>OX402531.1:9987841-10314254 GCA_948098885.1 Drepanosiphum platanoidis
GGTACGATCGCCGCCATCTGTACTATCGATATTCGGTGTTTAGCATATTTTTCGTCTCGGTCGTTCGCCAAAACGGTTTGTGAATTTTACTGTCCGCCATTTTGTTTTCGTTTTGCGCGAGTCCCGACCACGGCTCGGATGGTAAAAATATAACACTATTGTTCGTCTTTAACGTTTCGCGCAATATTTTCCAACGTTTCGATTTGTGTCAGCCACGATAGGTGCATCACATTTGTTCATTATTGTATTGCGATGCCGCCACAAACAAACCTATATTTGAGGTAAGGGTTTATTTTATTATTATAATAATAATATGATTCATTTGTATTTATTCAAACAGCCAACTTATTTATGTTTCGGTTTTGCCAAGAGGCAACATATTATTATTATTTAAGTATACATGATTATTGAAATTATTAGTTTATTACACTGAATAATTACTATTCTTTTTACCTATTATTGAAACATTATTATCATGATATTTACCATATTGTAATATGGTGTGCAATCGTAGACGAAAAAAATAGTAATGGTTTTATTTTATTTTTAAACTTTAAAACGCTCGTATACTCAGTGGCACAACTAGGCTAAATTGAACCCCATTATCATTTTGAAGGAAGGGCCCTATAATTGATGTTTTTTACAAAATATACATATAATAATGAAATTCAGCTTGAAATAGTGTCCATTCTATACACTATTAAGTAGCAAATCTAGTCCTTTTCAGGTGAAAAACAATATCTGGTCTATGAGGTGTCTTTATGATAAAATACATCTTTTAATAATATGATTGCTCTTAATATTTTCTTCGAAATATTGTATTCTGTCGGTTGGATAATTATTATGTATATTAAAATCTAATAATAAGAAGTAAAAAATAATCACCAATATAATAGGTACTTTATATATTAAAATAGATACCTATTAATTTACTATTCAATATATCCAAATATATAATTAGTAATTACATTATACTTTTTACAGTTTATTAATAATGCTATCTAACCCAGCCTATATTTATTTAATCCAGACTTGCACTTTGCACTTAAGTAAAAATTGATGGATAGTAGGTAATATAAACATATAATCTAATATAAATTAATATTTTTTTATAAAGTAAAAAAACGCGTTAAAAAAATTAAATTCATAAAAGTATGAAATTTTTCATCAATGTTTTCTTAAAACGTTATCACGTAAAATAATCGTCCGTAAACCGACTTTACAGACAACCTGGTTTTTTTTTTTAAATTTCGGTTTCTTTGAACTTTCATAAACAAATATAGGCATACAAAGTAAAATAAAATAAATATATTTAAAGGTTAATAGTCATATAATAATAACAAAATATTATTAAATAAATAAAATAATTTATTACAATTATAAAATATCTTTAATAATGAAAAAAACAAAAATAAAAATAAAAAATAAAAAATAGGTCTTGCCTGGAGTATTTTGTAAAAGAATAGAAAAGTGCTTAAATATTTACGACCGTAAATACATTTTTAATAAAATATTTAAATAACAATTTCGGGATAGATCGAAGAAATCATTTTAAAAGGTCGGTCATACTCTTTGAGAGTTCTGGGAACCAAAGAACTGTTTTGAAATAATTTGTTTATAAGATTTAGAAACGTAAGTCAACTTAGATTCCACAATAAACTCCAGTCCCACAAAAATCCACTAATATCCAAATTATCAAATAATACACTCCAAGATAACCCGAGACGCAGACTAAAAAGAAAATGGTGTAGGGATCTTCTCCTTTAGAACGTACATAGTGAACATAAGTGCTGGGTGCTTCCACCGGGTAACCTCCCTTATCATAAGAATTTGTGTTAATTATAATTTATGTCATTCATCTAACCTACTAAATGTACAAAACTGTTTAGATTGTAGATTTCTTAAATTTAAAAAAAAAAAAAAGTCAACTTATGGGATATCTGATTTTTGTGTTAAAATATTATGTTTATTGGTATGATAAACTAAAATTATCGCATAAATTATTTTACATTTTAGTAATAAACTCTTGTACGACTCGAGATTCAGGAGTGTACGCATTCGTGGCACAGCCACAGGAATCTGAGAAAATTGTATTGAAAATTGTTGCCGTGTCTGTTTATGAAAAACCAATGTCGGTTTACATCAAAGATACTGTTCAGGTCCGGTGCAATGCAGTGACACTGAGCTATTTGTTCAGCGGTTTGTCACAGGCGTGGATTGTTAATGATAGTTATGTAATAAAAAACTATGGGACCAATTCTCTTGCAGCAGTACGAAAGTAGTACCGTCGTGCGTCTATACAAATAAAGAAGTTATTTAAACTTTCAGATTGATGCAGATCAGATAACGATAGAAAACATGCACTATCAAGGCGTTTGGAAGTGTGTTGTCAAGAGTGATGAAATCAATAGTACTTGGGTGACAAATACAATGGAAATCAAAGGTTCTATGAGTTTTATCAATTACTTTTTATAAAAATTAAATAATTATTATCATGCCGTATAAAGTAATTGGAATGTCGACCGCTTGGACAAGAATGATGCAAGATCCTATAGTCAAAGTAATTTTTCGAAACAGTACACCGACAACAATCGTTTTGATTTGTACGATAATTATTTTGAGTTTGTGTATTTGTACTTGGAGCAGTGCTTGTGTACTAAATAGGTAATAAAAGTAAAACATAATATTGCACATTGAAATATAACAGCAGCTATTTTTATTCAAACATAAATAATTATGATTTCAGATGGCGCGGACAATTATCGGAAAAAGGTTCCAAACTGAGATATGAGAAAATTATTAATTATCATCGTTTGCATTAATATAATTATGATAAAACCCCTTTTAGAAAAGAACAATGATGTTTATTATTGGATATATTACTATACATCATATAAAATACTTAATTTTACCTTAAATGGAGTATCCATACTAAAATTAAACCTTACAAAACATTTTTTAAATTTATTTGTACACTTAATAAAAAAATTAACAAATTTTTCAAAGTTGATTAAATTTTTGAGCTTTTAAGGCGTATTCTTCAGCAAATTTATCAGACTCTTCATTGTTTAAAGTCGTTATTGCTTTATGATATGTATTAGATGCAAGTTTTGGTGATCCATACTTAACCTCAAAGCGTATTTGGTCCATCCACAAATCTGAAAGAAAAAAAGGGAGAAATGAATTTTTAAATATTAATTATCATAATAAATCCCTTGTAAAATGTATGACAATTGCTTATTAGTTATTATAATATTCACATATAATATTATTAGACAGGGCTCGAATATTCTAACAAATGCATATTTTTTGGGAAGTCTTAGAACATTCAAAGTAAAATAAAAAAATTTTTTTCATCCTTCTCTGATGTATATGAAATTGTATTTTGCTAATTTTTGCATATGACCGGTTTTTAAGGATATTTTGCTTATTTCAAATTCTAAGCGCTAAATTTTGCAATTATTAGGTACATTCTCCTAAAAGAATGGAATCAAGCATAATTTGTGGAATTATTTTTTATCTATAATGTCTAAAATTTGAATTTAATTATTGGAAGTTTATCGAAAACGCTCATATATTCAAATTTGAAGTGAATAAAAGGAACAGCCGGTACCTAATTCTTGAGCAGCGGTCACTTTATATCCACCATATATCTAAGTAAGATAAATTATATCACTATACAACTATACATAAATATTATGATAGTAAAAGTATCTTAGAATAGAAATGTAAAAAAAATTATTTTTTTTGCACATTTCCCAGTTTTTATTGTTATTTATAGCGCATATTTTGACATTTTTAAGTGCATAATTAAAGCGCTAAAAAATATATATATATATATATATATATATATGAGCGCTATAACTTCCTTGCCTTGATATTCATAAATTAACCCTATAGTTTTTTTTCATAAAGAAACCAAAAAAATCGTCATAACATCAGCGACATAACAAATAAGAATTCACTATTATTTGAAGATAGAAAAATAAATGCTACAATCAATAATCAAACTATGGAGAATAAATCAAATATTTCAAATTCTGTAATCAATTTTTACTTATATTGTAAGAAATAATTAATAAGAAACAATTCATCTGTATACGCTCTTTAAATGGTATTGAGTTGACTATGAATACGCCAAATTCCAACAGAAAAATAATTATCAAGTTCTTATAAAGAAGAAAACCAAATAAACATTTATAGGCACTTCTCAGATTAAACAAGACAGAGCATCTGACAGAACTGTCATCAGAAATTTCCACATTAAGAGTTTGAAATACAAAACATTAGAGATAAATCAGTAGAATTTGGTTTCCAAACCAGAAAACCAGAAACATAATAATAACCACTCTTAATAAAGAGGTCAGAGGTATAATAGTAGACCTCAAACCTTCGCTCAATTATTGCAACAAATTCAATATTAATAATATTCGCTATTTAAAAACAAAATTGAAAAACTTGAAATCCGAAAAGAAAATTAATTCAATGTTTTAATATGTCCAAAGTTATGGCTAAACTAAAAAAAATATTGTAACCATTTGCCCAAATGTATCAAATATGATAAATATCATTTAAGTGACTCAACCTCTTATTGATGCTCGCTGTGAAAAAAATTACACCGTGAGCATAAAGAACTCTAGAAAAAAATATTTCCAAAAATATAACTCAAGCGTTCAACCACAATAAGTCTTTTCATCACAAAGACCTAATGTTTTAATATGTTTAGATATGCGTATGTTAATATGTAGACATTACAAATTCAGATCGGATTAAAATATAAACCAAAAAAAAACTATTCCCATAAACTTTTTTTCAATCTTCTCAAAGATATTGAAAATTCAATTTCATGAAAAATCATTTTCAAATGAATTTATCTTAATCTTATGCAACATAATATTATTTTCAACAGTTTGGTTTCAAATGTAAACATTCAATTACACTGATTTGTCAATGTCATTGCAACATCCATAGAAAAATATACAATACTGCCAAGATGTATTTCTAGATGTGGCTCGGGCTTTTGATTGTGTCTAGCACACTAGATATTACTCTTAAACTAAGATTTCTTCTAGCATCTTATTACCAAATGGCAAATCATTCAATCGTGAATAAAATGTACAGAATAAAAAAATATATGTATAATAATAACTAGTTAATAAATGTTACTGACCAATATTTGTTTTTCCAAACTGCATGCATGCCAATGTGAATTGCATCCTGATCTTTGCAATGTTAACTGTCGTCTGTTTGACTTCAATATCGACTAAAGTTTTACATAAACTAACATCACAAGTGCCGCTTATCATCAATTTGTTGTAAGCCTCTCTAGCATCATTCAATGATCTATTCTTGTACAACCAAGATATATAACTATTTCCAAGTTTTTGTTTTATTTCTTTTCCACAGATAGAATTTTTTCCAAATGCCATATCAAAAATTTCTTTTATTTGTGGTTCATTTGAATAACACTCTGCCATGACAAGCCAAATACCCGGAGAAAATTTATTGGCATTGTCTTTAAACAGCTTATAAACAAGAAATTTGTCAGTATGAACCAATTTATTTACTTTCAATTCTAAAATACTTAAATTGTCTGGAAATCTTTCTGTGGCCAAAGGCAGAATTTCTTTGGCCATGCAATTTGTGGACTTATTTATCTAAATAAATAAAAAAATCTTAAATTATTGCTATTTAAATAAAATAAAATAAAATTTTTTACCCATTCAACATAATGTTCTGGTTTTAATTTTTTTTTGTCGTGAGCATTAAACATAGACTGTCTAAGTAAATTTCTTTTATACATTTCAGTATATTCGTTATCCGATGTTAATTGTAGTATAGTATTTAAATATTTGTCCCACATTTCATCTGAATCGACTATTGTTAATGCTTCATCATATCTATCAAGACAATTTCTGGAAAATAAAAATTGTACACAAACAACAATTAGTATCAATTAAGTTTTTATTATAACAGTAACAAATTTAGTTAAATAAATGTGTTTATTACATACTTAACTCTCAATTTTTCTATAGTAGTAGATTTATTTGTCAATTCATTTTTGGCTAAAGTATCCCAATAATTTGGATCTTTACTAAATGTTGCAAACATATAACTGTGAAATAAAGAAAACAAATATTATAGATCGGTAAACACTTTATATTTTATCTTACACATAATTTATTAAATAAAATTGCTATATTTTATCTAGTCATAAGAAAAAAAAAAAAAAGAAGTTTAATTTATGTAATATATAAAATAGCTTTTTCTAATAGTATCACTTCAACAATTACAAAATATTAATGTTTTATTATTTTAAACATTTAATCATTTTTATCTTTTAAGGTCAGAACAAGTACTAGCAAGTTGTTAATATTATTAATACAGTATATGTGGACCAATTAACATTTGTTCTTCATATTATGGGATTGTTCATGGCATATTTAGGTATTTGAGGAGGAGAAGTCAACAATTCAAGTAAATGCGATAAGTTATTTATTTATTTTGAAATTCGACAATAAGTAAATTGAAATATTTATGATTAATTTAAAGGGTATTGGTACTTTATTATACTTAAAGTATAAACATCTCTTGACTTGCAACACTAAATTATGTAGGTAAAACATTAATTACATTTTGCACGATTTGTTATATGTGCTACATTGTAGTTAAGGAAACCCAACAAGTAAACCAATATTCAGAAGTCACATGATTCACTAGTAACTGTTTTAATTATTTTTGTAACCATTTGAGTTAAACAGGTATACATTAATTTTAAGTTAAATGATAGGAAATAGTAAAATTTAGTGTATCTTCAAAATAATTCAATTAAACTTTCAGAAACAAAAATGATTCAATATATTTCATTACAATAGTTTAAGTTAGTAATATTACCTTTTAATTTCGTTTGATAAATCTTTTGAAAGATCATACAAAGTAGCTTGTTCATACATTTTAAAGAAAACGCTAGAATTGTCTTTTAAATTTTCTACTGCAGATTCAAAAATAATTTTTGCAACAGTTCCATTCAAAGCAGGGTCGTCAGCATTAATTTCCTTTCCTAAATTGTAAAACTTTAAAATAAAACTATAATTAAAATATTTATAAAACCAAATTTCACCTGATTTTAACAATTTACGGGATAATTGTTGTGAAAAATCAAGTTCACATTCAAATGCTATTAAATGTAATTTTGAAGAATTTGTATGGATACGAAGTGCGGTAGTATACGTTTCTCTTGTCTTTTGAATACTTTGTAAATACACAAACTCGCATCGTACAGCAAAGACATATAATTCATCTGAAGTTTGTCCATGTAGTAAAAGAGCACTGTCTAAAGCTTGTTGTAGCAAAGAAAATCGATTCTGAAAAATTATAAATAAGAATTATTGATGCAACAGAGTGAAAATTATAATAATTAATAACAAAACATTGTTAAGTATATAAATAATTTAATATTTCTAAAAGTTATATGCAGGGAAACTTCCACATTACGGAGTCGAATAAGCAACTAAAACAATTCGTTAAATAGAATTACACATTTTTTAAAAAAAAAAAAAACGTTTTTATTTGATTAATTGCATATAATATGTATGTACATAATATTATGTACTGCTATATTGAGTGTATTTACCATGTAAAAAAAAAACCATCAAATCTCATATTACAATTTAATTAATTTTTAATCTTATAATTTGAAAGAAACAATCAGTTAGTTTTGTTTGCTTATTATTTTTATAAATTGAACTTTTTTCGTAAAAAATTGCTATATTATTAAGTTTAAAAAAAATGTCATCAAGAATATTTGCTCATTGTCTAAAATCATTTCTCACAACAGATACATTTTGGAATTTAGCGTCAATTTTAGAATTACAGTAAAATTAATCAATTTGCCTACCTTCAATATCGTACAATTTTATTATTATAGGTATGCACATGAACAATTTTAGAACACTAGCTGAATAACCCGGCTTCGCCCGTGTGCAGTATAACTTTTTATTTTATCAGTTTTTTTTCATTTTTACCCCTATTACCCCTTTTAACTCCGGTAGGTGTCGAATTTCGAAAAATCCTTTCCAATGGGGTCTCCACTATATAAAACGAAACTGCTGCCCAAATTTCATACTCACAAGCTCCAGCAGTTCCAGCCAGGCGAATTTTTCTAGTTTCACCCTTTTTACCCCTTTTAACCCCCTTAGGGGTGGAATTTCAAAAAATCCTTTCCCATGGGGCCTCTGCTATATTAAATGAAACTATTGACAAAATTTAATACCACAAAGCTCCATTGACTCAGGATTTTTTCCATTTTTACCCCTTTTAACCCCCTTAGGGTTAATTTTCTCCATAATTTATGCTATAAACCCGCTCCCCGACATTCTCTATCATTTAAAAAAAATTTGAGCCAAATCGGCCCAGCCGTTCTCAACTGATTCAATTTCCAATTTTTTGTCTCCATTTATATATATATAGATTAGATTCATTATTTGGAGATAAATTTATGTATAATGAACTATGAAGGTCAAGTTCTTAAAAATATTTCACTAAACAGAAGATTTGGTAAAATGGAAGTTTGTTATAAGAAAGTTTCACTGTACTGTCTGTACTCAATAATAGGTACTTTAATATTATTTTAAGAGTATTAATAATAATGTATAATAATTGTATGATTATGTATATGCAGACCAGAGTTAATGTAACACAAAGCTCAAAGTATCTAATTAATGACGTTTAAAAGTGAGTCTTTTTATTTTAGAATGACTTATTTTTCAGTTCATGATTTATAAATATTATTAATTTAATTTTTTATTGTTTTAAACATATATATATATATAGGTATACAACTTTTAAGTTTATCTATAACGGACAGCATTCGTGATAAAACAGACCAGAACCAAAAAGTTTGGCAAGTTAAAAATTTTACTTACGCATTTATTTAAGAATTTGATATACTCTATCCAAAGGGAAACTTTATGTTTGTAACTCTTTAGTGCAGTATGATAAATACTTATGATGCGGTTTCTATGCTGATTGATAAGTGTCTGAGATTCAGGAGAATTTGTATTCATCTAGTAAAAAAAAAAAAAAAACAAATAACATTTAAATATCAAACTAGGCTAGATATAACACTCAAAACAATTCACAACTAACTTTTTCAACTCTCCTGATGATAAATTTCAAAAATGTAATGTATTCATTGAAATCTGACATTTGTACGTTGCGGCGCATCAGTTTATACTCTAATTTCTGTCGATGTTTCAATAATCGCCTGTGGAAAAAGTAACCGATAAGTCATGTAAAAATAAAAATAATATGTACTTTGAATTCAAGTGACGAATAAATATTGGTGTTGTTGATATTTACTTCACGACTGTTTTACTAAAATGACTGTAAAGGACTGGAAGCTCGGCGATCATATGTTCTGTGCGCTGTTGTACAAACTCTGCCATTTTCAAGGTAGTTTTCTGATGGAAAAAATTAAACCTGAAGCGTTACGATCGAAAGTCAACCGATTTTTAACCGTTTGTGTTTGTAGCTAATTAGCCGAAACAATATGATATATGTTTGAAATCGAACACACCCGCTAATGATCCGGAGACCGTGCACGGCGTTCGAGAATTCAATTTCAAAGATCACTTCTGTTTATAATGTTTATATGGATATAACTTCATGGATATAACCTCAAATATGAGAATCGCGTTTAAATAAATCACTGTTGTAGATAACGGGTAGTATCACGATTGTAGATTGTAAATTTTGCCTCGTAAACATTGCAGACCCCTCCCCCTCGTGTCGTCTAATAGACTGTGACGTCACTCGAAGTTAAAGCATTCAGCGGCGGCATGGTATATAGCCGTGTTTCTCGTGGAAAATTATTTTTGTAACGTAACGGTTCGTATTGAATGTATATATCATGGGCGCCGGAACAATGGAGGCAACTGCCCCCACGGGAAAAATTGCGTGAGGGCATAGCCCCCACGGATAGTTTTCCAAAATTTATTGTTCCCGTGATTAAAATACATAGGTCTTCTAAATACATCTTCTATAGTTTTTAATTTTTACGTTGAATATAGAAACAAAACTCAAATATTAATTAAATAAACTGTCTGTTTTTAAGTATTAACTTACACATACAGTAAACTAATTGTTTTATTTAGAAATAACTTGCATGTACTATGTATGTAGTATTGGTAAGTAACCATTTTAAAATTAAAATAAGTTGGTGGTTTTTTTTTATTATTGTTAAAGACTTTTTATTTTCTACTATTTTCTTTATTTAATACTAGCCTTAAATTATTGTCCCCTTAATCATAGATTAAGTATACAGTATATTAGTATTATTAGTATATTTAATCTATGCCTTAATTAACATTGGAAAATCTTTACCTTCCTCTGTATTTGCTGCACTCAGCCCCCACGGTTCAAAAATTGTTCCAGTGCCACTGGTACATACTATAGTAATCAATCATTACGGACTTAACAATGATTTAGATTTATACTATAAATTGTAATAAATCCAGGTGTACTATGAATAATTAAAATTAATAATAAAATATTAAATATATAAAATTATTTTAATACAAACTATTAAATATATTTAAACAATAATAAAAGGTCTTGCCTTGAGTATTATAATATAGAGTGCAAAAAAAGTCACGATCGGTTTCGATTGAAAATCATCATCGGGTGTAAAAATCACACACAAGTGATGATTTTCAATCGAAACCGATCGTGACTTTTTTTGCACTCTATATTATAATACTCAAGGCAAGACCTTTTATTATTGTTTAAATTTATTTAATAGTTTGTATTAAAATAATTTTATATATTTAATAATATTTTGTTATTATTTATGGGTATTAACCATTAAATATTAATATAATTACTTTATTTATTTATTTTATATTTTTTATAGTTATAATTTTCATTTGATATTATAGTTTACGGTTGGATTTCATAATAGAACTTGCTTCTGCAGTAAACATAGGCATGTGCCCCTAGGGCATTGCATTGGGGGCGCTGCAAATTTTTAATACATTAAATATTTCTACTTTTATCTATATATCATTTTTTTATATCATCATAGTTGATACAATACAAATAAAGAATATTTTTTTATCAACAAATTTTATTTTAATTAAAATAATTTGTGAAAAAATAAAAGTTATATTTTTGAATATGATGGTTATGTTAATGTATTTATTTTTTTTGTAGGTTACAGTGTTGTATGCCAGTGTTGTATGCTTATGGGCGGATAAAGACGGTAAGCCCGCTCCTGAATATAATACCTAAAAGTCTGTGGACAAAATGTGTATTATTATTAAATAATAATAATTATACGACAGTATACTTGTTGAACTTTTAAAGTAAATTATCCAATATATTATTGAATTTTTAGTCTTAAATGTTAGTAGACTAATAGCATTTATCCTATACTATAACGTCGATAGTGTAAATTTAGTGCTTAATGTTTATTAATTTTTTGAATCTAAAATTGTCTTATGTACTCGAATATTTATTAGTATGCTGTGTCTTTTGATAACCTGCACGGTGGATACAGCTCACTTTAAATAAAAGTCGTTTCTCTCTGTTCTCTGAAAATATGAACTAATTCAAAATATAATTAAAACTAAAAAAATGAACCTTTTTTGTTCCTTTCGTGCTATTTAAACTTTTTTAATTTTTTATGTTCATTCCAAGGTTGTTTAATGACAGGTGCATTTATATTTTTTACAAATAGGGTAATATTAATAATTGATTGACAAAATGATTCACCAATTAAATGAAAATTTAAATTTATTGACTTCTGTTCTATTAAAATAAAAATGTTTATAACACAAAATAAATATAGACTATGCGAAAGTCTTGTAGTGAATCACCATTGATTTTCATAAAATTTCACTAACACATCACACAGAATTCCATTTCTCATTTCAATATTTTTTGCCCATCGTTGTAGAGATGATATTCCTAAAATAAATATAAAAATAATATTAGTATATTACATAGATGCTAAATTTACAAAAAGGACACTTAAAATAGAAAAATATGATTCTCACCAGTAAGAGGATGATGCAATTCATTTTTAACATAAATATGCTCTCTTACTGAGGTATCTCAAAGTAAAAGCTTTAGCTATTTCATTTCATCTGTTGACCAGTTTACTCTTTTTTTAATATTATGTCTAATTTAATTTTTATAGCTTTAGTTTTGTTTATGACAGCAGTTTTAATTCTTTTGACATGTTTTTTTGATTTTTATTACAAGAGAATTTCGTACATTACATTTTTTTTCTAGAAGAGACATGTTCTGTCAAGACAATTATTAATTTTTTTGTAATCAATCACTGGTTATTTCATTAACAAAAGTTCTTTTACTTGTTTGTTAGATTTTACTAAAATATCTTTATATGATTTTTCATAATTAATATCACATGAGGGAGGTGTCTGGGATGATGATTGCATCTTCTTTTTGATTGTTGATGTAGATGTTATAGTTTCAATAAGGAGTACAGAATGGATCAGAGTTGAATTGAGACATTCAACTACTAGTTGGTCTTGGACCTATACATAAAATAAAATAAAATAAAATTACATTTTAGAAAAAATAAGCACTAATTATAGATAATAATTTTATAACACTGGGTGTTATAAAATTATTTATAAATGCAATTTAATCCTTAAACTTACTACTAATTAGAATTTTAATATAATACAATAATTATTACTGGGCATACCTTTTCTATAATCATGATTTATTAAGTACATAGTTAATTAATAGGTTGGTATTTTTTTAAATATTTTTACAGTTTAATTAATAATTATTTACTAACTATAATTAACCTGTTTTGTAGATTTTGCTGCCATACAACTCTGATGATTGATTGCTGATTTTGAGTGCTGTGCATTTTGGGAGTGACTCATTGGAATTTAATGTTGGAACGGCATCTGGATTAAGTGTACGAACTCAAGGAGTATAACCTAAACATTTAAAGTACAATAAACCGTTTTATAATAATTTATTAATTTATTATTATTTAAATAATTTATTTATTAATTTTTTATTATTTAAATTATTTATTTATTAATCTTTATATCTAAATGAAATATGAATAATATTTACCTAAAAGTTCCGCTTTCATATCATGAACAAAAGCCTCTGAACTAAAGTTCATTCAAACAAAGAAACATGACGTAGTTGGATTAAATTTATCTTCTCTTTTACACTTTTGCACCCATTTTTTTTGGTTTTCAAGATTATTTGGGAACCTAAATAAATGAACCGTTCTGTAAAATATAATAATACTTAAAACTTAAATCAAAATAATTACCAACCCGTAAAATGATATTTTCGAACCATCTCGTTTCGCCCTGCCATAATTTTGCACACAAGTAGGGACAACACAACTAGAATCACCAATTGGTTTAGCAGACATGTTTTACACAATAAACAACCTTACAATTGAAATGAATAATGCAAAAATGGACAAACTGAAGTACAAAATAAGCAGTCTCGCGCTGCATAGATTAAATATACCATATGTATATTTAATCTATGCGCACTGTTACATTATCCATCCTTTATTTTCATAATTTTGTATTGAGCCAACCTTATTATTTAAAGCCATGGTCTGCAGTCACAGATGTCTATATTATATTAGATAGCGAAATCCTCTTATCAAGCCAGACTTGTCGCAATGTAGCCATTTTCTCGGACGGCAGAACTCCAGAATATTATCAGCTTATAGTCTTTTAGTCTTTACAGTTTTGTTGTGTTTGCTGTTTACTCAGCCTTACATTAATAGTTTTTTTTTTTAATGTCTAATTTATTATTATTAAATCTTATATATTACTTTTTATCATATAATTAGTCGATAAATTAGGAGGTAATATAATTATATAATAAATACCTATGTCTATGTTTTGTGTTGCTAACAGATGTTCAAATCAATACAATAAAAGTAATGACTCAACTCACTTTTTTCGGTACGTATGGAAAATGGTATATTTGAATGACTTCATAATCAACAAATATATTAATCTTTAATTTTTTTTATAGTTTTCCTTTTGAAGTACTATTAAACAAATGGATACTTGCTGTAAAACGGAAAAACTTTGTATCAAAACAGTGGACTCATATTTGTCAGAGTGCATTTTAATGAAACAAAATGACTATCAAATTCGTCCCGGTTCTTCCACGCCATTATTAAAAATTAATGCAATTCAATCAATTTTTCCAGCATTCAGAATTATATTCCATCAACAGAAGTCCTAGAAACCCACCTAATCAAAGGAATTCACCTGCCTCTAAGGGTATTAATATAAACTCATGAGAAAATAATTATTGAGTTTAACTGTTAATGGAATTTAATATTAATAGAATGAAAGATAAAATGTGATATTCAATTAATATTAAATTCAAATATATTTTAATAGTTTAAAAACTAATATTAAAAAGTTGAATTATAAATTAATTTAAATTAGTAATATTTAGGTACATTTAAACATTTAACTAAGAGTTTTAGCTACCATATTCTAGTTACATAATGTAATTTAAAAAACCCCAAGATTACAAAAAAAAAAAAAAAAAATGACAATATAAATTGGTAGAGAATATATTTAAATTCATTGTTTATGATCTTTTTCGATTATTTTTAGTAACTTGAAGAAGGCATTAGCTAAAACTATTAGGTAGTACCTACTTAACCTTTTAAAATGTATGTAATATTTCACTACTCCAGATTGTTTGTGATCTTTTTTTTTCATTTTAAATTATACTAGTTTATTTATAATTTTAAAATTTACTATGACTAATTAAACGTTATTGTTTTAGATGAGCTTACTGCGACTGATAATAATTTCAATAAAGCTGATTTAGAACTAAATGATGATCATGCAATTGTACCTACAAGCTGTGATACAGAAGTTCAAACTACAAATACTTATACTAATGAATTTTTATTGAAACAACAAAATTTAATATTAAGCAATTTCAATGGTAATTTTTATAGTTTAAATTTTAAACATTTTTTCACGGTAGCTATTGATTAAAAAAAAAAGCGTACAAGTGGGATGTCTTGTAGACATGGGTGAATTGGTCTTTCAAATTTGAGAATGAAATCAAAAACTGCAATAAAACTACAGGCAAAAAAAATTAAACAACTGGCTCTAACTCTGCACTATTATTCCTCTAAAGCGTACAATTTTTGTCGGTAATTTATTAATTTTGATAAATGAAATTATTATAAAGGATATTTAATCAAGTATTTAATATACTAAATTCTCAAAGAAATGCTAATTCTACTCTTGTTAATCTAAAAAATAGAGCAGGGTTGATTAAATGTTCTGATTCTGTACTGAAAATAGTGATATTTTTAGAAAAAAAACTTGTAAGAGTTAACGTGTAATTTTGTTTCACATAATATCTTTTAACAACTAAAATAATTATTTACGCAAGAAATAATGTTTATAATTTTAATATTGTTGGTAATGAAAGTTGCTCAAATGATATGTTGTATATATTTTTTCAAATAAATGTGTAAATGGGAAATATATAACCATTGCCCATTCAGTAAATCTTGTTATCGTAAAGGGGCAAAGGGAAACTATTTTCCAACCACTTATACGACTATGCAAAACAAATAAATATTTTCCCCAAAATCCAAGTACTCCATAGTATCCAAATACCTATTTTCAGAATAATATGATGATTCTTTTTTGTACTGCACCATAAAGGGTCAAGTCCATTTGGGAAAAGTTATAAACTTATCGACTCTGTCTTTCATAGTCTGTTTGTTTACCGAATATACACTAAAACTAGTTGATGATAAGATATTTGGATTTTCTACTAAGGCCATTTCCTGGATGCGAAGTGGATTAAGGAAAACGAATTGTCAACTCTAGATTATCAAGAGCGCGTGGATAATATGTTGACTGTGCAGTTTGAAATGTTGATTAGTAAATGGAGTTCTCCACACGTTGAACGCCTGATTTTGGAGATATAATAATAATAATAGTTGTCAAAGCATGTTGTGTAGTCAGCATTGGCGAAAGGACGGAGCAGCTACTCAGAGCACTATGAATTCGAGGACATCGTTTTATAATACAGTGGTATAAAATTATATTATACTAAATTCTTGTATATTTATTATACATTCACAAACAGAATATTATTAATATTTTATGTTATATATGTTTAAAGATAGAAATTTTAAATCTCTACGCGAACCGTTCAATTTGTACCGAAAAAACTGAAATTTCGTTTCTGGATGAAAAAAATGTTCTGATTTAGAAACTTCATCGCGTTGGGAAAAATATCGGTTGGTCGACTAAAAAAATTAATTGTTTTTCGAGGTACGTAAATCGCGTAAAAATCTGCCATTCGCTCTTGTACAAACCTTGTTTGTACTATACACAATTTTGTCAGAAAAATAAGTTTGAGAACGCACCGAGCGGTATTTTATAGGAGATTTCGGCGATAGAGTTGACGTTCGTCGAACGTTCGCCAGTTTAAAACTTGTTTCCGGAATCATTAAGTATGGTAATTATTATTAATTAACGCGGTTGTAATAAAGTTTTGTTCAATATCGAATGTTCGGATAACGCAGCTCATTTTCCGTTGTTTTAGGCGATTAGTTAGTCAGTTAGTCTTGTATTACAATAATGCGTGACTTACTATTTTAAACGTTTTTAATCCTGCGCGATAGATTCATATAGCACCTCAACGGTGACGATTCTAAGGGGTTTTATGGTTGGCAAGTTTCACGCATATTAAGAAACTATGTCGTAACAGCACTTACACTCGCGAGTATAATATTAACGACGGCGCGGCGATTAGAAAAATAAAATAAAATTTTTTTCTGTAAATTTCCAGCCCGAATATCTAGTAGATGATAGGTGGTGAACCCTACCTATAAAATATAAATATTTTACAAATCGTCCGATACGACCATTAAATCGAATTATCTACTTTTGTGCCTACGACCGTCGGACACACCGGCAAACAGTTAAAAGTGCATAAACGTGTTTTTTTTTTTTTTTTTGTTTCGATGGAATCCCGTCTCGCGGCGTCGCGCCCTTTTAACGTTTTATTATTTTTCTAACAACGCGCGCCTCTACCTATCCGTTCCAAGGGAATTACTCGTTCCTCGGCGCCGTTGGTTGTACATTACTATATTATATTATATTTTATACTTCCTATACAACGACGCTCATAATAACGATGTGCGCTACAACGGGTTTGAAAATGTTCAATTTCCAGTATTTCGTTAAAATTCGTATTATTTTCGTTCCAAGAATACGATAAATACACCTATATGTGCATGTAACGCGACTTGACGTTTTATTCTATTATTTTTTCCTTTTCTCCGACAAAGCCCATTTTAAAGCGCGCGCGCATATAGCTACGCCTCCGCATGTTTTTCGAAAGACACATAAGCCTTAACCTATTGGCTATACAAAGTCACGTATTTACAAATAACATACAATGTGGGTACTGTACGTGGTATTATATTATGTATAATATATCGCGGTGACACATCCGTGCGGATGTTCGTGTACACCTATTATGTCGGGACAGGACATAATATACCTTATTATGACCATAATCCGTAGAAATCGAATTCCATTCATCTCCAAAGGATGTCGGAGAGATGTCCCTTGTAGTTCCGAATAGCGCTTGCGTGCATGCGTGCGTATACAATATATACGCGACAATAATATTCGTCGTGGAACTGTTTCAATACATATTTTAATAATACATACCATGTGCACGTGACGACCATTGGTTCTATTATTCTTGCGTAACGTTCCGGAGTCGATAAATCAAACCGACGAGTTTGACACCGTACACGATCACACCACGGGGTTTAGGGCATTGGCGTTACCAGATTTTTTTTCCAGGGATATGCACCGCGGTGAGCTGTGGGGGGCCTCGCTTTTCATTCGCTCCCTTTTACTACAGTATACGACAGTTTCAAATAAGGTTCCGATTCACCGAGCTGTAAGATATTTTGTGAAATAATTATAGTTTTATCGGTATAGGCCGGGTGCAAGTGAAGACACGGAACGTCGGCGAACCCGAGACGTTCAAGATCACAAGCGTCGTTCGAGCTTTCATTACTGTCGGATTTTATGAGTCATAGTTTGTAGTCGAGTATTGGAGAAGTGCGACTGCGCGGTCACAATGGTATTTGGCAACGTCGAAAAAGTCAAAAACGTAAACAAATCGCGCCACTGCGTTTGCCCATGCGAAATATACGAGTAGCTTGTATATAATAATACAATATGATAGGGTGTAGGCGGTGGGCATAACATACCTTATGTGTTTGTAACAATGCGATTCGTCGTCAACCCGCAGTCGAAATCGGGAGACAGAACAACACGCTCGAACTGCGGTGCAGCGTACACACCTGCAGCATTATAAATCCGCACAATGCCGTTCAAATAAACGTTCTCAAAGGAAGTACTGAACGTCTGAACCCATTAATGGGATAGGCGACATGTTCTCAACGCGTTCACGATAAAGGTTCTGTTTAAAATATTCGTATATACTCAGACCCCCGCCCCCAGAAAAGAAAAAAAAAACCACACGTATTCAACTCGATCGCATACAAGAATTTAAACACAATGTACACAATATACGGTTTTCAATGTCAAAAAATGTATACTGCGCGAGTGCGAGGCTGCGGAATAACGTTGAAAACATCAAAGCACTGTACACCCGAGCCGAGAAAACCTATTGGAATAATTCGAGACACATTCTAATTTGTTATTTGAAAACGATCCCGACTGTGGTTATTATTCATACGTGTATTTTTAACGGTCGGTTAATTTAAAACTTAATTGATCGACATACCGACGCATTTAGTTAGAACGAACATTATGGAGAGTATTTCGATGTAGTTTTTAATTTAAAAAAAAAAGTATTCAGCCAGGTTCACTGTTGGGCGTCGGACGAACAAACGCGGATACGTTTTACATTGAGCGATTTCAGACGCTCTAATGTGTTTTTTTTTTTTTCAAATTAATCCGAGTTCCGATTGTTTTCCAAATAATATATGTATTTAAATGGTAGTTATCTGTAGTTAAATCGCCTACCTATAATAATAATTGTTCGACATACAGACGCGTTTAGTCGGATTATAAAAACTCGAATAGGTTTTTAAGTGTTTTTGTATGTCATTTTAATGAAAAAAGTATTCATTTGTTTGCAATCGAAATGTCTACAATGGCGATAACCGAAACGCTTTGTCACAACAGGGACGCGCATTGATCACATATTTGTACTGCGTAAATACTAAATAAATCTTTAGCAAGTCGTCAATAAATCACTATTTGCGGGACAAACATTTTTGTTTTCACCTTGAAATGTTTTCCGAAACATAATATTAAACATATAATTTTTTGTAATTTTAGATCATTTCAAACAATTTTTCATTAAATCGAGTGAAAAATCATCCTCGATTTTACTATTTATTTATTTATTATTATTTTACATGTATTTTTTTTTCATTTGCAATCTTTACTTTAATAACGTATAGCAATAATTTAATTTAAAAAAAAAAGTTCAATAATCATTGTAATTGTTAATATAATTTAAAGAATTTTAAGGATGTTTTTTTTATTCTTTTAGGTTTTAAAATAATATTTTTAAGCAAAAGTTTTTATGGAATTTGTCGTGCTTTTTACATCTCAAATTTTTTTTTTTTTTAGAGCATCAAAATCTGGGCCCTGTCGATTGACAAGAAGTGAGGTACTTACTACCAACGGGCAACTTTCTCAGCCGTGTTTATCATATCACTATTGTTGCGTAGTTATTTTACAATAAGGTAATATGACTATTATACGTTCTACATTGAGTATTGTTACATATTGAAAAAACTAAAATCAAATGAAAATACGATATTGATTAAAACCATATTTTGTTTTCAAGTAGGTTCAAGAACGCTGCTCCGTCGACGTAGACGTAGAGCGATAGGCATCGGGGCTATACGAGTGTCGACCGACAATGTTCTATCAGTATTCAGTGACGACGGGAACAGGGTTGTTTAGAAACTATGAGTAAGTGCCGTCAGAATTTATTAACCAATCGACGGGGTGGCGACGAGTGAAGTCTTGCAGATACCCTTTGAATGAAAACGCGTGCGGACGCTACACAAAAGTGGGCATTATAAACGTGTGAACCGGTCGGTTGTCACGTTCTTTGATTAGAAATAGATAAGATAACGACCGTGTTATTATAATATAAAAGTATCGAGGTGTGAACTCGCCGAGAAAAAAAGAGAAACTGTCAATTTTTTCAACTCTTATCGTTCGTTGTTTCGTGAAACTATCCCAGGAAATCGTTTCGAGTGGTAAACACGAGGTACTCGCCTCACTTTAAAACGTTATAATACAATACAACATAAATATTATAATATCTCGCGTGTGCATTTAATCCGTCTGCTTGCTACGTATTTTTCTCGGTGAATAAAAACCATTTGCGTTAAAATCTATCAGTCACTGCTCGCGATATATTATGTACAATGTACATGTGCGGAGTCGACGCGCATTTTTAAAAGTATATTACATCATGTAATTTGAAGCAAATAACCAACTATACGATTAATAAACAAATACAAATCCAATGTAGTTTTTATATTGGTAATTTTTTTTTCCACCTTCTGCGTAGGTATTATGTAATGTATATTAAAAAATAACGATTAATTGCGATTGTGAATGATATTTAATCGGCATGCATAATTACAAATTGTATAGTATTGTAACTATTACATAAATTTAAACGTTTATAATGTAATGTTCATTTTGACGTAACATCCGTTTGAACGTTTGATAATAATTATTGTTCAAACATTGCGTTCGACAAGTCGATCGCAGGCGAGAAATAATAGTCACGTGCAATTGCCACAGGTTTTGTCCCCCCCCCTTCTAATTTAAAATGTATATTTATGTATTTTAATACAGGTAATACGATAAATTACAGGCTAACAATTAACAAATCAAAACTATTTTAGCGTGGTTTTTATCGAATGCGAGTTATATTTATTTGAAATTTGTTCACTTTTTAAACTATTCCTTTTGTCCCTTTCGATATTCAATAATGATAAATTGGTAAATCTTTGTTGCAGCATACTTGTCCGTAGCCAATTTTTTGATTCGGCGCATACCTACTGGAAAAACTACACTAGTAGCAGAACTTATTGGTATGGTGACACTCACCCTGAATTACTTTGTACAAGATAGGTATGTTACTTTTCGCATTAAATTAAAAAATTTAAGAGATTTAAAATTAAATAATGTTCGACTAGTATTAATTTTAGCTCATCGATAGATTACATTTTTGAATAATGTTTTACCTACTCGTTAATTTTATTTCAAATTCGATTGTTAAATGTGTCAGAAATGATATAAAATGTAGAAAATTACAATCGCGAAAGCTTAGTCCGTCGTCTGTGATGATGAAACCGAAGTATTCGAGTTCATACAAGCAAGGGAAATTTCAAATAGATTCATGTCGGACTCCACGGTCATATTATTATACAAACGTTATTTTGACGTCGAAAATCCAGCGATAGAAACGAATCACCTCTCCAAGCCGCAGATAAATCTATTCCTATTTCGCCGTTTTTTTATGTTCAAATATTGCGCTGTTATTCCAGCTCAATGTCGGCGAGAACAGGCCGCGTTATTCACACCGCGGACCATAATTTTTTTTAAACACTATTATTTCCACGGATAATTTTACCGAAGTAAATCACCTCTAAAGATTCAGTTAGAACAGCCGCTGCAGAGTATACATAATATAGGCTATAATATTGTATTATGTTAAAATGGTCTGATATCGGTCGGCACACGTGGAACATATTTTCGGCGTGGGCCAATCGAAGAAGAAGAAGAAAAATATTGGCGTACGAATAGTTGTTTGCCTAGAGATCGGGCCTCACAGAGTACCTACGTCCGGTGTTCACGGCGGCGCATGTGTTTTTCGGTCGGGCGGTGCTCGGCATGCGTTTATAATATAATATGTAATACCTCGGTGTATCGATGGACGCGCGAGTATTTTGCCCCGGACACAGGACGGCATTATCCGAAACGACTGAATCCGTACGTACGGAGTCGATTTCCACGAACGTGTCGAGAGAACTGTCAGCGCGGCATAATATATTGTCGTCCGTTGCAATATATGACGAATGAGACGACGATACACGACGACATCGGCGGTAGTCTCTTTGGTCTCTCCGGTCGCAGACGAGAATGGCGAACACGTGCGATATCAATTTTATAGCGACATATAGCATTATACTCGGTATTCCCTCGCCGTGTCGTATAGTAATGCTATGTTTCCGACTTCCTATAAAGTTCTTTTGTTTGAGAAAAAAAAAAAAATTATCGTTTGTACGAACACATTTCCAACCGATTCTGCGGCGGCGACGATATCAGCACGTGATTGAAATGAAATCGTACACGGTGAGCGGACGTCAAACGGCAGGACGCGAAATCGAACGACGAAAAAATGGTAGAAATCTCGCGGATATCTGTATATTGTGTTACACAATATACTCTAACTTTCATCATCGCTCCGGACGATGTTATCGTGGGCGTTGTCAGATATCTATTAATATTCGCAATGAAACTCGATATTTATAAACGGTAACATTTCGGGAGGGCCCAGAGCACTATCTCCTACATATGATACAGACAAATTTATAAAGATTAAACAACCGAGTTTTTTTCATTAATCAAAATTCACAAAATTCGTTTTATTTAACATTTGAATAGAAAAAACAAAATTACGTTTTGTAGTTTTTTTTAAATTTAGATTTGTTTTTATTTTAATGCATTGAAACGGACGCCCTCGTTATAAAATTATAATAATATAATTCTGATCGAATACAGCTGAACGTTACTATATGAAAATACTATAATGATTTGCTTTTTCAATGATACTTATTTGTTCCTTGATTCCCAGGAAAGAAAAAATGCAACACTCTCGGAGGAACCATAAACCATTCGGGCAGCGCCTAATCCCCAAATCCGTCTGTCGTCCCGTTCTAATCGGCGATCGTACAGAGTTATGCGGAGAAAATCATACATTCGTCGTCACACGTGCGAACACTAAACGTCGGCTGCGTGGAAGCTTAGCGGAGATTTATTTTTATTATAGAGAAACCGAGAGACTTGGAAATCTAACCGGCTACTACTAGATATCACTACCTACACGAGTACGTACAAAATGTATTCGTAAACACATTATATGCGACAAACCGAAACGCATTATAATATAGGTACGTTAACAACCTACGGCCCGATGCGTTATATTTAAATCTCAATTTGGTTACCACCTGAAACATCGCAGTCGAAAACACTTCACACGACGCGTCGTCTCCTCCGTCCGTCGCGTATATAATAATATTTATGGTCGGCCACGCGACGCGGCTGCTGCGCACGGGTGGATAATACGATAATAACCGTTGCGCGCGCGATAAATTATACTTTGTAAACGCGCGGGCCTTAAAAAGTCGAAAACACGTATTACACGCGGCCATCTCGAGACGCCGAAATTGCCAAAGAAACGTAATTATTATTACGCCCATGGCCGTGGTACGCGCGCGGTGGCTGTAAAACCGTAGTAACAGCCTTTGCGATTTAAACGACACGGTAATCCAATACGTGTGTGTCGCGCGTTGACCACCTGCAGCACCACCAGCAGAAGCAGCAGCAGCAGCAGCAGCACACCGCAAACGACATTTTCTCGTTCTTTACCGCGATTTCTCCGTCACGGCCAACTAGTCACTTCTTTTAAACCCCCCGTTTACACGTCCGATTTCGAATCGTAAACCAGTTTTTATTTTTTCTCGCTCTTTCGGAACCCATAGAAGTGCCGATGTGTACGAGATCATTTGATTTCCGCGCGGGTGAAATTTGCACGTCGAGTCGCCGCCGTGATTATTCGATTCGCAAACGACTTTTGAGGGCCACAAAAAAGTCTGGTCATTTTTTAATACGTTTATTTTAACCGAACAGCGATATCAACATCAAATAATTGTATATCGTGAATTAGTGTGGACTTTGAATACGTTTAACCGATTCGCTGATGATATTCAAAAAGTACCCGCGTTGATGATTATTATTTTCTTGTCGTCGTTATGGTTTAGTTGATTACCATTTGAATAACTCGAGCGAATGGGATAACACTGTTATGGGAAGCCCCAAAGTCGACGAAAGTCTATATGATATTATTTGTTTTGATATTACAGGTTTCGACCACAAAACTGTCAGAACTAGTAGGCAGTAAGTGTCACGACGAGAGCGGGTCGGTAAAAAAACAAAAAACAACTGCCGGATATTATTTTAAGTAAACATAAGAATAATATATCTTTAAAACGTTTAGAACTTGAGTCTAAAATGTGTTGGAATAGGACAACGTTTATATTTCACTGTTATACATATTATTTAATGTATTGATTCCAGAATTGATATGATGAAGAAGAAATAGCGGTCAACACAATGGAAATAATAAAAGTATAAATCGTGTTATAGCCGCTCGTTGTCCGCTCAACGAACTGAAGTCTGATGGAGTTATAGGGATAAATAAAAGAAAAAAAATGTATATGAAATAGCTCAAGAGGATATAAATTTATAAATATAAACGGCGATCATCAAAATGCATTTTATGCACGTGTATACTTATTTTCATATAACGTGGTATAGAACATATACTTAGGTAGGTACTTATTTTTACGTTGATATTTAAAACTTGGTTCGTGATATCTGATAAGTATAGGTATTGAAGTCGTACATCTAATTTATAAATACGTATACGTTTTTTTTTTTTTTTAACACGCCCCGTTTTTATATTTTTTTTTACTTACCCAACTCGAATTTTTTTTAAAGAAAAACAATCCATGCGTATTTATTATACTCGTGTTGTATGGACAATAATTAAGTAAACTTTGACATTATTCTACTGCATTTTCTAACGAACACTTTTTATAAAATATTTTTTCAGATTTCTTATCGCAAAAATAGATATTATGATAAACTATATAACTACGATATTATAATAAACTATAAATAATCTATACTACAATGCGCGATGGACAAACGGCTTAAAATTTATCATAATATCCAAATGTGTTTTTTTTTTTAGTCATTTGACATGGAATCCGTGTCGTCTCGCATATAAAGTTAAATATTACTCCCGTTTTAAACTTTGTACGGTTTGTGTTTATCATATTACAATAGCCAAATAAAAAACACTTTACACAAACAAAAAGATATTAATCGTTTGACTACCGCATGCGCAGGGTCAAATTTAGATTTTAGCCGCCTCGGGGTACTTAGAAAATGCCGCCTCTCTTTTGTGGGAGGGTTTAATTTGTTGTTGTTGTAGAGTTTAAAAAATTAAAATACAAGTATGTAAAGGTATAAGATCCTGATAACGTAATATATAATTATTATATATTATATAATATATAATTATTTCATACTACACATTATTCATTATTTTATTTTGTGTAGTCGTAGTAGAACTGTAGAAGGGTTGGTCGCTATAATATGTAATCGTTACAGTATTATAATAGAATATGCGCGATTCAAATTGAATCTAGAACCTTGGTTCTAAGCTAACCTACCGACTACAGGTATAATAATAAACTTCGGGTACTCATTAACATTTTTATATTTTTTTTCATCTACAAATCGTCATAAAATTGTATCACCCTCAAAGTCCTGCCCGAGTGTGCAATTTCTCACCAAGGTCCCCCTCTAAATACGGGTATGCGAGTTCTCGAATAAACAATTTACAGATTTTATCAACTATTTTGGTATTTCAGATGCGTTTAATTTTTATTTGCAAAGGTAGTATATATTGTATTTCATTGAAATTTTGTCTATAATATATTACATATGTACAACATATCTAAATAAGGTTTTTTTTTATATTTTATCATAACCTCTATAGTCTATTACTTATATAACTTAATACCTAGCATTTATATTTTTTAGAACGACGAAAACATACTGCACAGTCAATATGCATTCAATATTCGAAGTTGATCGAAGCAATATTAAATTGAAAGATTTGAATTTACCCGGTGAGTCGTAACATTTTGCTACGATGTATTCTATATCGACAATATGTTCGTCTTTTTTTAAACATTCGAGTATTATAATATATCGGTGGTCCGACGTAAATACAACGCTGGCATTTATTATTGGTACGGCCTCGTAATACATTACACACGAAAACTAGTAATAACATCGTTGAGAATTCGATTGTAACCACCGTATTATTAAGACATTATTAGGTGTTATTATATAAATTAAATTGGTATTTTTTTCCCCTCTAAGTTAATAAGTTATCCGAGTAAATTTTAATATCGAGTACAGTTATATATGGCTATTATACATTTTTTTTTTTTTCATAGTCCACTAGTAGTTGTCGGCATCGTATAATTTAGCACTTCGTCATCTTATTAACAACTAATCACTATGATTAAGTATAATAGTACCGGTAACTTAAAAAAAAAAAAAAAAAAAACATGCTATTTCAATTATTATAACGTTCACAGTCGTTTCTATTTCCAAGAGTATAAAATTTGTAATATCGTTACATCCCGGGCGTAATTAAATAATTGAAAATTCAAATACACTCGCGTGAATAAATTATACTCGAATCGACTATTTTATCCATTAGAGATTGTAATGTTTTTTAAACGATATACATTTATATGTGCGTCCGATTGTTTATAATCCGAGTAAACACGCCGCCATCGCGCTTGTAAATTTGTCAAACGTTCAAACGAATCGCCTCGGCGACAACAAATTCAATTAGAAAATATCGTTGGAAAATACTTTTTTCAAAGTTTTTTTTCCCCCTAAACTCGGAATGTTTATGCGTTTAGCGTCCCGTCGCGTGCATGTGCATTTATGTGTGTCCACAGGCAACAGGCTATACACATATTATGTTACATTCATTCTTATTCCAAACGTACAAAACGTACATAAAAGACATAATGTTATTTTACGTACCCATCAAAAATAACACACAATGAAAGCGTACGATTATAATCGCGATACAAAATTTAATAATAATTCGTAGAGTACACCTGCGTGTTTTTCATTCTTATATTTAAATTTTATGTATTCGAAACCACCATATCGTAAAAGAGTCATTGAGCATTTCTCACGTGAGACTTTATAACGATTTTTCGTATAAAAATGTTTTGTTCGTGAGCATAATGCAAAGGAAATGCGTATAAACGATATAGGTACGTTCTACAAAGGACGGGGATAATACCAACATATATACATATATACAACTAGCATGACTATTTTAGTGGGTCGAATTTAATGTTGTTTTCTTCTTCTATACTGCATCCGGGTTATACAGCCCATATATATTTAAGTATAGAATGGTCACTTTACTATAGTCACGATCGCGAGCTTACAAACGATTTTGTACGAATAATACGGATACATATTATTATTATTAGAACTATAAATCGAGTTTAAAATCGTAAACGTCCATAACGATATAAAAGTATACAAATACGATCTGCAAACGCGTGTCATATTCGTGGGCACACTGTTGAATAGTTGTGTCGATTTCAAATATTCCAAGTATTAAATGTCGAAACCGAATTATGAGATTTTGTTTAGTTATTGATGACCGGTGCTCTTAAAAATCAATGCATAATCTAATAAACTTTTACAAGTTTTATATAACGATCAATCTTTAAAAATTAAAAAATTAAAACTATGTGATCTAACATTTTCACCTTGAATATAACACATTGAATTATTAAATGTTGGGCTAGATTTTCGATTGAAATTATTACAATTATATAAACACACTTTATTTAATTGATATTTTAATAAAATAATAAAATATGATACATTTTGATTAAAAATGGGTAAAAATGATAAAATATCTTGAAAAATCCAAAAATAGCATTAAAATCATTTGATATCATATAATAATATAGTCATTTGATACCTACACTGCCTAACAAACCAATCAAAACATATTTATTATAATTATAATAATAAAATAAAAATTAATTAATTACATTCAAAACAATAATATAATTTAATCAAGACAGTTTTTTTACATCGAAGTAAAATCGATTTACGACGAATTTTGCATCAAATTTTCCAGTATAAACACTTCAAATCAAAAATGTTATCAAACTTTAAGCAATTTATTCAAAAAACGATCGAAAATATTGTAAGTGTTTACGCATAAAAACAATCGAAATATTTTGTAAATTAAATCGTATTTATATAAAAAAAAAACTCACATAAGCAGGTATACTTTGAAAATGTTTCAGGCTCTCACAATATTTATATTTTCAGTCAAAAGCACAACAATAACAAAAAATTTTATCGAAATTTGTGATAACGTGGTTTTTTTTTTTTTTTTCATGTTCTCGACGTTTCAAATACGCAAATATCATGGAGAAAAAAATAATTACGCTAACGGACGACCATTTTGGACCGAAACTTTCAAATCAGCTGTTTTGGTTTTCCGGCGATCGGCCGGTTGCACGTACCGCCGACGTTCGTGTCCAGTGCAACGCTCGTGTGCTTCGGCGTGGTAACTCGTACCGCGACGGAACCCGGGTATCAAACGGACGATACCGGTCGGTACCATGGTCATGCATTTTCCGTTTACGCCATCGCGGTAAACGACAGCGGTAACCAGCGGCATCCGGACTAGTCTCTCGTCGTCGTCGTGTTGTGACGCCGCGTTTTCCGCGAATCTTCCGTATCGCTAATCGGTCGCGCGCGAACCAGTCGTTCGACACCAGTGCGAATATATTATTTCCGTTCGGTTCTACGCGGCAAAAATACGATTCGTACGTCGGCAGTGCAGTGCAGTGCAGTGTATAGTGTTCTTGTCGTGTCCGGAAACGACGGCGGAGTACACCGAGAAATTCGACCGAAAAAGAAGATGGCGGACGTCATCCGTGAGTACCTTATACCTGTCTATACATATTATATCGTGTTTATCGTCTAAAGCTTCCGTATTGTCCGCCGCGTTATAGTAATTTATCGTTATCGAAAAGTCTCAAAGTCGACCCTGTATGTGATTTATCGAATTATATAGGTCATCTCTATGGCTCTAAGTTGGTGGAATTATTATAGTCTATATAGAAACTGCGTTTTTCGAGCCGCCCGGGCGCGCCCTCTCGAAAGCGGTACGGCTCGGCGTGTAAATCGATGAACTATTTGATCCCGTGACTAAATACTCGTTTTGATCTTGGAAGGCGGGGGGGGGGGATGTTGGAGTTTATGGACGCCATTTTGTCATCGACGCTATACTCGATTATACTCAATTTCATCTAAGAGCCACCTAAGCGGCGCGCTCTTGGATGAAATTGAGTATAGGTATTTTATGTGTATTTAAGTAATTTAACTAATACAATGAGAAGCGCGATTCGTTAATACGTGTGCGGCGTGCTCATATTATGTGAAACGGTACCAAATAAATAAAACATTGTGTACCCACCGAGTTATATAACGAATATATACGTGTATCAGTGTATGACGTAAAAAAAAATATTATAGTATTTACTGTAATTGTTTACGGAAATTAACTTATTTGATATTGTATGCGTATCGATATCGTATCGTATTGTGCATATATCTATAGTCGGATTCATGAGCGTGTTATTACACTTTAAAGTTGTTTAGCGTATCGAGTTTGTGATTAGGACTTAGGTGGAGATCAGGAGGGGGGTGACTAATGGGGTGCTTACCTCCCTCATAATAATTTATTCGAGTTTAAAAGTCCCTCCCCAAAAGGGGAGAGAATAACGTACATTTAAACGAATTTCAGATTAATGTTCCCACGGAAAAATAAGAACTAATTGTATAAAATTTTAAATTTTTTTCACGGGCATTTACCCGCACTATAATATCAAATATTTTATTTCATGTTTATAGTGTTTATACCATAGTAATATCGTATAATTTGGCCATCAATAAATACGGTCTGTGCTCTGTGCAGCAGTGTATTATTTTATCGTTAACACAATTCTATTAATAGCCAGGGTAAATCATTATAACGTATATACTTCTTATCGCAGTAATTTCAAAATAAGTTTTACCAAGTCCGTAGAAGACTTGTAGATTGTGAAGAAACGATTAACGAATAGGTAATTCATATGTCATTCGTATTTCGTGTATATATACATACAGTCGCGACTTCGCGAGTAGTTTTAAATTTTCATCACTTTTATGAATTTTATAATTTCTTTATAACTTTATTTCATAACTAATAATAAATTTGTCTATTATTGTTAACATGTTTGATATATTTCATACACACATAATAATAGTAAGAAAAAACTTTGTTATAATACTACATTTTATTTTATAAAACAATATTATGAGTAAGGCCCCCCCACCCCTAATATCTCATAGGATCTCCGACTATGGCTTAGGAATACAACACTCGGCTTTCTGAAAATAGTTCAAAAACAGGTGCAGGCAATGATTATTATACGGTGTACTCGGTGTACTCGTATATGCGTATTAATTTTTGATATTATAATTGCTGCGGATTAAATAGTGTTGTCGTCTCCTACATGGCTGTAAATTGATCACATTAAGCATAGGTACACGTAATTACGAAAAATAAACGAATTATTTTGTTTTGTTAGAAAATATTTAAAACGAAAGCAACGGCGAAAGACCTGTTGTATGCGTATATATATATCCATGTAACGATCATATAATAACTAAGAATAGTACATCTTATACGTTAGATTAGGTTTAGGTGACAACAGTACAATGTCGATGTTCATTCGTTATGTTTTTAAATCGTATGATTCGTATGGTGTATAGTATATACCTATTATTAAATATTTATATCAGTTATTTGGGCGTTTAATCTAAATAGTGAAGAAAACGAAAGAAAATGAATTGGTTGAGAACAAATAGGTTATGGGAAAAAAAAAATAATGAAGCAATAAGAGCAGTGATACTAAGAATAAACGTGAACGGGAAAAGGGGTTAAGGGAGGCAAAAAAAGAGATGACGATTGAGAGTAATATGAAGACGGCTGGTGTGAGGGTGAAAAATCGTGGGAAGAAAGAAAGACACGGCTATTCTACGGGGCGTAGTTTAGAATATATGAGGCTTTAGGGTGTATAATGTATAATGTAGTACATATTTATTATAATATGAGGACATTCATCCAAAAACCATCTCCATGAATAGATAGAGAAATACTTTAGCATATCACACAACTCGTATATTGATCATGTGAAAAAAAATCTTGAGTGTCTTTGGGAAGAAGAAAGGATGTACGGGGTGTGTAACACGATACCACTAATTTCAAAATGTTAATTTTTCACTTTCCATCAATTCAAACAATATTAATTAATTACTCGTATTAATAATAGCTATAAGCATACCCGATTTCGTCAGAATTTAATTATCTAACGCTAATAATTATTTTGTGCGACTTTCCTGTGAATTTTTTTCCACTCACTAGAAAAAGTAACTTTTCTGAAATCGTGTGTTACATTTATCAATCGAAAGTATTTAAAATTGAAGACAATATATTTTTAACTATAAACAGTTTGCAAGTTTTCGCGATTTTCTCGAGTTTTGTCAAAATTTAAAATCTAAACGCTAACAAAAAAAAAACAAACGTTGACTGGTTTTCAATATTATTCGATATACGAGTATAAGAAAAATGTAAGAGGAAATTTATATTCGATTTTCATGATTTTTTTTGTCCGACCAATATTATCAGAATGTTACGAAAAAATAAAAAATAAGAAAATTAAAATATTTCAAACGCCCATCAACAGCACGAAAAAAGTAAAAATTGATAATTACACCATTTTTAGAGAGTGGTAATAATAGTGTCGAGTGAAAAATACCAGTGTACCGAATTTGACCAGACTCGGTCCAATCATTGAGTTTAGGGGTGGTTTTTAGTAAGGATTTTCGTCCAGTTGGTGCGTTCAGGGGGTAATTTTTTGAAGTTTTCAACAGTTTTCCAAATAATTGATGAAAACTAACAGTAATTTTAGGAAATAAACACCCGCAAAAAAAAAAAAAAAATGAAGAAATATCTCCACTCAACCAATAGATTTGGCGTTTCACTCGTAACCTTGGACGGGACGGGGGCGGCAGAATTTGTCGGCGGTGAACAATTTTCAATCGCGATCCCGGGTTTCACGCGTTCATATTTTAGCGTTTTATGTTATACGCACCGTCGTCGTCGCGTCGCCCTCGACGCTGTCGATGATGCTGCTGTATACGCCGCTCACGGATCGACGCGCCCGCGCTCTCGCACGAACATACGCATAGGCCTCGTATGATGCTGCCGCACACTATCGTGATTAAGGGTTGTTCGTATGTGTGTACGGTGCGTGTGTGATTGTGTGCGTGTGTGTGCAGATGGTGTGTGTCCGATTTAATTACGGGGCGGAGGCCATCTGGTGCGGTGGCGGGTAACGAGAAGGGCGCGAGAACGAGAGTGTGTGTGTGTGTGTGTGCGAGTTGTATATAATATTATACGCGCAGAGACGAGCGTCGAGCGGCGGCGGCGGTGGCGGCGGCGAGTGCGAGAGAAGCGTGGGAAAAGCGGGCAGGTGGTGAGAAAAAAAAACCCATCTCTTCTTCCTCTCATATTATATACATATATACACATACGGCGACGCGTCTCGGGCCACCAGCTTCCTCTCCCCATATACATGCACTATAAACACAGTGATTCGGATTGCGTAAGACGGGAGCCTTCCGTCGTTCACGCACACACACACTATATCTACACTCACTCACACACGATCACGCACACTGATACACGTGCACCTGTGCCACTACTATAAACTATATGTATATATATATATAATAATATATACTGTACCATTACTATACTAGCCACACGTCGTCGTCGTGTGTAGAATATATTTGAAATATGCTAGCGTATATATTATATATATATATTATATATACATGAAAACGACGTATAGGGTTAGGTGCTCGCAAAGCATCCCCCACTGTTGCGTTGGAGCGAAGCTATATATATATATATACTCGTGTTATTATAAATATATCGTCTAGCGCATAATATTATATGTAATATCGTGTCTTCGCCGTTGCAGCCATAACGGCGCTCGTATTTTACATACTATTTTTTTTTCTTCCTCGTATATTAGGTATATATATTATACGTCGTGTATGCGACGAGCGCGCGTACGGGGGAAAAAAAACTAATGAGTTTTATTTATTTATTTGTTTTTAGTCGTGGGACTGACGTTGTTATAACATCGTATTCGAGTACGGTACGGTTTCTTTTTTCACGGGGAAGTCGTTACACACTAATAAAATATTCACATCCGCCCGCTATTCTCCCGCGCCCCCGATACGATTGCACTCGTATTTTGACGGACGCGTATCGCGGATCTTTCCACTTGCTGTTTCCTGTACGAGGGGTAGATTTCGTTTTCAATCGGGAACATCAACCCTTTCCCATACAGCGTTTACACCCTGACCCGATTCGAAAATGAATAATAATAACCTATATATACATATAATTATATGTATATTATTATCACTGTGTACCCACGCTGTAGGTTTTGTTGTTGTTTTTTTTTTTTTAAAAGACCTGTACACGCGCGGTTTCGTCTACACAATTGCACGGCGCATCCTTTTGAGCGCATATTATTATGAAAACACATATTGTGAATTGAAAACCGTTAAAAACCCCCTTAAGAATCGTCTACGAATTTTGAATTTCTCATGCACCGTGCTGTATACAATACAAAACTGGATTATATTATATTATACGGATTTTCTTCTTTTTGTCTCTTTTGACAAACGTCCGTTTCCGAGTCGTTGTTATTTCGAATAATTTCAAAATAGAAATAGTGGTATTCACGATTTTAAAAACCAACCGCGACGGAATAAATTTAGTTGGAATTTTTTTTTGTATTAGTTTTTTTTCATTTTGTAGGTAAAAGATATACAAAATATATAATATTTCAGTATATATGTATATTTTTAAACCGAGCGAATCGAACAAGCTACTAATGGTTTTACTATGATGTGTTTTGCTTTTCAATTATAGTTTTTTTTGTTTTTTTTTTTTTTTATGTCCTGCAAATATTTTTTAAACGAGGCTTTGTGCGCTTCTATCTACCTGAAACCGGAAACAGTTAATAACCCAATAGCACCCGCCAATTAAAATCCACAGTAAAACGCCCTAAAAATTCCTTAAACTTCAAAAATACCACGAATGATGAATTCAGGTTGTTCTCTAAGTATATAAATTAAATATAAAATGCGAATGTTTGTGTGTGTTTTTTTTTTAAATTCGTAGAAATTAATTTGTTTTCATAAAATCATGGGTGAAAATATTGACTTTTTTCGTGTTTTTTATCCCATATAATTGTTTTTTTTTTTTCGATTTCTCCATGTGGTATTTATTACATTCAACTGATGAATTAGAATAATTTTACTAAACTATTGTTTCCGGAAAATCTCGAATACAGTCGCGTTGTTAATATAATAGAGTATAATAATTGTATTTCGTAGTCCTATTTCGGACGAAGCGTGCTGCCGTCTACTAATAATTGTCGTACTCACAAGAGATTTGAAATAACAACGATTTCTGACGATTGTTATAATTTCAATTTACACGATATTATACTATATTGTATACGTTACATCCGGTCGAGTGCGGCCTTTTCCAAACAGTGATGTATAACTGCAGTGCGTGTGAAGGGCGTATAAATCCACGCGCGAATTGTGTTCGGTCTTATTTTTACGAATCTACTGGATTTAACGGATTTAGCGTGTTATTAAAACTCTTCTATAAGAGGGGAGAAAAAAACCATTTTCTCCGGGGCGTCTTCTTTTATTCGCCGCATTCATCTGACACGCACATTTCTTTATCGCCGGCTTGTTTATTGTTGAAAATACCAGAAATGTCGTTTTGTGCGTCCACGTCGTTTCTCGGAAACTAATAAAATCTCTCGCTTGCCGACGTTAAAAAGATTTTGCAACCGAACCGGGTGATCTGCACGCTGGTACCCACGGCACCATACTATACACACATACACTACACACGGCGTATACTGCAGGCGCACGATAGAAATTCTTCCGTGTGAATTCTAATCGGACAATATAATATTGTTTCTATTATTCTGTACGCACCAGCTGTTTCTTACGCGTAAATTTATATCTGTCATGTATGTATGTGAATATGTATGACCATAGGCGGTGCTGCGCAGACATGGTTTGCGAGCGGCGCATAATTCTTTCCCAAACATTTTATCAAATCTTCCAAGGTGGCGAAAATTGTCTTTATATAGAGCCATCTTGGTCATCTTTTTAGTTCTTTTAATGAAAAAAAACTTCCGTCGTCCAAAGTCGTATTTCAAGCAATTGCTATTATTTTAAAACTCATACATTTTTTAAAACTATAACTACTATTTTTTCTAGATATTATATATACCAATATCTGGTCGTTTGAAAATCGCACATTTGGATCGGTCGTTATTCACGTTGAAAATTTAAAATATTTATTAGGTGATACAAATATTTGGAGGGGAGTTGTCCCTATTATCCTCTCTCAATTACACCAATGTACTTATGTATGTAAGTATTCTGCTCTGAGTCGATTAGACCGACGCGTGTGGGTAGAATACTTACAGACTCGTGCATACTTCTAATTATTCGTACTTATGAATTATGAGGTATTTTGATTCGATAGCATAGTCAGGAGAACGTATGAAAAAAAATTGATAAAACATTATATGCGCGATAAAATGCGATTACAAAACAATTATGACCATTGTTGAGATAAAATTATCCCCGGCTTTATTAATTTTTATTGCACCGTCAGAATAAAACACTGATAGGTTACATTTATCTGTTTGTGTGTTCACCGCGACCGCGATTTCTTTTGAATTGACGTTTATTTTCTCAAGACTGTATTAAAAAAAATTATTTTAATGCTTCAAGAGAAATATTTATCTGGTAATCTGAACGATACCTTTATTTTTCTACAATCGTTAGATAGTATTCTACTCGTTTTTTTTTTCAATACACCGCATTGTTCTGCTGAAATATCTTTTTAGTTTCCCGCATTTAAATGTGTAAAGTATTAACAGAAGAACGTTTCAATTGACCGTGGCTTTAAATGACGAAATAATTTTGCGAAGGCACTGTCGTAAAACGTTTGGTTTCATAAATTTTCTTACACATTCATATTACATATAAGTATTTTGAATTTTGATTGATACTTCGATTATCAATCAATGTGGTTGGTGTTGTGCAGCAATAATTAATGTTGTATTATACAGTGAGATTTTTCTCGAAAGCAATAATATTTCAAACGTGAAACGACGCATAGGTATACCTATACCTATTTGTATTCAATCATTTTTAATTAAATATTTATAAAGTAATATTATATTTGTGTACCATGATTATTTATAATTATTGTTTCAATGCGTAAGTGAAAATATTATCCGTTGATAGTCACACCTACGTTTGGATATATAGAAACCCGGGGGATTCGTCGAATTCGATTAGCTCGGGGCGGTCAAATGTACCTGGTAAAATACGTCACAATAAAAACCCAATTTCCTCCCGTTTGGCATTCGATATACATCATTATAATTTATAGTGTTTTCAATTGTATATATGTGTGTAAGTGTGTGTGTGTGTGTGTGTACGTACACGAGCGCGTTAAAAAACTTTAGGATTTGTTCACTTGTACCGGCTGCGCTGCAGCATGTAATAACTCTTCGAGCGTATATGTCGTATATAATGCGAGCAACACGGAGAAGAAGCTCGCTAGAAGGAAAAAACGCACTCGGACTATATTTTCGGCTACACGGAAATTGTGTCTACATAATGCGAGTACCAGTACACACACACACATATATTTCTCGGGCCGTGTCGTCCGTATAGTAATATTAATTTTACGACTTTGAAAATATGTACTTACGTATATATTTTAATCCGTTCTCTTCCAACTGCAGTATATGTTATGCGTGCGTGTGTGCATATATGTATACCTAACAGATGTTTGACAGGAGTAATAAAACTCCGATTTATAAACGGATAACGACGTGCACGGGAACCCATTTCGGGAATCGCCGTCTCGCGCGTATACACGGCAGAGAACACTATATCCTCACGGTTAATGGGCAGATTTTGACGAGGGTAAACTATTTATTTTTTTCTTTCCTCTCGTTCTTATTCTCATATACGTACCGTTATATTTTTCTAATAAAAAAATAATTAGTATCCCATTGCTGCCGTACATTGTTGTTAACTCTGGCACGTATTTTAAGTATCGCACTTAACCTTTTTCTCTCTCTATCTCTCCCTGTCCTTCTACATCTCAAGTTTACGCATATACAGTGCACCTGCAGTAGACGCTCCCGAAAAAATATAGGTGAATATAATATTATATAATATCTTACGAGCATTATATGGCGCGTACTTAAATATTAATGTATATTCGTAACGCATCGGTTAAGTACATGACGGCACTCGTTTTCCCCGTATCCTTATCTGTTGTAGGCGCGTTCGTATACGATAATAAATAATGTTAAAAAACATATTGTAATCGTAGTGATGTAGTCTGTTGAATATTAAAAACTCGATACAGGAAAACGCGTTTGCGAATGCACTCTGCTGCAGGTCAAGATAAATGTATCGTCTAAATGAAATTTTCAAATCAACTGCACGGGGTGCATTACGTATCATGTATATATATTTTATACTCGTATAATATAATATAGACGGGTATGTAATTCATACACCAACACACACACACACACACTTGATATTCTTTAGATGTAATTCGATCCGTTGGCCGTGGGGTTAATAACGAGGTTATTGAGTTGTTTTACGTTTCACGTGCGTCAAAATCTCAATTTTCCAAACACCGGTTTAATCATATTTTCTCATTTTATCCCTTTCCATTCTATATATTATATTATATATATATATGCCTTCGTGTTATAGATCCATCGGTAAATTATATTATTTCTCGTCATCGAACCGTTTTATATAAAACAAACACAAGTACGCATTCATCCGACATTTTATCGGTATTTAATATATCATATATTTACGGCGACATTTGTGGCAGCTTTCCAACCCATAACCACCACAGTCTATTGATATAAAATTATCTGTTAGCGTATTACTTATGAATATTACGAGAAAAAAATAACAAATACCGGCTAGAAGTGTTTACATGTAGATATAATATATATCGAGATCAGATCATAATATTATAGTATAACTGCGGTTAATAACGATTATTTAGTGTAGGTACTATTACTGACTATGCACTGTATGTTTAAAATCTGACCCGAACACGCAACATTTCGGGGTGGACCGTCGTGGTCCAGATGGCACACACACACACATATTATATATGTATATTGTATACAATAAGCTATTTTCTATAATCTAGTTTAGACATAGGCCCGACCGTGAAAGTGTCGAACAGCGTTATTTATACGTTGTTATGTCTGGAATCCGTCCTTGCTCCCATAAATATGTGACGATAATAATAATAATAACAAAAAAAAAAAAACTTCATGGTTCAAGGTGTTTTATTTTATTTTTTTTATTTTTTGTTATGTTCAATTTGAGTTTCCCGTCCAAGGTTAATGCGATTTTTCTGTACGAGGATGATTTTCGTCATCGAGACACCCGCCACACACGTCATAATATTACATTGGTATACTTCCATCTACATATCACAAAACGTGTACGATAATATTATTATGTGTATACCGTACGTATACGTATATACGCTCGTGCCGCAATGGATCTCGAGTGTTTTCTCGGCGCACCACACGTTTTGAATTCTCCACAAAATTGATTACGTTATATATGTTTGTAAATATATATATATATATATAATATATACATGCATATGTATATAATATATACGGTATAACGCGCACCGTTCTGTTACACGCCGACCGTGTAATTATTATTATTCCTTTTTTATTTTCGACTCGGCAATTAGCTCGCCCACTCCGCTGCTGCAGTAGTTCTTGTAATAATAATAATACGATGTACTATAGCGTATACGAGCGTACACATTTATATGAACGCATGTAGTAAAAACCGCCGACGCCTCGTGTCAGAGATAAACATTTACGTATTGTTGCGACGAGTATTATGACGACGACGACGACGACGACGAACGATTGCCGCGAATGATTTAATTAATGTATATACACGTATTCGTGTTCGCTCGTCGAAAACAAGCGAAAATCAACGCAGCAGGTGTATGATAATAATCGTATTATTATTTAAAACTTGACGGTAACACTGTTATCACATTCGAAAACCGTTCCCAGACGTAACTAGGTTTGCCGACGGAAAAAAAAGGTCAAGGTTTTGTTGTTAAAATCGTACATCTGCTGTTTTTTTTTCACATATTATGTAGTCTCCAACGTTTCCGTCTCCCTTATACCGACAGATTTTCATAAAAACCATTGAACATTTTGCCATAACATTGTCAAGTATGACTTGTGTGAAATGTTGATCGATCGATCGGACATTTATATGCAGGCATTTCGATGTCGGAATTCAGCATGTTGACGAACATTTTTTCTGTACACCAAAGATTTTCAACCTTATTTCGATTGAAATCCAGACGTTTCTATTATATCGTTTATTTCATTGATTGCACAGACAATATCATTTTTATAGCCTTATAAGCAGCTGTTCGATATTATAATACATTATAACTAGGTATACTCGTATATGTTATATTTTTAAATTATTAGTTTTTCAGAGAAGCGAGGTTTTATTGATTTTTTTAATTGTCTTCTTATTTTTATTGTTCGCGTTTATTAGCTTTTAATTCCCATAGCCTTACGTACGTGTTGTCTCTCAATTCGATTGAAATCAACCCAATGTGGCACCAAACGTATTGACCAAAAGATCATAAACGAAACATTAAGAATTGTTTAGCGGAACATTTATTGACGGCGGGTATATTCTACGACGGGATATTAATTTTTTAAGAACGGAGACGAATACAAATTTTTTTCCAAGAATCAAACCAGAATTGAAATTTCCGTTTTTTCATGACCGTATTGACATTTCAATTTTTCTAACAGTCAAACCGAACTCAACCGAAGTTTTCGACTTTTTAAGAACAGAACCGAAACGGGAAAAAAGGTTCTAGTTCTTGCCAGTGTATCTGTTATATACCTAGTTGCGCTCACGTTTCACATTCAAACGCACTATTAAAAAAAGGACATACGCGTAGTAAGAAATAATATAATTTTAAACTAGTATAGATTCGTGTGTGTTCGACATGCACTACTCCAAGTCATTCATCACAAGCAATGTTGATCGAACACACACGCGTTTAATGTAATCTATCTATCTATTATCTATCTATTATCTATTATATATATAAAAGAACAGGCCTTTTTTATGTTCCTATTTTGTGACGACGCTATTTAACTTTTTCCAATTTTTTTTTTAAATACCTTTGAGTGTCGTCACGTCGCCCGATTTTCAAAATTCCACCCCTAAGGAGAGTAAAGGGGTAAAAAGGGTGAAACTAGAAAATTTCGCCTGGCCGGAACCGCTGGAGCTTTGAGTATGAAATTTGGTCGGCAGTTTCTTTTTATATAATGGAGTCTCCTTTGGAAAGGATTTTCCGAAATTCGACCCCTAATTAGGGGTAAAAGGGGTAAAAATGAAAAAAATAAAAAGTTGCACACGGGTGAAGCCGGGTTATTCAGCTATAATATATAATATATTTTAATTTAATATTTTAAGGGAGATTTTTACGCGAGCAGAATGGGTTTAGCGGGAGCAGTAGTTGAATCGGAGGGGAACGCAGGGGCAATACAGGTGTCCCGACTTGTGATCAAACTTCTATGTGCCACCTTTGACTTTTTTCCCGCGATGTGTACTAAAAAGACACGGGGGCGCTTAAGATCAAACATAAATGATAGTCTCCCTTAAATCATAGGGGTAGTGACCGCCACCCCACATTGCCACGAGGCAATAACTCTTTTTTTTTTGCTATTCTATGAAAAAAAATCGTGATTTTCGCACCGGAAACGTACAACGATCGAAGAGATTAGTCATTAATTGGTATTACGTAATTATTATATAAGATAGTTCATTGTGACAACATGATTATGTAACAATAGAGTAATGAGGAATATAAATAGGAACGAGTGAGATACTGCGTGCCAATAATGAAATCGCGCCGCCCGACCAATGACAGCCGTTCTGCGCACGCAACCCGCCTGATACCGATCGAGAGACGCTCGCGAGGAAGTGCATCGGCTAACCGGATGCACAGTGCTCTGACGACCGGCCTAGTGTCGACAGCGGTTTCGGAAAGTTCTTCGTCGCAGTTTTAATTTCTCTCCGCGATAGTCGATAATGTCGTCAGTTTATCATTTATCTCCGGTCCGACGACCGATGAAACTTTTAATCGTGACTTTAGTGTGTTAGTGCTTACTTCTTACGAACCGACGCCGAAACTCAACAGCAACCCACCGACAAGCCGTGAGTAGTACCGATTATATTTATTTACAGTCTATTGTTAGGTCATAAGCGCCCCTCTTCGCGAGGTAGCGAAATCGTGATTTTTGCCCTATTTTATAAAAAAAAATCACGATTTTCGCCACATTTAGTGAAAATCGTGATTTTTTGCACCAGAAACGTATAAAAATCCAACAGATCGGTTATCAATCGGTACCTAATTTATTAGCTTATTATAAATAAAATTCTCCCGTCACAGTGTTTCTTATCGAACTCCTCCGGAACGGCTCGACCGATTTTCATGACATTTTTTATATACGTATATTTGGCAGCTCAGAGAATATAGGACATAAACTATTGTTTAAACCCCTAGGTGTTAAGGGTGGTCCCCACCACTAATATTTTTAAAAATTTAACGTTTTATATTTAAACCTATTCTGTAACCATAGTAATAACCATAATCGTTGTTCAATTCAATCGTTGAATTTTCGTTGAAAAAATTTTCACGGGCTAGATTTTGAGATGCAACGCGATCAGTGGTAATTTGGATTTCATATAATAGATAGATTATAAATTTTATATAAACGAATGGCTGGCGTTTTGTTATTTTTATAGACCGTCATCGCTCCATTACTTTTTTAATTATAAACACCATCCCCAAATACTTACAACAAGTTAGTTATTTTTTATACTAAAAAATTCACTAGAAATAAATGGCAAAACAACGTTTGCCGGGTCAGCTAGTGTAATATATATACTGACAAATATTTCTACAATAACACGTCTGTCGTCACATCAATCGATTTCGAATAATTATTATTTTTACGACGTTTTCGCCGCGTTCCAGCTAGCCATCAACATTATGTCCGCGTATTTTATACAATATAACATAATATTACGTTATTATTATTATACATTAATACGATTCATCGCATCCGCCATAAAATCTTTTTTATTATGTGTCCGTTCCCCTTATTTATAATATACCGTCTTCATTCGGATAATATGACTTATAATAACACATGTGATGCGTATAATACGTTTCCGCACATGATTTTAATATTTTTACATCCGTTTCTCGGTTTTTTTTTATAAATAATTATTATTTTTACTATGCGTTGTCGTGATGTAAACAAGAAATTCGCGACGAATTCGTACCTCACATCTTAGATGTACCCTGCAGTGGCGTGATGTGACGTAGTATTCGATGTAAGGTGTAAGAAATCGTTAGCAATTTTATCCTCCCCGTCTATCGTCAATGTTTGTTTTTCAAACTAGTGACTTGCGCTATTAATTTGCTATTTTTATATATATGGCGAAAATTGAGGAATGTTTAGAGATTTTATTTTAAAATTTAATTCAACAAAATGCAATACATTTACCGATAACTTTATTATTATTAAAACTCAATAGACGGTCGGTGACTAAAATTGAATATTAATTCGTTCTTTTGTAATAAAATTTGACATTTCAAACGTAAACAGCGTGTTTACATTGATTATAGTCTCGTCACGCCATTAGACGTACCAAAAGCCACCAACAGAATAGTATTATAACCTTGGGAAAATGTTTAAAATTAAGACGTTGATATTCTTTTGACACTTAAAAAATTTAATATGTACAATGTACAGGCACACAAATAATCTATAACAATATTATCGCAATTCATAAAAATATACCTCTACTGATATTGAGAACTAAATGAAAATCGTAAAATAAACACACACACACACGTGTACATTTCCTACTCAATGACTTATATTTTTTATTATAAATGTTTAATCAATCGTAGTATAATTCGAGTGGTAGTAGGTGCAGTATTATACTATAACTATTTTAGTAGTCGTTATATCTATAGTAGTAGCTGTTTCGAATTCATTCACTGGGTCTAATACGTTATTTTCGCCATCTCTATATAATTAGTACGTATTCGCTATTAATCATACGACGACGGGCGGATAAAATAAACCGATAATCATACAACTCGAAATCGTACGTTATATTTTTCGACGCAGAACCGATGCGTTAGTACATATTTTTATATAATGATATATTGTGTGTACACGGCATGTAAACGACAAAGGCGTATTAAATAAAATATATAACGATACGCGGCGTAATAAATTTAAAACGGTTTTTCTTTTATATGCACACGCAATTTGACAATATGCGTTGGCGTAATTGGACCGTAATTATTGAGGACGACTAATCGATAATACTACTTTTAAGAAAGAAAGAAAGAAAAAAAAAAAATGTTTTTCTCGACTTCTACGTTGTTCTGTGTAACGAGAACGGCGATGGAATTTTTCAAACGTTTCCGTGTAGGCAAGGGCCCCCGCGTAGTTGTTCCGATTTATCGCACCGGTTCAAATGATTGGAAAATGTGTATTTAGTTACAATATAAGTAAGCGTTATTCCCACTGCGTAAGCGCAATTTATGGGGCTACAACTATATTATATCCCTACCACTATTATTATAACGAAAAATAAAATGTTAATTGTTCTTAATAATAATTTCACGATATAATTATTTAAAATATAATAAAATACCCATCATAATGACAGTAATTTTCTTTCCTTTTCACTTTTGAGGTCGAAAAAAACTTTTAAAAACTTATCTATACTATACTATTAATGAAATGGTTCGATCAGACTGACGCCGGTTTAGATTCGACTATTCAAACTCACAATAGATATAAAACTTGCTGAAATATGCTCAAAAAATGGTCAGATATTTGTTATAAGGATCGATTTTCCATAAAGTTTTAATAAGATTAGTATTACATCGTTTAGCGTATTATATCGTTAAAAAATAATTGGGTTTTTCTTCAAACTTTAAAAGTTAATTCTTTAGAACGATAATAATAATATTGTATTTGTATTGACAATTTATTTTTCGACTAAAAACATCGCGAAAACAAATCCTTTCACAATCGTGTGATTATTAGGATTATTTTGACTGTTCTTTTTTGCTAGTAGGAATACATACGGTCCCGCTTTAGGTTGTATTTGAGGGAGTGGGGTTACCGGTATCGTATTTAAAATTTCCACCCTTCTTCTATCCAAATAAAAATCTCAAGTTTCGTCTATGCTGTAGAGACGTGTTGGTAAAAATAACATTTGAAGCGATAACGGTACATGCACGCGCCTGCGTGTACCCAAGTCGAAACGTCTAATTAATTTAACCCAACTGCAGAGAATAACGATCGTTTAAAAGGGAGACTTGGCACCAAAAAATCGTATAAAGTTACTCTCGAAAATTACTATAAAAGTTTGAAAATATCATATAGTTACATATTTTTTAGATTAAAAATGTATGATAATTATCAATCAAGTATACATATTTGAAATAATTTGTTATATTTAAATACATACACGTCGATGACAAAAGTAGAGCGCGTCTCCGCGCCATCATATACCATCAAAAAATAGAAACTCAGTATAAACTGGCGTATGGTTAGGTCCATATCGTCAACATGTAATTATTATCGGAGTAAAAATAGGTACATAATTTAATTTTAAAATAATACGAGTATATTTACAGAAATTCGCATTTAATCCGAAATAATGTTATCCGTCGCGGTTGAATATCAATTTAAATCGAACAAATTTATGATTTTGTATTATTTGTTTTACGTGTGTCTGCGTGTTTGTTAGGTGGGGGGAGGGAAGGGAGTAAATTTACTAGGGCGGATAATAATGTTGAATTGCCAGGAGCGCTAATGTACCTCGCTATATAGTTCTGTGTAGGTGTATATAGTTTATCTTATTTTAAATACATGGTACGGTACACTGCGGTTACTTTCTGTTGCGTTCGGAATTTTTCAAAAAGCTAAAAACTGTAAGCGCCTTCGTTGTTAAGATTTACACGAAAAATAGTCGATCCCCTCTAGCTCAACGTCGGTAGATTTCCCGCCTATGATAACAATGCGCGAGTGGGATATTTCTCTGCGTATTATTATAAGGATTCATGGATTTCGAAAGCAAGTGTACGCAAATTAATCTGACGAGCCACCCTTTATTTAAAAACTAGTACCAACTAATCGATTTTATTCGTAAACGTGTATTCTACAAAAATGAAATCATCATAATTGTAGGATAAATGTTTTCACCGTCTTTATACAGTGTAATAATTATATATATATATATTATCTGACCCACCCCGAATTTTAAGCGACCGCTTCATAAAATATCCGTTCGCGCCACTGATCGGCCGATATACGTTACCAGATTATTTATTTACTCGTACGGGTTTTATTTATTCCTTCTTGTTGTATAGTATTAAATGTTCAATTATAAATATTGTGTATCATGTGATGCCTGCTGACTCGTCGCAGTCGTACTTTTTACACGCGCGCGCGCACACCCAATAATAATATCTACACATATCACGTCATACGACTGCTCAACAGGTCGTCGTCGTCGTCGCCGCCGGTGCGTGTCGGAGTCGATATTATACGGTGCGTGTGCGTATATATATATATATAATATAATACTCATACACGTATATAATAAAATATAATACACGCGGAGGAGAAAATATTGAAACTTATACGCGCACAAACCCCTCTGTGCGCGGCGAAGGAGTTGCGGTGCACTCGGAACAGCGTATAATTTCATTTCGGTCACACTCGAGTGTCGGATTTCTCCGGGGGGTGCTGTTGTGGTGTTGCGTAGAGACGGACGGAGAAAAATATACGAGTGAAACGCGTACGGAAGAGGGACGCGGAGAAAAATAGAGGAGAGGGTACGACGGAAATTCTTATGGACATTGTCCGTCGCGCGCGCGCGAGTATTCGTCGTACGTATTATTATGTACGTCGCGTACGAGGACCAGGACGGGGGGGTGAGCGAGGGAGGTGCGTAAAACGAGAAGGCGGAGGAGACGAAGAAAGGAAAGAAATAATAATAATAATAATAATAAAACAACAACAACAACAACGACGACGACGACGACGACGATCTAATGTAATCTCGCAAGTAATGGATTTTATGCGTAGTAACCGGAGTTCCGTTTTGGTTTAGGCGTGTGGTTGCCGCCGGTCAGCGACGAAGGTGGACCGCCGCCGCCGCCGCCGCACCTGTACACCGCGGCCGGCCACTATACCTCCTGCTGGTGCCGCCGCCGCCGTTGTGTTGTATAGCTCGCTCCTGCTCTTCCACCGCAGTCCGCGACGAAGATACGCCGGGCGGGCGAACAGAGCGACCTCGCCGGTAATTAGTGGACCGGGCAGGATGTGGTCGGAGTCTGGACTCGAGGACCAGGTGCGCGCCGTCAACCGTCCCCCTCCGTGCCCCGGCCCGCCGTCGACCGAGTCGCCGCCGCCGCCGCCTCATTCACCCGTCACTCGTTCCCCCCCACCGGCCTCCGCTTCTACTACACCGCCCCGCCGCGCGTCCGACCGGCGGCGGCCCGTTCATTCATAAAAACATCCCTACTACCGAGATCCGGATCGGCGGCGGTGCGTGCGCGTCGAAGGCCTCTCCGTCCGCTCTCCGTACACGCACGCACGCGCCGGCTCGCACGCACAAACACGCACGCGCGCGGCGCTCGGTTTCTTGAATGGGGAAAACGCGCGCGGCATCCGAACCACTACTCGGCTACGTCGTCGTCGTCGTTCACACACCGTTCGCGATCGTCAACGGTCATACACGCGCTCCACGGGTCACGTTCGCCGCTCACTGCCGCCGATTCATAACGAAGACGACAACGACAACAACAACAACAACACCACTAATAATAATATTAGTTTTTTTTTTCCCCTGCGTTTCGCACATTTCTTTTCGTCGCCGCGACGAAAGCGTTGTTTTTCTCTCGCACGCTCGCCGTGTTTTGAACTTTTCTTTTTTTTTCTCACCTTTCCCCGCCTTTTTCGCGATTTTATTGGATTTGTTTCCGACGATCTCGTTCGCGCGCACAGTGTTGTTTTCCTCCGGAAGATAAGAAAAACACAGACTACTGCGTAACATCCCCGATACGAAAACACACTTCGCGAACAGCAGTTCGGCGGCACGCGGTCGCTTTTCACTCGAGCGCGGGAACTCGAGTTCGTTTTCTGCATTGCCGGTGATGCGTGATGGTCAGACCGCGCGTGGAAACAGTGGCGTTTTACGTGGTGGCCGCGCTCGTCTGGGCGGCGGTGGTGGCGTCGGCTGCGTCGACTGCGGCTCAAGAGACTTTGGCGGCTCAAGAGACTTTGGCGGCTCAAGAGACTTCGGCGGCTCAAGTGACTTCGGCGGCCCCGGCGGCCGCAAAGTCCGCTAACTTTGCCATGATCGAGCTCAACGACAACAACGACTACGGCGGCGGCATCATCGACGACCGCGCCGCGATCGCGAAACAGCCGGCCGCCGGCAACGCGATCGCCGCCGCCGTCGACCAGCCCAGAAGGTTCAGGCACGAGGCGTCCGCCGTCAGAATTCTCTATCAGACCGGGGTGAGTACATTGATAATATCCGTCACGCCCGTCGTGCGTTTTCTTCCCCCCCCCCCCCCCCGCGTATATCGCACTTGGGTGCGTTTGATCCGAGAAAATAAAAATTTCCATCTTTCCCCGGCGATGAAATAGCAATAATTATTATTAAAAACATATTAATATGTTTTTTCACGCGCGATAGTCAACTGCAGTTATTATTTACTCTACACGAGTGCGTGCGCAAAACGCGTCGACAGTCGGTCAATTTTATTCGTTATGTTGTGCGCGTAATTCAGTGGCGACCGTATGGAAACCGCACGCGCCACGCGTCCCGCCCGAACTCCGCGATCATTGTCGCCGCGATTTTAATATTATCATAGTAGGTGCCCATTATATTATATTCCGTGGCGGTATTACTATATTAAACTGCAAGAACGGTCGCGCGATTTTGATGTATACGAAAAATGATAAAACAATATTAATTCTCAGGTGTGCAGACGTGTTGTGTGACCCCCCCGTCTCGCTTTTACTCTCGTCGCGAAACCACCCCCGACGGTTACCACTCACCCGCATTTATCATGCGCGTACGATATTTCAATTAATGACAAAAAATCATATACGTAGTTTACACGCGAGACGGTAAATAATATTACGGTCGCTAGTCGCTACCGAATTCGTCGCGAACAATTCGCCACTCGCGCATTGGCGTCGTGTGAATTGCGCCCGGGTCTAGGAGGCGCCTTTTTGTGACTATGTCGCGGACAGGCGCCACTATATTGCATAATATAGAATATATTTATATAAATAATATTATATATATATATATATTTAATATATACGCTCGCGCGCGCGCGCGCTCGCATAAACAGCCCGAGAGATTGTACGGACCGATACGCGAGCGCGTGTTTTTTTCTTTCTATTATTATTATTGTGCGTGTATATATATATATATATATGTATGTATATATAAACCAGATTGGTGGTAGGCAGTTTGAATAGGAAGCTGGTTTGACCGGATAGCGAGCGAGCGCGGGCGCGTTCGTTCGTTCGTTCGTTCGTTGGTTTGTGTGCGCGCGCGCGCGCGCGAGCCGGCATGTTCATAGGTTATAACATGTATATAATATAATATAGGTATGTGCTCTCGTCGAGGGTTCCCCCGGGGAGCTCTTCTGATGAATGTAAATTTCGTCGGAATATTATTATCTATATAACGAATACGTATATACACGTTTTTCATATAGTGGCGGCTGCAGCAGTGGCGGCAGGCGTGCGTGAGCGAGCGCGAAGAGGCGACGGACTATAATATACACCTCCTCCCCTCCCTCGCACGACTTTTTATATTACGCGCGTGATGTATACAAAATCTATACATCGTACACATATGTAGCACGATATATATATATATATATATATACATACTTAAAATATATATATATACTGACCGGACACTATATATATATACGAATTAAGCGGCCGTTGGCCCGTAGGTATATTATATATTTGTATTACACAATAATATTATTATCACTCCCCTGACCCCCCTTCGAATCCTTCGGACAGGACGAACGGAGTATGTTGCCCTCGGGGGATAGGTATACCGCGCGCAGCTGTATATTATAATAACACACGCGCGCGTCTATATAATACACAGCCGCGGAGCGTTCGCGCAGAATCACACTCGCGTAGGCGCGTCTTAATCGACTATAATATAGTATATACGTTACTGCAGTACACTTGTAAATCACGACAAATCAATAGTCGATATAATATCGAGCGCGTACGGATTGAGATTTCTTAGGGTTCAAATTTTTCGAGGTCCTTAGTTTTCAAAAGTCTAATCACACATAATATTGTATTTTCGTTCGAAATTAAATTCAAGTTAAATTCAAAACTATTGCTGATGAAGCAAATTTTCACATCGCGTCATCTAGACATGATATGTGTACCATTTTTCAAAGTCAATATTACGGGTTCGTTTGAGTTTCTTGGGTTCTGCTCGTTCAGGATTGGGTTTTAGCTTTTCCGAAGACTCGAAAACGTTCTATTTCGGCAGCACAGCTTTGGCATAGATACTTTGTTTTACGGTATAAAAAGTGTCGTTTTTGAACTCTGTGCACGCGGTTGCAGATCGGGCCCACCACGAACGTATGCATTTTCCTTTGGATGTCGGTTGTTTTTCATAATTATAATATGAAAATCCATTTCCATCCCTTGTTTCGGAATAAGTGGTCCAAGCTTCTAAATAGTTTCAAATACTTTCTTGTTGGTCTCGTCACTCGTCTGTTTTCGAGCAAAAGTCATCCGAAATATAATCACTGCGTCGTCAGAGCCGTGCGGCATTCTGTTAGTTTGAATAATACCGTCCTTGTCCGTCGTAATAATAAGAGTCCGTCGAAGACTAATCGGAATAATATTAAGAATATGCGTCTTTTTTTTTCTGGACTTTTTGCATTTCGTCCGTCGAGAAGGTGGTGTCTGTCGCTGTAGTCCTTCTGTGACGGACATAGACCGAATTCGGTACTCTCGTTTCGTGGGCGCATCGCCGTATTTTTTGGTTTTTTGTTTTTTCCATTTGTCGAAGTACATCCACTCAATATTATACGTACGTCACTCTTGTTTGTAATTCGCGTTGTTGTTGTTTTGAATCGAAAACGTAATAATAACACGTGGCATCGTAATTTCCATATACACATTTGTACACAATGACGTAGTAGATGACCGAAAATTTCAACGCGATTTTCGTTTCGACTTCCGGTACTTGCCGTCATAATGCGCGAAGCCGATCGGACGTGAATCGTTTCAAAACGGCGCTACGCGAGTTTGGCTATTATTACGAGTACACGCTACGTAATATGCTGTAATATGAAATTACATATTATGTGCGCGCGCGCGTATTCACTGCGGCCGTAGACGTTTTGTAATCGCAGCGCCGCCGCCGCCGTCGTTAATCAACACGGGGCGATGCGATGGCGTATGGCGCGTCATTATTATTATTATTTTTTTTTTTTTCCCATTTAATTCGCCAACGTAATTGAATTATCGTTTAGGCGCCGGTTGACTGCTGCAACGAGTATATATAATATATATATACGTATATATCTACTATATAGACGGCATAATCTCGTTGTACAGTGAACTGTAACAGTTTATATTCTTAAATCGACCTTGATCCGTTAATGAATATCGTAAAATACGATTTAAAACGATTTATTTTTTTAATTTTTACTATCGCCCGTGAAATTTTTATATACCCTCTTCGGACGTATATTTGATTTTTAACGCTTTTTTTTTTTTCGTATCGTTCGGCAACGCGCGCGGGCCGATGATACACTATATATATATTATACGAGTATATTATTATCTGAAATTCTGCACTCGAACGTGTGTTCATTTCGGATAGTTAAACGCGCGTTCGTGCAGTTTTCTCTAAACGAATAAATATAAAAAACAATAAAACACGAGGACCTAAAGGCTCTCCGGAATTTATATTATTAAGGTTTCTTGTTACTGTCGTCCCTAACCCGTCGCCCCACTCGTGCAAATCTTTCTCGACCGTGTAAGGAGTCTTTTACGGATTTTTAATTTCTCGTTTTAAATCGAGATAGAAAAACATAAAAATTTGAATATTTACTGCCAAAGAAACGTTTCAACGTGTTATATTAAAACGAATGTAAATGTTTCGTCCGTATTTTATCCTCTCGAAAAAACGTTCGTCTCTCGACACGACATTTTCATATCAAAACGGCCGTTTTGTATATTCATTCGTCGTTAGGTTCGTAAAATAATCGTTTTTCCTCCGATTTCGTTGCAATGCGAAATGCACTCGGACGTATTCATTAACGACACGTCTTAAAGTCGTGTTTTATAACGTCAATCGCGCGTCGTCTCCGAAAATAATTCAATCGGTTTAAATAATATACCCGTAAAAGATATAATATTACGCGAATAATTGTTATAAATCGTAGGCAGGTCATACCAGTTTCGCGTACGGTTCGCGATTTATATATATACGTTATTATCATACGCATGTATAATGTATATGTATTAAACACATCATCCGCTGTTATAAATTTCTAACAGAATCGCAATTGGAATTCGAACGTATAAACTTTCACATCTACATAATACACCGTGGGTCTATAAATATACGTATATAAGATACACGTTCGAAAAGCCATTGGCCGTGTACACATTTCCTTATAGAAAAAAAAGTAAAAATGCTTATAAATATAATATATAAAAGAGTAAGTGCCTTCTTATTAATATCACTGGGGCGTGGGCCGAATAGTATACTTCGATATCGTACGATCGGAAAGCTTCGATCCAATATAATATATCCTAATAACCTCTTGTCTAGCTCGAAATCGCGAGGATTCGATTCCCGTCTGGAAAAACAAACGCGCCGCGATATAAACGGTTATCGTGCCCCCGTACGTTGTGCAATCGTCGTCAAATCGTCGCGTTTATGGCGCGTACTTACCGCACATTATTATTACTATACGACGATGATATTATTATCGTTTCGCCGTGTCATCGTTTGCGTTTCCGTACGCGCGAGGACCGGACGAAATTTTACACCTGCGGTGGCGACAATCAACAACTCGTGTAGTATATTCGCCGCCGCCGCAACGTTTCGCGATTATGACTATATCGCGTACTTCCTAGTGCAAAGTCAACAGGTAAATCGTAATAATATATTTATTTTTATTTTTTGTTTCGTCGGTACTTATATACTTCCTGTCCGAGTGGTACAAATTAATTTTCTCTCGGCCCTCTCTCTCTCTTTCTTTACACGTATATATATATAATATTATATTGGATTATTATGTATTCTGTACGCGACGCGAACCTCTGGCCGCCGCTCGTCACCGCAGCTATAATATTATTATTGTGTATATAGTAGCTACTACCGTGCGCGGAGGGACGGGCGGCGGGGCCGTATCATTTGCCCTAATGCGGTCGCTACTGGTTTTCGTCGTCGTCCGAGGGGGTGTAAAAAGAATAAAAAAAAAAAAAAAAATCACGTATAAAAAAAAAACGTACCGGAGGACGACGAACAAAAAAACGACGACAATAATATTATATATTTTATAACCTCTGAAAATTATATCTACCCGTGAGACTGCTGCCTGCCGCCGCGCGTCGGGTATTACTTTTATTTTTTTATCGTCTTCCTTTCGCGTCGACTTAGCGGTCATTTTAAATAGACTGCGAGCCATGCAAGTATAATGTACGTTTTTAGGCGTGTAAAATATATTATACATTATACTCTCTGTACGGCGACGACGACCGTGTATATATATATATATATACTCACGTCGCCGTGTATCTCCCGTGTATCTTTTACCGGGAGAAAGAAAAACCCCGTTCCGGTTAATTTACCGGCCAAATCTGGTAGAACGGAAGCGGACGAAAAAATATCGTTAAATAATAATAATAATGATGAAAAAAAAAAAAAAAGGAAAAATTTATATTACGTTTTTTTTTCCCCCTGTTGTTTATCCGACGGGCACATACTTTGTCCAGTTCGGCGGCGGCGTCGGCGGCGTCGTCGTAAGGAATGCGGTTCTAGGATAGGCGTGCGCGATAAGGAACATCCGGTCCTGCGGATAGGGTCAATGGGTTTTTTTTTGTGTATAAGGACGCGCCATGGTCTCGTACATATATTTTATATATTATATTATTTTATGTGTGTGTGTATGTGTTATACACGTGTGTTGGTGAGTGCGTTTTTGATCCGCGTTTCCGGTACGGGGGGATCCATTACACAAAAGGATAAATGTCTTTTTCGGCGGAAAGGTCAGCTAAACAAATATATACGGTGCATTCGTTCGTACGCGTACACCCATAAACCCCCGGGGATTCTCGTCGCGTCTTTAAACACACCCGCTGCTAACGCACGTCCTCCGCGTGTATCGGCATATTATAATAATACTCGGACGTCTAAACCTCCGATTTTCCCATTTGTCATGTGCCATTATCAAAACCAATTGCTCTTTTGTCGGTGACTATTTCTTTTCTTCTCGGTCGGTTTGACAAAAAAAAAAAAAAAAAAAAAATAAAAATGATTTCCATCACGAATGAATGGCAAACGAGTTCCTTTTATGTACACACATACACATTTATAATAATATTATAATGTATATGAATTGAAAATAATACAACTGCGTGTATTTTTTCTTTAAAAGCTTTCGATTGTCAACGATACGGGATCGGAATGAACCAGGGGGCGCACGTTTTTTTCTCCGAACGCGCGCGCGTATTTTAATAATATTTCGAAACGTTTGAAATCCCGAAAACTACAGTCGGTTAAAAATACACGGTCGTACGAAAGAAAACACGATCGTATTTTCCATCGTAGACATAATATTATTAAAACGAAATGAAATTTATTTGAAGTTTACTGATGCCGCGCATCAGCCGGTCGGGATTTTAAATAATATCGCATTTATGTTAATACGTTAGGTTTTTATATACGTACGTACGAGCATACGGATTTCAAACGTAAAGACTAACACACACATACGGAACAAACGTGAACGTTCCGAAGAAGCGCGTTAATGACAACAAACCGTGTAAATGTATTTTTTATTTTTTTTTTTCGGCTTTACTATTTAAATAGTTTAGATATTTCTCCTGCCGTCAAAATCAAGTTCTCTATTTTGAACTGGTTTTGTTCTCATCTAGCCGTTCGGAATGAATACCGACGTGTACGACGTACACCTCGACCACAAGCTACGATATAAAATATGATCAAACAAAATGTCCAACCTTACATTCCAACAGTCGTATATGTGGTTAACTTTGGATTGTTTTTTTTTTTTTTTATTCAGACTCATCACTATAATAATCGTATATATATATATATATATATAAATAATACACACACACACACACGCGCGCGCGCGCTGAGTTTTATATACGTGTTTTTTCATTAACATTTTTCAAATACTACCGCGACGGTACCGCGGCCGGACGTTATATTATAGTTCGTTTATATGTGCGGCGCTGCAACCGATGGCTTCTGTGTAATGATTTTTAACGTTTTTCTCTATAGGCATTTCAACAGGTGCGCAAATCTAGCGCGCGTGTGTGTGTGTGTGTTTGTGTAGAGAAGAAATACATATATACAGATGATGATAATAATAATAATAATACCCGCGCTCGGCCGGATCACAATAAAAAAAAAAAAAAAAACGTATATATATATATATGTTTTTATTATCACTGTCTAAAGAAGAATAATAGTTAATTTCAAATACTTTTTCTTTCTTTTTTTTTTTTTCTTTTTTTATTTGGCCGATGGTCGTGTAGAGTATGACGGTTATAGAGGAAGGGATATTGATTTACGAGTAGATTTGAATAACAACGTGTCCGTGCCCCCTCACCTCGGGGGGGCAAGACTACGGAGGATCGTGTGATTATCTTCTCGCACAAAAGGAACACGCCAGACCATCGGAATGCAACGCGTTCGATAATACTGTTGTTTTCCCTCCTTTTTCCATTCCTTGGCACCCTAAAACAAAGCGAATTATATATTATACACAAATACACGCGCTCACAAACACACACGCGCACGCACGCACGCACGCACACACCAGTATATATATACATATATATATATATTTATACACTCGTGTGTATGTATATACACGTTATACATATATAAATCGTATACATATATACCTCTCGCATTCGTAGGCATATATAAACATTCACCAACAATCTTTTGTTGGGTTATAATTATGGTAAGCCCTTCTCCTTCTTTGTGTCCTCTCGGCGTGCCCGTAGAGAAAAAAAAACACCATTATATGTATCCGTTCACCACGAATGTCCTTGAGCAAGGGCATTTGACGATTTTTCTACCGAGAGAAATGTCATTTGAGACGCTGTTGGCGCGCGCGACACGTATAAACCGTAGGAAACGCATCGACATATTATTATCATAATATATCGGGCCGCGGTAGTGCTTTACCGGTCGACCCGATCCGATGGTAATATTATGTTATGCGTTCGGTACGCGAGGTGGTAGTTGTTATTAAACGCACTTAATAATCGGGCATAATAATATTATAATCGTATATACTCTCCGTCTGATTGTCATAACACTTTGATTTCCATAAATAGTCGACATCGCAAGAGTATGTATTATTATTTGTCGGCAGTGACTTCGTAATAATGTATCTGCACATGTATCTGGCGCGTTCGTCTTATAAATCATTTTTTTTTCTTTTCACCTATAATTATGTACGCGTACGGTACTGCACGTGTAGTTTGAACTTCAAATAATAAATCGCGCGAGTCATATAATCAGCGCTTGTTTATTATCGGGTAACGATTTGTTGTGATTTTACTGTATACGGAAATATCAATGAAACTATTGACGACGTCGTTTGCCAGTGAAAGTTATCGTCCGATGTCGTTTTGGACGTGTAGTTATTACTTCTAGTTTATACTTGAATAAAATCGTATGTCATCGTCGACTTTTTAAGGCGGTGAAAAACGTTCGAATTTTAACTCTCGTATCGAAATCGGCCGACGACGAAATAAGTCGCCTCGGAACATAACGAAGAATAAAAAACACATCGACAGTTTGCGTATTATATTCCGGGAGAATATTTCGATCGGATCGCAATAACGATAAATTCGTTTAACGCCATTGTCGCCGTCCGACGGACCAGTAACGAACGACACGCGCGCCGCATAAATTAACAGAAAAAATAACGCCGTCGTACGAACGTTTGTATAATTGATGCAGATTGGTACAATATAGAGACGCGACGACAACGTTTTGCCGCCGCCGTCGTCGCGGAGAGCAGTTCGTTTCGAGAGTGTATGTAATATTCTTTCGGCGCGTAGAACAAAAAAGGTATTCGAATTATAAGATGATCGACTCGTTATATTTTCGAGTGCGACGCGAGTATGAAATACGCCGGGCACATTGGATCGTGATGGTATAGCTGAATCTATAATATACACATTCTCATCTGCCGGCAGATACACCGTTAACTTGGAAAAAAACTTAACAAACAATAATAACGGTAGAAACGTTTTTTTCTCGATCGGAAATAATAATAACAATACAATAAATACGAATCGAACTAGAAGAAAAATATTATATACAATATGTATGGTGTGTTTCAAACGTTGTCGTCGTTATCGTACGGTTTCGACGCGAAATATGCATTTTATACGATGATGAAAAATAGGTCGAAAAGAGACGTACGAAACGGACGAATTTCGATCGAGAAGGAAAAAACAAAAACAGTCGGCGGGTGCAGTAGGTACGCGCTGCACAACAGTACATATATTATAATTGATCCGGTTCGACCGACGACGGCGGCGTTTTATACACACGTGTGGCCGCGAAGGATCGAATTGGGGCAGTCCGCGCGTTATAGTGCTATTATAATACACTCTCTGACACACACACACACGTGTTCGGTTAAATCTCTGCCGATCGCCACTCTACGCTCTCGAGTATAGGTCCCGAAATATCCTTTATTATCGAACGTTTCGAGTGCGCCCTCGAAAAAGAATCGCTCGCGAGACGATGCGCGCGTCGAGTGGGAGAAAAATGTTCGAGTTTTCGACATACTTCGTAACGTACGACATCGTGTAATATCGTTTATTTTGCCACGTGTTGCTGCCCGTCGTGGAGTAGGACTACGATTTTCGTTGTTTCCGAGAAAACACTTACATTTGTTCGCAACAGCTCCGGACCGACGACGTGTGGGGTGGATGGGCCGTTTCGAATTAGCCGAGAAATTTTAAGAATGCCTTTCAGACCGACGAAAATGTGTTCTCGCCAAACTAAAATCGACCGTTTTTTTCGATAGCATGAATTTCAAATCCTATCGTTTATTATTTCTCGAGAATCGACAGCGTAGTGTTACGAGAAAGTCTTTTACCGCGTTATAAAAAACGGTCGGTGACCGCACGTTTCGATCTAAACGAAAATTCCAAATGTGAGATCGATAAAGATATTAAAAACTAAGTTTAGTCGCGGTTTATTCGATATTTTTTCGCCCGTTCAATAACTACAGACCTGAATTTCTGGTGTGTTTTCCGATCGCGCGATGCAAACATCTTGCCTCGGACAGCGCGTTGGCCGTCGATTTCGAATCGCTCTGTGTCGTCCGATTTATAGCGTACGTTTTCATCGCGGCCTACGTAATAATGTTTTACGAATTCAGAAAATACGGTTCGTTTTGCCGGGGGACGTCCTCCCGACCGCGGACGAGGCCGCCGCAAAACGATTGTCCGACGATGGCGTCGCGATACGTTATTCTCGCAGTCGTCTCGCGCACTCGCGCTTCCGGTGAAAAATCCTTTCTTTCATTCCTTTTCGAGGCGGAATATTATACGGAGAGATAGAGAGAGAGAGAGAGAAAAAAGGCGGACAGGTCGCGGATTATACGCGCACTCGTTCGCGTACGTATATAATTATAGACATTACGTATGCGATCGTCGACGGTCCGTCCCGGCGGCAGTCGGTCGCCGTCTTTCACTAGCCGTTTTTTTAAATTGCACGCACAGATCGGCGGCGGCGGCGGCGACGGCGGCGCAGAGCGTGGCGAAACGCGTTCCCGGCAGCTACGACGACGACGACGACGACATAAACTATATATTGTGCTCGCGTATATATTTTATGTATACGCGATCTCGACCGGCGCCACACGGTTCTTCGTCGTTATTATTATATTATTACGCGCGGACGTGCTCCGCAGTGGCGACGGCGAGTGGCGACGGCCCTCGATTACTCGGCGACGGCGGCGGCGTCGGTCGACCGGCATGGCGGCGACCGTTCGTATAGTGAAAAGCATTCGTATTGTATGGTATACCTATGTATTATATACGCGTATATGTGTGTGCGATCGAGTGGCGCCCAAATCGCGTCTGAAACCCGTCATTTCCCGTACGGGGGCGTATTCCGGTCGCCGTCACCGGCGACGACATCGCCGCGGTCTTACTTGTAGTAATAGTAGTAGTAGTAGTAGAAGAAGAAGAAGACGGGGAAAAAAACTCAAATCGTACCGATTTATTATACACGCGCGCGCGCGCGTATAAAATCGGATACGTCAAATTTTTTACATGTACCGCACACGAAAATATTTCATCGCATTCTTTCCTTCCCCCCTCTGCCCGTTTCGCATTCCTCTCCATCTCTCCGGATACACGCGCGCGCGCGCGCAGCGTTCTCTCCGAGTCAAACACCTCGTAACGCGTTTAAATTATTATAAAGTTTTATATTTTTATTCGTGTGTTATTTTTCTCTATACGCGTGTCGACAGTAATAATAATAATAATAATATTATTCTTACGCTTCGCGGAAATACGACGACGACGACGACGACGACGACAACACCTGACGACGAGATGTAAAAATAATAATATATTCTAGAATCCGGCGGGGCAACGCGTGAAATTGGGCGCAATATTCTCCGTCTCCTCGCCATTGGGAATTTTTAACGCGCGCGTTTTTTTTCTCGATTTTATTTATACTACTACTCTTTTTCCGGATTTCTCGTGAGTTATACGACTTTCTATGACGAGTGTGGAGTATCGCTCGTTACTGCATCCATTCGTGTGACGCTTTTTTCCGTTTAAATCGCGGTATAATTTTAATTCTATCCGCGGTGTCTTATTAACGACCGATCGTTTCATCTGACAACGTTTGTTTGATTCAAATTTTTTCGCTGCGCGCTAGTTCGGGTTTTACGTCAATCCGACACTGCAAGTATTATTTGCAGACACACACGGGGATTTCACGGTTTAAAAAACTCGTCGGTATTCAATAACATTATTGTACGAATCGAAACGCACGAAAAGGACGAAATATACGTGCCGTCGTCGCTCCATATACGTCCTGCTGCACAATTATAACGCTGTCCAGTGACGCGCCGTTATTATATACGGCGCGATCCAGTCAAACCACAAGATTTCATAGAAATAAATAAAATAGACGTCACGACTGTTTTTCTTAACGTCCATTACGACGACACTTGGCGATATGGCTCGTAGAAAATTAGCGTTTCATCAAAACCGCGCGGCGAATTCGTTAAAAAACCTGGAAGGAAAAATCACACGCTCCCTCGATCTCTCCAGTAGCGAACGTTCTACGCGCGCGGGAGAACGAAAGTCTTTCGAAATAAACCACCCTGGGACGGGGCGCGCGGGAAGAGAACCGGCGGAAACGCCGAGAAACGTATGAAACTCTGCCGATTACGCGCGGCCGCATTGCACGCGATAGTCTTGCGGAAATCGTTTTCGAGAAGAAAAAAAAACCACTTTTTTCTCTTACCCTTCGATTTCCGCTTTCTAAATTTGGATTTCTTACACGACAGGAGAAGATTGCGAAAAATGTAAAGATCGCGTCTATTTTTTTCTCTCTCCTCTCGGGGAAATCGCGCGCGCGGTTCGACCGGATCACCCTGAGCAGCGTACACGATGTTTGTATTGGAAGGACGACGACGTGCACGTGTGTACGGCGCGTATAAATTTACTGAAAAACTAGGTTATACGCGCGGCCGCTGAATCGCGCGTACACGTTTGTAATCCTTACACACTCGCGCGCGCGCGCGCGCACTTGTTGCGATTATCGCGATTATACACGCGAGCTGCGGGAAACCTCGCGACAGCTGCTGCGCCTACCGATGATGACGCGTAGGACAATCGCGCACACTGCAGCAGCAACTATAATAATATATACACACACACATAACGTGCGAGAGCGTATATTATTATTATTATATTCATACGCCATACGCGTACACGCATGTGTGTGCCTTCTACGCGTGTGTGTAAACCGCTGCACGAAGCACATTATACGCGGCGGCGGGCATACATTATAATATATTCGGGTTCCTCTTCTTCCTCCCCCTACGGTGCTGCATTGTCGACGACGACGAGAGACCCGTTGAATAGCGTTGTTTTTATACCGATTGTTGTTTACGTAAAAAAAGAGAGAAAAAATTCTCCCACGAACCGACGACGACGACGTTCGTCGTCGTCACATTCAATTGTCGACGGGCGGCCGGCCGGTCGCGCGCGCGCACACACACACACACACACCACTTCCTCGTCTTACCTCTAAGCCGTGTGTCGTATGCAAATAATAATAATAATAATAATCGTGTTCTTCTCGGCGAAAGCATAACACAAACACACACACACACCGCGTCTCTCGCGATTGATACGGCTCGGAGAGTGTATTCAGACGAAAATATTCGAATGTTTGTTTTATTTTTTTTTTCACCGAATATTCCAAACACACGCAGTCTGAATCTATTTCGCGTTATGACCGTGGAATAACAGTAGGGGATTCTGGCACCACCACTTCCACCACCAGCAAAGAAACTGATAAAGACTTGTTGTTAAGAAAAGAGGAATGATAAACGATTCTGTCGATTGTTGAACGTAAAAAATAATAATGATTTTCATCGAAACGGATTTCCAACGAGGTTTTTTTTTTTTTTTTTAATTCGTAGAGGTCTCCTCGAGTATTCGGCAAGTCATCGTTTCTCAAACTTTTTAGTGTCGTGACCCCCTCTCGAATAGGTCGAAAGATTTTAACCTCGCGACGACGTGAAGTGTCGAAAACTATAAATACACAACTCGTTTACATAGTTATCAATATAGAATGGTTTTCTAGCGCCTCAAACGTCGAACACGTCCGTTTTGTCGTCGATTAGAGAGAAACCCGGTCCCCGAGAGAAACGAGGCCTTTACGGACTCGGTCCGCCCTCGCTGAAAACGATAATCGATACGATCCCCGTCCGCCCCGCTCCGGATCCAGCCCCGCCTCGATAATAGTATATTACGGAGTCGTCGATCGGATGACGAGGCAACAACGGATGATTGATGGGTCGTCGTCGTCGTCTCGGCGCGAGCTGGCGAGCGCGCGCGCCAAGAAGACGACGACGACGACGGCGAGCAGAGACGCGGCCAGAGTTGCGGTAATAGAGGAAACCGGGCGCGGCCGCGTCGCGTACGACGACGACGACGACGACGACGGCGACGTCGTCGCGCGCGGTCGTGCGTCGTCCGACCGTGACGTCGCGTTTCCGGTTATAATTTTTTTTCTTTTTTTTTTTTTGGCGCGCATCAAACACACAAACCGTATAATAATATACCCGGATACAGGGTGACCGACGACGGGGACCTGAAGTTTTTTTCAAACGTGTGTCTTTACAAATTAATCAACAACGTTCCTACCAGATGTGGATTAAAAATATCAATTATAACAATCAATAAAAATATCGACCCAAGTGTGAACGAACGGAAGCGGACGTCCTGTTATCCACCCCCCGTTCTCTCTGCTCGCTGTTGGCCGAAAAATCCTTAATCGGCGTTATTTATTCCACCGTGTCTGGCGATCTCGCGGAGCCAATAAACCAAATACAAGACAATCGCGCGCGTAAAAACGGATACGATTTCTATAGGAATAATTTGAAAAACGTCAACCGGTTGCCGTCGGCGGTCACCCTGTATAATACGACGAGCGTCGAGCGTGTATAATAATAATATTATGTGCGCGCGTGTACCGCGGCGGCCGTCGCGACGGTAATATCATAGTATATATACATACATATATTGCCTAGACGGCCGCGGTCGCGTCGTCGGTAGAGGAAAACCAGTTCCGCGAGCACGGAAACCCTTCGCTGCCCGCGCGCGCGCGAGAAGAGACGCGGAACCGGTCAAGACGGCGGCGGCGGCGCGCGCGAGCCAGCGATCGTTCCGTGAATGGAATGTCACGTGCGATCCACAATAACGCGCGCGCGCACCGCCGTAGCGTCTCCTGGCGCGCGCGAGCGGTCCACGATCTCTCCGTCACGGGCCGACGGCAACGACGCGCGCGCGCGCGAGATGCGTCCTGCCTTCCTCTTGGCGCGCGCGACGCCGAGCAGAGGACGAAAGAAAAACAACCCGCCACCCCTTTGATCGCGGACGCGCGCGCCTCGTCAACACCGCCGTCGTCGATGAAAATCAATCCGATTTATAAAAATAAACGAGCGCGGTTTTTTTCTTCCGTCCGGCAGAGTCGTGTTCGGATGGACGTCCGTTCTGGGACACTGGCCTTTGATTTTTGACTTTTTTTTATAGTTATTCCGACTTATACCGAAACGGTCGAATTTCGCATCGTCCACGCGATAAAATATACTCGGCGAGTTACCGATGGGTTGTCGGACTAGCGAGGTCCGTACGAACGTTTTAAGGTGAAATTAAATCCTGTCCGCGTAACTGTTTCATTCTACAGATCCGCGTAGTCGCGTAGGACCGTTGTAGGAGGGCTAAAAATACGAATAGTTATGTTTTATTTGAAAAATATGAGTTTTTCGAAAAAAACTAAAAATTTCCAAATATCACGATGCAATTTTATTTTACTTTTTTTGGATTTTCGAAATACGCGTTTTTATCTCGAATAACCGTCATCGTATTAAAAACACGGAACTTCGATAAATTCCGAGCCCTCGAAGTTATTTATAATAACGTACATCCACTATGTCCATTATCCATAATTTATGTTATATTCATTTCGGCTTTTTCTGTATTTTTTACGCTGTCGACATTTTTCAACGTCCCCTCCGAGTTTTCAATTATTATTGTGTGTAAGACGCACCGCCATTTCATAATGTATAATATATGTGTTAGTATGCAGAGATATACATATATACGGGTCGTTTATTATTATTATTTAAGATTTTTTTTCGATTTTTTCAACTTGATGGACGGTTTCAAAGACGATAATGATAGTTTTTTTCCTTTTTTATTTTTATCCATTTTTATATATTATTATTATTATACAGTCCTTAGGTCTATAATACTCTCCGCGCTAATGTCGTTTCGAATTCTTTGTTTTAACGCCGCGTCCGACAGCGGCTGTAAAACGCGGAAGGTAGTTTACTAGTCACAATACAGATATAATAATGTTTCTACGAGCGCACGTGTGTACGCGTTATTTATTACGGTTTCGGACGTTATAGCGTCTTAATGTTGAACGATTTGTAATCGTACATAGTTGGCCACATCACTGAAATATTGTTCACGAATTCCGACTCGAATCCAAAGTACGATAATAATTTACTCGATGTCTGTCAGTCGCGCAGACCCGACCTGCCGCCGCCGCCGCCGCCGCCGAATGAACGTTAATATTTCAAATCGAGTAGTCGAACCCGATCAAACATATAACGCATAACAACGATTGTGTTTAAGAAAAAAATAGACGTATTTTAGACACGCGTTCTTTAACAACAATCATTACGACGACGCGCGCAGTACGTGTTTCGTATGAAATTCCGAAACATATTCTCGACCGCTAGCGGTTAATAAACGACTGTTGTGTAGGAAACACACACAACAGTCGTCGACGACGACGCAATACGTCAAGAAGACGCGCGCGCGAGTGTTATAATCGAGACGGGGCTTTGGGTTTTGTGTGGAAATATATTTTACACGACGTACAAATTCGTGAACATAATGTTGAAATGTGGGTTCATAATTTTTACGAGCGGACTAACGACGAGCGTTTTTACGTCCGCCGTCCCGACGCTGCTGTTATAATACGTACGTCGAGTGCGACCGCCGCAGTGGCTCGCTCGCTCGCGCGCGCGTATATATTGGCTATAATATCGTAAAAATATACCTACACGCATTATGTTATACGTATTTACGAGACGAGATTCGTCACGAAGGCGGTCGGTCGCGTGTGCGTGCGTTTAGTTTCGAATTTATTTGGATATATCTTTTATGGCCCTCAGAGAAAAAAAGATTTGTACATCTGTCGTCTTGTTAAAATAAGACCGGGGGGGGGGGGGGAAGAGAATCGAAAATAATCACGAACGCGCTTTTTGGCAGTTATCGTCGGGCGAACAGGACTGAAATTATTTTTACTGCATGCTTGTTGTAATAAACACGCGAACGTGATTTCAATCCGATTTATTATTATTATTGTCGAATAAAATCGCCGAGTCCGACTAGTCTGAACGCCACGACGCGCGACGGCGAGAGAAGAGAATTCCGCCGCGAGACGAAGAGATAGCGTACAGTCTTTCTGCGGCGTATACAAAATCGACTTGTATCGACCGCTCATTGTATTTATATTGTCTTATTATCGCCGACAATCAATAATCGTATGTCCTATAATAATTCTTAACAAATAATTAAAATAACGATTTCGATAAAATACGCTTTTTTTTAGAACTATTCTTCTTCCGCGCGTGACTCTGGACGGACGTGAATCATTACGGCCGGCCGAGCGCACTCCGCGGTATATTTGCGCGTCGTCGTAGTATTATGCATCGGTACATTACTATTCAAATCGCGGGGCTGCCTTCCGAATGCGGACGGTCGAATTCCGAACGATTTGATCGAATAGCCTAATTGTCGCGAGCGAAAACCACGAAAATGTGTTATCGAATTTATTTTCAAACGTCATAGGGCATTTAAACGCACGACGATCGTGTTTTGAAGTTAAAAAATATTTAAAAAAAATGCGCGATAAAAAAATGGTTTGAAACGATCAAACAAACTTTTTATTATTATTATTATTATTTCCTCGATCGGCCGTCGAAGAAACGCACCTTCGACGCCTAAGAAAACAGTTAATTTTCTAATAAATTTTTTACCTATAAATATGCCTACGTCAAGTACTCGTCATAATATGTGCGACGGGTTACCGACAATGAACCGCGCGATGATAATAATATGAAACGGATAGTTTTTTCGACGTGTGTTTACCCCCCGTAAGCGCGTATATCTTTAGTTTTACACATCATAACGCGCGTTTTCCGTCGTCGTCTCGCGTGCATTTTTGCGGAGAACGCGCGCGCGTACATTATTATAATATTATTATCACGCGCGCGCGTGTGCGTACGGTTTTTTTTTTCACATTAGTTTTTTTCGCAATCGACTTGTTTGTCTTGCTGCGGCGCAGCAGATGTGTCGAATACTTGAATCGATGCCAAATCAATTTTTAATCGCCGAATATCGCGCGTACGTATTATATTTATAATGATATAACGCGCGCACACATGTATGTAATAATAATAATTATAATAATAATAATAATAATAATAATATTAATAACACGACGCAGCGCGTCTGCGATGTCCGACCGACGCATAAGTGGACGCGCGCGATAAGGCGAGTAAACGATTTGTCTGTGAATTAATAGCGAAAAATTCGCACGTGTGCATGTGCAACGATGACGCAACGTTTCCACGTCGTGTACAATGTAAATATATATAGTGTTCGTATATTATATACTGTTTTATTACACGACGGAATCGCGGAAGACCCGCCTCCGTGCCTCTCTCTACCCATAACGCGTGTGGTAATATATGACGTGTGTAGTTATAATAATGTCTGTATACAACGCGCGCGCGTGCTCCATTTATAATTTGTTTACACGCAGGTCGAACCTATTAACATTGGACGTGCCGGTCGGTCGAATCCACAGCACCTATTGAAATCTCTATCGAATCCACAGGTATGTTGTAAAATCGTAAACCCGATTGTCGAGTTAATAGTCGCCATTTCGGAGTCGGCGCAAAACGTCTATATTAATACATAACGTGGTATATCTAAATGTCATCCGTGAGAAGCGACCTTCATGCTTCGGGGGGAACATCCTCGTATTCTCGTCGAGAAATCGGGATTTTTCGTATGGCTGCGTGCATTTATCCGCGAATCCGTTGATTTCATTCACGTCTATATTAGACGAATTATATATCGTAACTTCGAAACTCGTCTAACCTAACCGTAAATTTCAATATTTTCAAAGGGTTGTTTTCGCAAGGTTTTTCGCGTGCACATTTCAATCCGTTCCCCGGTCGTCGTTATTAGTCTGCGCAACACAGTCGTACCGTTAGGCTTTGTTATGAACACAGTACGTCGGGGGGGGGGACCTGTCATAATATTGCCCTATTTAGTATTTATATAATAATCTACGACAATGTAATAATATTTAATATTGTATTAAAACGAACGGTGTGGCACTCGATCTCGCATAACGCCGCGTTGAATTATGAATTTTGACATAGGTATTTTTTCTCGCGGCTTTCAAGGTTCACGTATATGTACTGCAAAAGTCCGTCGTATGTACGTTATAAATTGTACACGCGGTTGTGTAAAAATTACATGTCGTAATGTCTTTTTTTTTTTATACGTCTTATCATTGGGATTACGTCTTAACGCGTTATTAAAACGCCGACGTCGAGCGATAGAAAAAAAAAAACCTTTTTTCGCGGCCGGGCGAGAGAAGGGCTTTACGTTACGGGACTGCCGGCCGCGGCTCGTTTTATTAGCATAAAACAATAACAATACGTGCCCGACGCGTAATCGTATTGCGTTTATTCGTTTATTATACACGTGAAACGTGATCGCGACGGAAATCCGAACCGAGCGCGATTCACGAATCGACACGCGCAGCAGCCGTTTTCGGCGATAATTCGCCACCGTTTTGTCTGGTCGTTTGTTTCAATGATAATATTCAACTCCGAAACGGTGTAGAATATGGGCATTTCACTGTTGCGCGTCAATAATTATTGTCTTATCATTTTACACGTCGACTGTCGATTATCACGTGGAAACGAAAAAAGAAAAGCCGCGCGTTCTCGAATATTTCATGCATTATATAATAACGCGCGCGATATATACGGGGCCCATATACGGTAAAACGACGGCGATAAACGGCGAGCGCGCGAGAGAGAATAAAGAAACACACCAGTGTCCTTTTACTACGAATTTAATATTTATATGCGTGTCTCGAATACACGGAGGAGAAAAAAAATCACAAAACCGTTTGTATACATAAACGCAGTGCTATTGATATATATATATATATATGTTTATATATTATTGTTTCGTCGGTTGTGTACCGAGTATATTATAAACATTTATAGCTTTAATCGTGTGAACGATTTTATTTTCACACACTCATACACACACATACACGTGCGCGCGCGCGTCAAAAAAATATCATAACGCTGAAATGCAATATAATGTAATAAACGTATGGTTTTTTTTTTTATGCGCGTGGCACTTTAAATATTATCGCATCGTTTTAATAACGGACGAAATTCAGATTCTGTTATTCGCCTGGTGCACTCCGGTGTACACTCGGCGGCGGCGGCGGCGCGAAAACGTAATCGTCGTTCCTTATTATTATCGTCGGACCGGCTTTATTGAACGGATTTCGCGTACCTAACGCGCGGCGTATCGTCTGATCGTAAACGAATATAATATAGTAATCACGAAGTAGTACCGCGTTTTTCCCCCCCCCCCCCCGAAATCGGAAACCCGCTCGTTTTTTCACGTATTCCGAGTGGCCGCACAATACGACGTTTAAAAATATTGGTCATCGCGTTGTGCGATTGGTTTAAACCGATCGCGTTGGGGAAAATCGCTGTCCGCTTCAAACCGGCTACAATCGTATTATTTTCTTTGCGGTGACGTCGAAACGATTCGAAGAACTATAATATAACGTATCCGATCGGATAGATATTTATCACGAAATCGCGGGGTAAAACTCGAACTCGTTTTTTATTTTAATTAAAAAAATAAAACGCTTACAGCTGGTTTTGAGAATCCACACGCGTATTGTATAATTCTTGTTACGCATTCGTTGTGACGTGAAAAAAGTTTTTCGACCCGTGCGATTGTTTTCAAAAATTTCGTTTTTTTTTTTTAATACGAATATTATTATTAACCTACACGCATATTTTCTTCTTTCTCGGTGACTAATGCGTCGAGTATTTAAATAAGCCTATTATTTCGTATAAAAGCGCGCGCGCGCGTGTGTGTGTTATATTATACGGGTATACGCGATGATCTCGAACGGAGGGGAAAAAAAAAAAGATGAAAATAATGTTTCAGAAGAGCTCCGCCGCCGCCGTAAAATAATATAATAATATGTTATAATATGTGTTCCGTAACTCGTTTCCCCGTAATCTAACGGAAAAATCTCTTTTGCGTCAGCGCCGCAGCCGCCGCCGTCGCCGCGACGACGTTCGTCCGTCGATCGTCAGATTTAATCGTAATATTTTATACGCGACTGCGATACGATAAATAATAATAACAGCGCCGGAGCACCGTACAACACGCCCGTTCGCCCACAGGTCCGCCGCGGTAGCCGAAGCCGCCGGTGACGCGATTTTCGGATTCGTCTGGATCGCGTGCGTGCGTATCCTAGTAGATTTCGTTGGCGTTCGATTTTCTAAAAAAAAATTTCCAAAAACATAAAATAACATACTCGACGACGACCGCGGTGGCGCCGGACGAAGGTCGAAAACGACACGTATTGTATGTACGTATATGACGCGTTTGTAAACACATTTAATGGGTGGATGGTTTTTTTTTCTTTCTCTCTCTCGACGAAGGGCGTCGACTCGAAGTCGAGCGATAAACCGACTAGACTCGAGAGCGACTCGAATAAAACCGACGCCACCGGTCGACGGGCACGTCACTTGTGCACGCGTCGCACTCGTTTATTATAGGCACGCGTATATATGATTATTATTGTGTTATATATAGATACGCATCGTCCGAGTGGCGCGTTTATCGCCGGGTCGATCGGGTATTATTCCGACGATGATTATTGCATTTCGACTCGGCGATGGCGCCGAGGTCCTAACGACGCATTCGGGGTGAAATACTTTTCGAGTGGCGCCGAATTCGGTTAGGCGCAGGTATTGTATAGTTTGATATTATAACGCACGCGTACATTTTTTTGTTAACGACTAATACCCGATTTCCGTGAATCTAAAACGGCCGTCGCCGCCGCCGCCGCCGCCGAACATTAATGGATGGTTATTTCTGTTTCTTTTGTACTCGAAACTCTTTAAACCGGCGGCGGTCTCCTGCGGGACGGGCCCCCGCGACCAGATCGTTAACTCTCTCTATAGAGAGTCTAGTCGTAAAACACACAATGTAATACATCGATTAGAGACGTTAACAATAAAACGATCGAGACGACGCGATAATTTTATTTATTTATCGTCCGCTCTCTCTCTCTCTCTCTCTCTCTCTCTCGACAGTCCGGTTAAATTAATAATCTCGTCGCTTTGCCGATAGCGAGTCCTCCACGATTGGCGTTTAAGGACCCACGTTGTGCTGCACACCGCAAACTCCGCTAGCGTTAAATTATAAAAAGAATTTCCGAAATATTTATCGCTCGCGCATTCCACGAGGAAACTCGTGTGTTTCGACGACGACGTCCTGGACGTGGCTATTATGTTACCTCGCGAGCGTGCGTACATAAAAATATGCGCTATTATTCGCAGGCACACGCGTTATATATATCGTATACCTTACACGTGTACACGTCGGCGCACACACTTATACGTACACGCCTATCCTACTGTACCTACCCGGGGGACCGTAAACGCGCGTAACCTCGTCTTCGTCGTCGTCGCGAATACCTCAACGTGAAAAAATAAAAAGAACCGTGCAGCAGCAGCAGTAGTATGTGCCGCGATATAAAATATATTTTCCGGAGATGATAATGACCGACCCGACGCGTCGATTCGTCTCGCGGACACGCGGCGGTGGCGGCGGCGGGGCGGCACACAACGTTCGGACAACACAATTCTGGTTTCTTGACTCCGCGCGCGCATATATTCTCATGTAGAGAAGAAAAAAAAAAAAAAAAAAAAAAAAAAACATTCTAAACACATTCCCGAGCGTCGGGCGCGCGCGTACGTGTATGTTACCTGTACACGTCGTATACGCGTGTTAATGCCGATCACATGGCTTTTCCATGGCTCCGTTGCTCCACGCGCCGCCGTCGGATTTCAAATCATTATCGAAACCCGTAGAGAAGACGATATCGTGGCCCCGGCGGCTCGTGTTATATTGTTTCGTAACGACGACGTGCAAACCGCAGTAGCGCGAAATGACGCCGCGATTACAATAATATAAATTATAAATAAGAGGATTTATTTGTGCGAATCGCGTGGTACGGACGAATAGTAATAAACGAGACTGCAGCGACGTAATGACGACGACGATGATGATGATAATAACAATAATAATAATAATAATAATGATGATATAATGCATACGACGTTGCAGGTATCGATAGCGGCACGCAATACGTTTTTACTGCCGTATCGATAATATATGCATCGTACGTATTATTATTATTATGACGTGTAAAGCGTAATAAATTACCCGCAGCGTGTATCGGCGTACACGTCGTTATACACGTCGTTCGCCGTTATTAATATAATTATACCGGAGATTCGCGTTTTATTCCCGTGCGCAGGAGAACGAACGAATATTTCGCGCGCCTCGTACGCACGTCCGGTCGTCCCCGAAGGATTCGAATCGATGGAAATGCGTTTTACTCTCGACGCGAATCGCCGCGATCTCGTTTCGACAGAAATCTCTTTTGGATCGGGCGGTGTGCCGGAAGGACGTTCTATTTGAAAGTATAGTGACACGCCGCGCACGTTTTATTGGGATGTCCTGCGCGGAAACCGAGCGATTTTAAGTTCGCTACACTCGGGGAAAATAGCTAACCGACGAGAGGTGTGCGCGTGAATCACGACGATTTCGTGATAATTATATTGTTATTTTCACCGTGTCGCGTGTACGTTATTTCGTAACGATTCGGAGCGTTCGCCAATATAACTGCATTATATGCAATATGTAAATACTCGTAATACATGTGCGGCACGTGCAATAATCGCGTTTTTTTTTTGTCTCATTTTTTCAGAACTCCGAGGAAGAGTTGCCCGTGTGCGAAAAGTGGGCGGTTTGCAGCAAGGTGGACATGTATCAATGGCCGTGGGTGGAGAGGCAGTGCAGGTGTCCGCCGGGCGTGCCGCCGTGCTCGCAAATGCTGTCGCCCGCTGACGGGCACACCATCACGGACAAGACGAGGCAGTTCAAGGTAAAATGTGATCCCATGACCGCGCCGTAAAGGCTCTTTTGTCCGTCGTCGTTATTATTATGGGAACGTTTCATCATAATACGCGACTGTTGCGCGCACCTGTATACCAATAACCGCGAGTCGCACGGAAATCCATTTCGGTCGTTCCGTCCGTGATCGACCGTTTCTCGACTTCAATGCGAGATCACAGACGACGTATCGATAATACCAACAACACATATAATATACACATTTAAAAGTCACACGTTATACATCGTGAGACTTGGGAGTTTGTATAATATGGTTATAGGAAGCGCGGCGGTTTCGTCGAGCGACTACGACGACACGTCATACATTTCGCATCGCCTCTTTTGTTATTATAGTTTATAAATAATTATAACACACGTTCGTATACAGTGACAATTAGGGCACGGATGTTGTTGTATAGTAAATATCAATAGTGTAAAATCGATCGCGCTATAAAAAATACCATAGTTGCGTTATAATAAATCTTGTTGTTATATTTTTAGCTCGCTAAACAGTTGTGCGCCGGCTGAAATATTCAATAATCGTTTGCCATATTTTTTCTCTCGAAATAACTATAACAATATTATAATATATAGCGAGCGAGTAACGACTAGATTCTCTATAATATGTGTACGTAAATAAATATTACAATTGACTCTGCGTTTGAAAATGTAATCTAATAATATCCGTCGACTTTCTAATAATATTATATCCGACTACGTACTATTGGATAATTACAATTGTATGTTTTTAAGAGACCGTTGGAAAAGTATGACTGCTAGAAGAGTGAAATATATTCAATTCACTAAACAGAAACAAAACAGTGACGCAAACGCGCGCATCGCGTGGACACAATGTCGCAACGATTATAAATTTCGAGAACCGAAAACGGCGAACAAAGCGTGAAAGGCATTTTTTTTTTTTGGTTTTTCGTTATAATTTACTCGGCAATATGAATTCGAGCGGAAGAAAATTCGACAGCGACCCGCGGGTCCTGGTGATCGTAATCGTATTGTATTTTTATGTGTGTACACGACGTCTCGAAACGTCTCCTGCTACGGGTGAAATAGGAACGAGTTCGCGCCATCCGAAACGATCGCTACGACACTGAGAAAAAATATTCAGATATCATATTTGCCCGCATTCGATCGCAGAAATCACCTCGCCGAACTTTTCAACGCGCACGAGCATATAATCCGACGGGTAGATTTTCATTAGCCGCAGAAATCACGAGCGTATAAATCACGTCGCTACCCGTAGCCACCGCGAAAAACGGTCGTTTGCTCGATTCGTCTCGGCTCGTTAAACTTATCGACTCGGACATTAGTTTAAGATAACTTATTGCCATCATAACTATAGACGTACTCGCCGTTTCTCGCAATATCTGTTTTTCGTAAGACATCGAATGCGTTTTCATTTTTTATCTCTCCCGAAGATTTTCGGCTTTGACTTTTGATATTTTTCATGTCGACATGCACTCTGTAGACGATTTATTTTTCCAAACTACGTGTTATACGCATACTTATGGAACGATTCTTTTTATTTTTTTGTTGACTTTGGAAGAAGAAAAAAAATCGTATTTATCGTTCCAAACGACTTTCGACAGGCGAGAAGAACAATTAAGGGTTTTTTCGTTGATCGACACAATTGGAAATACGACGACGTGGTGTCGTTAAACAAACATTTCCAAGTACAATACAGTGTATTTTATTGTCGTCGGGGAGCGTGCAGTGCGGACTAAAAGTTAATACCTCTCGTTCAGACGGTATTATTATGATTATTTTTTTTATTTTTTGGTCATTATAAAAAAAAAAAAAAAAAACGTTTCAACAGTTAAAATCGTGTATGTATAAAATGGACACGTCGCGTCGCCAGACTACGCGCGATGTTTCGGTGAAATTAGATATCGATTAAGTACAACGACCATTAAAAATGTTTATATGGACGAAACAAGAATGCAGACGACATTATAAAGCCATTACGACGGTCTCATCTCTGATAAAAAAAAATAAAAAAAAAGAAATCAAAATTTTAAAATCCGTGAAACACGACTCTATGTATGTGTACCGTCATAATATATATATATATATATATATATATATATTACGTGTGATGGTTTGATTTTTTTTTACTAAAAAAAAAAAAATAAAAAAAAAAGTAAAATAGATTTATATTATTATCGTTTATTCCGGACGTCACGAAAAATAATTTATATTGTATATAACATAATAACATTTTTTTTTTGTTTTTTTTTTCGCTCTCGACAGTTGTGCGAGCCCATCAAGATGTTGCCCAAATGCCGTTACTTCCGCGACATGGCGTGGACGTTGCGCAGCGAAGGCAACGGGACGCTTCAGACGGTTCACTGTCACTGCCCCAAGGGCTCGGTCGCCTATCTACTGAAGCGGCAAGCGTACCAGACCGAATCCAAGCAGATCGGCTACCAGTATTCGTTCGCGTGTTCCCCGCAGAGCGTGAGTATTTCGCGCGACGATAATATCACGACCAGTGCGTGCACGAGAAAAAAAAAACGTTTGGCGTTCTTTGATTTTATTTCGAATAGGTCCCGTTTAGTGATCATAATATATCACAACTGACGATGGGTTTTTCGATGGCAATCAAAGTTCCCGAAAGCGGGCCCCCGATGTGTGGCAAAATCGATTCCACTCGCCGTCGTCGTGATTAGTTTGAAATCGCCTCGAAGTCGCTTTCTCGATCCGTTTTTACTGACATTTTTTCATATCCATCTGTTTTCCGTGTTGTTTCACGAGACTTGTGTGCTGTCGTGTCGATCGCGCCGGTCTTGGCGTTCCTTTATTGCTCTCTGTTCTCCTAGGACCCGCCGAATCGTTGTAAAAGGGTCCACAGCTCGTTAAATTATTTATTTATTTAAATTTATTGTTTCAACAATTTTTTTTTTACAATGATATCAACACGTTAGTTGAAAATGATTACAAGTTTTTTTTTTTCCCCCCAAGCCGTTAAATTATAAGTGCCGGATCGAGACGGCATAATTATTTATATCGAGAGATGCTGGAGAACCGATTAAATCGTCGAGAAGATAAGTGAATCGAGTGTGTACGAGGGAACCGCCGTAGGTCAGAGAAAATGTGGCCAGAGGTTACTAGAGGGGAATTTGAGTAGTGTAGACCAGTGGTTCTCAGCCGATCGGTTTGAGAAATGAGCTCAAAATAAACTTTGCGTACGACGATCGCTCAAATGAAATAAATCGCCCGTCGCAATCGTCACTTTTCAATACAATATTGTACAGTGTTTTCATAGTTAAAACCAGAGCTTTCCCGTACAACATATCGTCGCGTTTTAAAGAGGTCTTATATTTCGAGTGGTGCGAGGACATTTTGAACATCCGTTGGCAGTACTGGGACGTTAAAAGATCGAAAACCGCCGATAGAGACGAAGTAACGGGGGGGGGGGCAGGATGGACGGGAGGGTGAGAATACAGGACAGCGGACTCGCGTTGGATTACGAGGCGAAGGTAAAGAATATCGACGCGCGTCAGTGATGTTGGTCGAGACGCGGTCGATTTCGGCCGAACGGTATTCGTTACAGTGTGTCGGCGGCGGGAGGGCGGGTAGAGCGTCGCACACATACCTCGTTCGACACGACGCGGGCGACACATTGTTGTACAATGCTGCGGTGGCGTATTGAGGATCATTTTTTTTTTCTTTCCCGGGCGCGATAATCGAACGAGAGAAAAAAAAAATCAATTTCGCTCGATACACAACAATACTACACAATTCAAACCGATTTCCATAAACAAACGCCTCGGATTATGCGCGTTTCTTAATTGTTTTCTCGTTTCTCGACGCGGGCGACGAAGAAGAAAAGGAAACAATCAAAACGTCAGAGATAATTTATAACCCGCGCACGAGGCGTCAAAATCCCGAAACCGCCGCGGTGCACAGCACGTGCCCGTACGTGGTACGTTTACATTTCATACGCGATGACGTATAATCGACGGCGTTGTCGTGGTAATCGATAGATAGATCAGTAGTGCACACGTCGCACTGGTACGACGACGAGCTCGACATCGTAATGAATGGATTACGGTTTTTCGCGTTCTAAAACAACTATACGCGCGTATGACCGATTGATTTTTCCACGCGAATCGGGCCGAAACACGACTAGGTTCAGTTCACCTGAACCTAATAAAAATCTAATAAAAAAAGTTTTTTCTTTAATCGTCAAGGTTAGGTAATTAAAAAAAAAAAAATTGATAAATTTCATTGCGTTCTTTCGAATAGTGTCCGCCCCGAGTCATAATAATATATATTTATGGTTTATATTTCGTCGAACGTTGTAAAAAATAAAACGCAATTTAATCGTTTCAAAAGAATAATTAATAAATAACTGCTCGGTGAAATCACACAATGCGGCGCCGCGTACGACAATACTAGTGCGTCGCGTTTTAAACCCATATAGTTTTCAATAATAGAGTTAAGATCGATATCTGTATCGTCGTCACACCTATGGCGTTATGTTTTTCGACGACTCGTTCGTGCCGATCGATGTCTGGTCGTAGATAGGACCCGAAAACGTTGTTTAGTCGTCGCCCGAAATTCGGTTGTGCGCACGTCCTTCGGGGATAAAAGGGAGGTTACTACGATGTTACCGCGATATGAACGCGTCGACGAAAAGTCGCGTTTGTTGACGCCGGACGCGGACGCGCCGTTAAAAAAAAACCCCCCTTTCGACGGCGCCTTCCGAGCGAAACAAAAGAATATTTTTTCTCTCGTCGACGGTTTCGTCTCTCCCGACCGAGTGGCCGCGCGCGCGCGCTCGCGCACATACTGTTTTATTACATTATCGTTATAAAACCGTGCGCCTTTGTTATCGATACGAGCCCGCGTGTACGCGTCGCGAGCGTTTGTTCTTGACGGGGCATATACTCGAATAACAATGTGACGATTGGAGGACGGGCGTCGAGTTAACTCCGCGGCGCAAAAGGATCCGGGAGCATTGAATCGACGGGACGGACGGACGGACGAGCGGGCGCATAATACGATTACACAGAGGGGTGGACGTGAAACGATAGGTTTTGTTTCCGAGAAGTCTTAAACGCGAGCGGGACGATCGGATTATTCAACGGGGCGGCAGTCGAGTGCACTCGACTCGAGTCGAGCCCGCGAACGAGTGCGGGCGCCCAGGTCGAAACGAATGAAAATACAAAACACTCGAGTCGAGGAGGCGTGCGATTTCGAACGGGCCAGACAGATAGTTAGTGTGTAACGATGGAACGATTTTTTTTTTTTTGTTTTTCAGTAACGCGAGTTTTTTGCGAAATCTATGGCGAAACTATTATTGTCAGATTTTTAAACGAGCTCCTTAAATAGTACAATCGCTTTTTTGTCCGTCCACCGAGACACGTTTCTCCGCGATGGTTTTTCGAACATAAAACGGGAAAGTAATAATTTTCAGTAAAAATCACACAGTTAACGCGATAATTACCCGTTTGAAATCTACGACTATAAACAAATGGCATTAGAATATTATTAATGTTATCGGTGAATAGAATGTACTTGCAAGAGTTTGGTAAAAATACGATATTTTCATTGCCCTGGATGTAGGAGTTAATCGCGAGCCCCTCCCCCCGGACAGTTGCCCCTTAAGCTCCGCACTTCCGCCGCCTCTGGTTCGGCGTGTACAATTTTTTTTACATTTTTTTCAACGTCGAATAAATCGCAGTATCTGTTTTGGGGTTTACATAGAGTACTATACTCGTATATTATGTAGTTCGATTCGGTAAAAATCGCCACCTTTCGATCGAACGCCTGTTACGTTACATAATGCAAAACAACACGCGCCGCTGATTCGAACACGCCGTGTTATATTATCGTAGTATCGCCGATTCGACGCGTTTATTTTTCATTCTAAAAATGTTTTCGTAACTTTAAGTCAAATGTGGGGTGAGGGTACTTACTTTCCGGTTTCTAATCTAACCTTATTGGTCGACTAACCTAACGAACGGGGTAAAAAATATATGTTTTTTTTTACGATTTTCGTCGGAAATAGGTTTCGATTTCGGTATGGCGTAGGTAGAGTTTGTGTATATAGGTAGGGAACCGACGACGGGATCTCGTCACTGATTGTCGTGTGTGCGCGATGCGCTTGAACACTATCGAAATACTGACGGTGGTTTTTTTTTCAACGTTTTCCAGAGACTCCGGTGCCAACGTAAGGAGCCGTGTCGGTTGTTCACGGTGCGCAAGCGGCAGGAGATGGTGGACGAGGTGAACACCAACACGCTGTGCCAGTGCCCGCAGGAACACGCGTGTCCTTCGCACCACACCGACGGCGGCGTGATACAGAGCAAGAACTACTCGGAAGAGAACATCAGGACGTACAGCGGATATTGCATGCCGTCGTTGGACGAATAACTATCGCAATCCCGCAGCAACCTGTTCATGTAATATTATGATCACCCACCGGCGCCCGTGTGAGGTAGAAGGAAATCCGCGATTGTCGCCCAGTCGACGACGCGTTTTCTTCGATTTTTATTATTATTATTATTATTCTTTTTTTTTTCGCCCATTATTATTATTATTATCATTTTTTTTTTTTTTTTTTTTTTTTTGAACTTAAATTATTTTTCGAAAAAAGGAAAAATCGTATCATGGAATATCGTGGTGATTACAAATAAATCGGGACGTCCGGTTTTTTTGTAAAAACTAATTTTAAACAAAACAAAACAACAACAAAAAAAAAGGAATTTTTTTCAACAAATCAAAAAAACAATGCATTTAAATTTTCATTATTTTTTTTTTTCTCTCATATCACAAAGTTAAAAATTATTTATTGTATTCATTCGAATTATTTTTATACCAAAATCATTAAGATAAATATTTTAATATTAATAATATAATGTTTTATCGTGTAAATATTTTACTACATCGATAACGATTTATTATTATTATTCTTTTTTTATACGATGTTCTTGTTATTTAAATGTTTAGAATGTTTTTCTTTTAGACTTTATTTGTACTATTATTATTATTATTATTATTTTTATTTTTTTTTTTTTTTTAACGAAAAATGATTATTTTTTACCTTTATTGTATTATCTTGTGTAAATACGTAGTTATTATTATTTTATAATATGAGTGAGTTGTACAATACATTTTATTCCTTGTGAAATTTAAAACACGTTGAGTATCAAAAGAACATTTTTTTATTGTTAAAATCTTTACACGAGCACGCATCATCATCGTATATATATACGATGTTGTTACGGAGCTTGTAAAATATGTCTACGGACGAACAACAATAATAATAATAATACGACTCCGATGGGGGGTACACGACGACGTGTTGCGAACGACGTACAATAAATAAATCGTACGGTTGTTTTTTTCGTAACGTCGTTACTCCGACGGGCAGACAGAATATATACAGAAAAAAAAAAAAAAATGAAAACACTAGGAGGAACCCCAAACAAAGTGCATTATAACACGACTGACTGCGGGGCGGTATAATGATATGTTATTATGAAGTTAAGTAATTGCGTATGTGAAACCGTCGTTGGGCAAACCGAGCGCAGGTGTTGTCTTCTCCAATGGAAATAACGCGAGAACGTCCCACGACGACGACGACGACGAGAGAATAATAATTATCATCGTTAATCATATAATGGCCGTGTAACGCGTATCGATTCGAAGAGAAAAAGGATACGAGACGCGGACGAGATACGAGTGACGTTAAGTCTTTTAAATTAAAAAAAAAAAAAAACGATTCCGAGAGAACGTGTGTACACGTGTAGATCGAAATCTCGAGCCCTATTAGCTACCTGGGCTTTTTTTTTATATAGTCGTATTTTTACCATTAACAATTTTTTATTTTTGCACCAGAAACGCGTACACGACGATCGAACGCATATCGGTTTTAATAGACAGTATGGGTATTCCCATAATTTTAATCATGTGAGACGGTTTGTTATGAATACATAATCATGTAACAATAGTAATGACAATAATTGCGTGTTTGCGTAATACGTGCAAGTTCGATCCTGCGCGAGCGACACGGCCAATGAAAGCCGAGCTGCTCGCGCGCCAGCCGACCAATGACAGCCGAGTTGCTCGCGCGCCAGCTGACTGCGAAAGTACAGGAGCTTACTGTGCGCGGCGTGCGGACGATCAGTCTAGTGTCGACGGCGCGGCGGTACGGAACGTTCTTCTCGCATTTAATCGTTCGCGGTTTTTTTTTTATTTTTCTCCGTGATAACGTGAATAACGACGTCGTCGATCGTTCATATCTCGTCGACGACTAATCAAATTAATATTTTAATCGCGACTTTTGAATTTTCTTTCGATTTTAATTCTGTTTTGATCGAGTGATTTTTTTTTTTTCGATCTTTTTTAACTTACTTTTTATTTCACACAAGCCAATAACCGAACACCGGACAACAGCGACCCACCGACATAACCGTAAGTAGTACCGATTATATTTATTTACAGTCTTATAGATATAAGTAGTGGGTCATAGGCGCCGGAGCGTCCGCTACCACGCCCTTTTTATCACGTGGTAACAAAATCGTATTTTCGCCAAAAACGTATAACAATCGGGAACAGATCGGTTATTATTATAGTAGATATATAATAATTGTATATAATAATTATTATTATAATTGATATCTTTTTTTATTGCCGTGGTAATAATTATTCGTAAACATCTCCGTCAAACTAATTTTTATTATTTTCGAAAATATCCGATTAAATCAAAGAAAATTAAATTTTTAAAAACTTTATTTTGTCTGTATCGGTGTCGCGGGCTCGAAAAATACGGTCCTAAAAAACTGTCTCCGGTCCAAATAAATAATCCATATAAAAATCAGGGTTTCTAAATGTACGGGGGGAAGGGGGTACATTTTTTATATAATATTAAAAGGGTCTCGCCCTTATTATTTGAAAAAAAAAAATGAGCCACTCGAGGAAACTGGTTCCGTGGCCCGTGCCAAAATACACCGCGCGAGATTGTTTAATTAATTATCATACGACCCCGAAGGGGGGGGGGATGTAAAATCAAAAACAAACGACGAAACCCCTATCGTTCCCACGAAATACCTCGCGATTTCCGTATATTATTATTGTTATTATTTCCGCGCGACCCGTCCCAGCACTTGCTGCACATGCAGTTTGACCGGACCTTGTCGCCGGTCGGCTTTCCGGTACGCGTCTGTTTCGTCATGAACGACCCGATCGTTACCCAATATCGTTCGATTTTCCCCGATCGACGACTTGTCGCGCCGACCGACGACGGCGACGGCGACGGCGACGGTGGCGACTTCCGGTCGGCGGCGATCTGCTCCAAGCTACGCGGCGGCCTTCGTGCCGTCGACGACTGTTGGTTGGCAGTATCCGGTCGGCAGGTCGTCGACGTCGCGGTCGCGGAGCTGCGAGTCGGCTTGGTCGAATGACATCCCGACGGCGACGGCTTACATTCCGGATCGCGGCTGTGCGGTCTGCCGGACAGATTCGCGAGTCGTGTGAGTTGTTAGAGTCGTTACCAAAAAAAACGAGCGATTCCGATCAACGGCGAAAGATAATAATAATTCCCAATTCGATTCGTTTTTTTAAACGCGGCGCGTACTCGAAATTCGTCGATTAATAATAAAATTGACATAGGAAATATTTTGGATTCGTTAATATGATTGGCGCGCGCGCGTTCGAAACTGTTATGGTATTTTTCTCGTTCGAAACACGTCGATGGAAAATTATGAAAAATTTTCCCTTATAAAAATAACACCGAGTTTATATACGTTCAATCCGTATTATTTGTTCAAAACGTTTAAGAAAATTACAACAATTAGAGATGTTGTATTTTCGATTAGCTTATACTCGTTTAATCCGTCGTCGGTCGACAACGTTATCGATTAATTGAGTGTTGTTATCATTTATCAGGGCTCGGGACTTAAAGCATTTGCTTATTTCTCTGGATTGACTTAAAATGTAGCAGAGTGCTATAGAAGTGTATGTCATGTTACAACACGTTCAATTTTGAAATTTGAAAGTGCTTTTTTTTTGCTTTTTTCAGTGATTTTTCAAAAAAATGCTTATTTCCAGTTTTTGTGATAATTATTGCTTTTTTGACCAGTTTTTATACTTTTTTTATGATTTTCTCCTGCAAAGTTGTGTTTGATTGAATTAAAATTAAAAATAATTCTTATCTTATCTACGTTGTCCCGTAGTCCGTCGCCATCCGCGGCATCGTTGCAGGGTTAAAACGCTCAAAATAGAATTAGATTTCGGGGAAACAAATTAATATAATAAAATGGAGTTCATGTTTATCAGTCTATCACTAATTTTTCTTTTTTTAGATTTGATTTATTTTTTATTTTATTGTTTTTTTTTTTAATAAATAGTTTTGCTTAAATTTAAGTTTTTTAAATGCTTATTTGAGTGCTTATTATGATGTTTTTAAGCGCTTTTTTAAGCACTTATTTTAATGATTTTAAGTGCTTTAAGTCCCGAGCCCTGGTTATTATTATTCGAAATAATTGTCGCTTTATTTGGGTGCGAATAATCGTCGTGCAGAATGTCGCGTTACGATTCAACACCGTATTGAAACGGGAGTAGGAGTGTTCCGACGATTTAAAAACATTAAAACTACTATAATCTTCCACGACGGTTCGTGACGTTTTCGCGACACACCACTCACCGATTCGTCGAGGTCGCAGTAGTTTTCGGTTCGGCCGACGACGAGGAATCGCATTTCTCCGTGGTCGGGCAGCCGCCTTTGCAGGTCACCGACATATCGTCCGGCAATTTCACGATCTCATACTTTTCGGTATCCACTTGGTCTTTGTTCGTTTCTCTGGCCAAATGTTCGACGAGCCTACGGGGTTAAAATCGCGGCGTCTGATTGCAAATTCGATAAAATCCGAACGCGTATTATTCTATATACAAGGCCGTATTTAAACTTTTGGATTCTCTAAATTGTTATGACGCCCCCCTTTCTCCAACGACGCCCCACTAATTTATTGAAAATGTTGTTTTAAACGGTTTTCTTTTCTTTCAAATAATCAATAATCAATTATTATTTAGAGATTTACACGCACGATCTCTTGCTAACCATCGCGTTTCGAAGATGTAATTTTTAATTTTAACTAAAATTAATTATATAATTTTTAACTAAAAACCACACCGACATGCGCAGGACGTATCTTAATACTCAAAATGTATAGACGATGGTAAAATAAATAATAGATACTATATAATATCTATATAAACTTTGAATAATATTGTAATGGACATTGGTAGAGTATGGATTTCGAAGGCATTTGCTTCTTTTTTTTCTATTGCTCTAAAACTGAGCTATGTCAGCTCGATCTATACTTCATATAATCAAATAAACGACGTTTTATTTTGCTTTTTTTGGTACTTTTTTTTGCTTTTAAGTTTTAAGTAACATTTTTCAAAATGTGATCTAAACATTTGTGTCGAACGTACTCGAAAGGTTAATATTTATTTTTATTAGAAAACTTAAAAAAAAAATTTTAATCGTCCATTGCAACTCCGATGAAATAGGTACTTGAATGATTTTTTTAAACTATTATTTGATTAATTTTCATAAATTATCTTAAACATAATAAATATAATTTATAATCGACTATGAAAGGAAAAAAACAGCAGGCTTGAGAATAGAAATCTATTTCACTACAACACCTTTTTTTTTTAATAGTTTAATAAAACTAATAATACTTGACTAAAAACAAATTATATTTTTTAAAACAACTCATTTTTAGTACTTATTTTAGTTTTTTATTGCTTCGAAATCCGTAATCCAGTCATTGGTCATGAAAACACAGTAATTTAATCGATCGGTTTAAAACTCGATATAAATTATTTAATATAATTGCTAAAACATGATAAAAATAAAAGAAGCGGGGGGTGTCTCCTCTTGAATTATCAAAATTTAGCCGCCCAGCGCTAAAATTGTGTCCCCGTTGTCCCCCTCCCCCAATTAAATACGGACCTTTCGTCATATATCGAGTAATTTACTTCACGTTATACTTCTCCGATCGGACATTTTCCACGTACATTTCCAACCTGCAAAAGTTTCATCGGTTTTATTTAGTACGTCGTCGGCGGGGAAGACGATCGTTTTAACAATTATTATTATGTCTCGCTTGAACAATCGTTTTAACAATTATTATTATGTCTCGCGAGTCGCGTGTTTTCGTTTATCGGTCTTACAGCTCGCGTCGCTCGGCCAAGAAAAACTTATTCTCATAATCGAAAGTCTCGAGATAATATTATCACACACGAGTTACCTTCTTGGCGGATTCGCGTTCCCGCGGTCGCTTTCCGCTCGGAAACCACGACGTCCGGCTACGTCTCTCGGTGCGTAATACCCGTCGTAAGCACGACCGCAGCGCGGCGACGGTCCAAACAGCACGGCCAGCACGACGGCGGTCAACGTTACCAGAGGGTACGCCATTGTTTTAGTTTTTATTCGATCGGCAAAACACTTGTTTCAATCGACGAAGAAACGTCTCTCGATACGGGTTAAAATCGAATGTCGCATTTGTTGATTTTTCCTAAAATATTCTTATTATTATTCGAATGCAGTTTTGACAACAATAATCGTATTAGTTTCCATTGGGTACCGCCGATACCGGAATACCGCGGCCGGCCAGTTGTATAGTTATGATTAGGATAGTATAGGATTTTGCCTTTTTTTCTCTCGTCATTTACAACAAATAAGCTTTTACTAGCACAACATGTGGTTTTTATTTTGCATTTTCTACACTTTGATGAAATCTTTGCAATTTTTGTTGTTATTTTCATTTCATCGACATTTTAATACGTTCGATGCTTTTGACGAGAATCATCTTTCAAAGTAGGGAAACCTATTTTTATATCTCGTAGTTTTAGTATGTATAAAAACTGCGCAATTATTCCGTCTCGATGTCACCGAGAACAAGCGTTATTCGCGCGACAATTTTTCTCATCCTCCCAACTCTATTGTTTCGACTAGTAATTTTTACCAAAATAACATGCGTCTCGTCCGAATAAAAAAAAAGCCAGCTAGAACTGCCGCGGAATATAAAATTCTATAATTATTGGATGTGATACGATTACATTTTGGATTAAAATTTATTGTTTTTTTTTTCAATAGAAAATAATCAACACGCGTAAAATCGATTTTTTTTTGTAAAATCAATAACTGCTTCGATACAAATACAACTCTGTCTTCAAATGAAAATCCTTTTTAAATTGATAAATATCGGTTGATAACATCGTCGTCGGTTTGTTGGCGTTTAGAGCTAGTGATTGTGTTATCCTTTATTTTATTTTCCGGACGTTTTTCAGTTCGATACACAATAATATACTATTGTCGTCGCGATAAAAAGAAAAAACGTTTGCTGTCGACGCGCCGTAAACGTACGCAATATATGTTACGCCGCCGTAAAATATGCCGTTTGTGCACGCGTCGAGTAGGAAACCAACAACACGTTGTAATATAAAAAGCATAATATTAAATATCGTACGAGTAGCTGTAAAACGTTTGCTATTTTTCACCGTGTGTATAATAATTAGTAATATTAGTAGTTGTAATATATTAGTGTAATAATTAATTCATTGCGCCGCCGTAACGAGCAAACCGTGTTTGCGTAAGTGTCGATGAAACAATAACGATTATCCTTTGGCTCGGCCGAGCCGACGCCGATGGCCCGTGAGAACCGCCGTTCCGCAGGTTTCCCGAATTATTATAAAACGTCCGAGTAAAAACCGAGTAATACTAAATTGTAATAAATGAACGAACGCATGCGAATATTGCTCTCGCGTAGTCGGCAAACGAGGAAACTCTATCCTTGTCGCCGTCTAATAAAAGTACACACGACGGCCGCGTTTCACATATTCCACTTTTGTTCGTAACCGAATAACACTCTGTGCAGCGTGTACCCCTCCCCCGCATCCGCCTAGCCTACATTATTATTACGTATTATGTTAATGTGCTCGCGGAAAAACATGATAATATTTTGTATTTTAACGTTACGCTGCCGAGGATGTGTTTCGATCGTGATTACGCGTATATACGAGTACCTATCCGCGTCGTTCGCAGTGCCTCGTTAGCATATTTCGACGCGTTCAAAGTGAATAAATTTAATTTGAAAAAAAAAAAAATTACACGCCGAGAAATTCCGATTACAAATCGGTCGACTCTGTACCCCCGCGTGTATTATTACTATCGTCGTTTTATTATTATAGTCTTTTTTTTTTTTTATCCGATTTTCAAAACGTCTGTGCGGAAAACGCGGTTTTCCGACCGTTCGGCGTGCGTTGATAACGACGGACTCGCGCGCACGAGGGGAAACCTTCAAAATATGCTTTTCAATGTATTACGATTTGCTGCGAAATGCGGATTTCCTAAATATGCGCTCGTTTTACCGTATTGAAAGTACGCACTAAACTGATAGTTTTCGTTTCGATCGTATTTATAATTATATTTCGACTAATAGTTTCGAAGAGTTACAATAATGCTCTGAGAATCTGAGACGTTTCGAGTTCGCTGACGACGACGAGAGTCAATCTGATATCTAATATACAATCTAATCTAGTCTGATTAGTCTGTTGCTCTTTTTTGCCAATGAAGTTCTCGTCGAATTTTAACTTATCGTAATTTTATCGATTTATTATCATTATGTCAAGTCTTATACTTTTATCGTACTCTGAGAAGTTTTTACTTTAGAATACATAATAATCATTGTAAAACGTGATAATTTACCATATACGGTCACTTTGATAATATAAACTAAAAATAAAAATATAAGAATAAAAGTACGCAAACAGTTGAAAATGTTCATTCATAAAATAAAATCGGCATTGCTTAAGTGATTAAAAATCGATTTTTTAATATTCTTCTCGAATGGTTTATATATTATATTTGATAAATAATTCCGAACCAAGTCGTTTTTTATTATTTTGTTATTACCGATCGGCACTTTTGGGGTAATTTTTTTCTCTGACGAATCCGCTCGCCACGTTGACGAGAGGAAAAAAATAAAAATATTTTCCGAGCTCTTCGCGGTGGTATTGAATTCCGTTTAATTTTTTCTACAACACACGCGGCCGCGATAAATATTCCGAAAATAACGCGTCGACGGACACATTTTTTTTTCTCCGTGTGTAGTGATATGTATATTTTCCAAATACAGTTTTGATGGCGGAACGAGACTGTTGCGTAAAAAAAAAAAAAGTTTTCCGTTACGATGGCATAAAAAGTCAAAATTATATAAAAACCATGGGATTTACGAATTTCGATACACTGTGGTTTAGAATAATAATATAATAGTCGATTCGGCGTCAACGCGTAACACATAATAATAATGACGCGCTTATTAATTTCACCAAAAGAGAGTCCTCGACAACGGAATATTTTTTAAGCGCCACAACTTGATCTTTATAAAAAAAGTGAATATCCTAAAATTACGTTTAAAATATTTTATCGACGAAAATATTAAAAATATACGACTATTTTGTGTCACAATAAATAAAATAATGTCATTTTATAAAAATACAATTATTTTAGAGTTTTTAGTCTAGGCACTTTACAGTTTTTTAATACGAAATTTTATCTTAAGATTTTTTATAAAACTCACATGATTTTTATATAAATATAACAAATTATAAAGTAGGTAGTCGGACAATAGTTGAAATGTCAAAACCTATAGACAACGATTGGCGTAACAAAAATACACCCGTGATATAATCTATTTTTTTAAGTTCTAATAAATAAATTTAAAGTTATTTTTTATAATGCATTTTTTTGATTTTTTTCAAGTCCTTTTTGCAATTTATTATGGACATTTTTCGAGATTTTTCAAGGAATTAAAATCCCAGCCCTAATAATAATAGTAACTATAATGAAATTTGTCAGATTATTTAAGTCAGATTAATTTAAGTTTTAATTTCAACTTGACGTCTATACAGTTACATCCTGTATAGAACTAAATACAAATGACATTTTTTTTTCCAAATTATCAGACGATTTCAAAAACACCCCCTACGATGGGGAGATTTAGAGGAGTACTAATAACTATTGAATTTATACGAGTTGGTTTTGAAAACGCCCGCGTCCAACGCGGCAGTTAATTTTCTCTCAAATCTGTGTAAAAATAACGTTCTTTTATCCGCAGAACAGTTAAAACACTAAACGGTTGTTTTTGCTCTCTTTCAGTCTCTCTCGTCGTTTAGTCGAGTACATAATGACGTTCTATATTCGTCGGCTCCCGCACAGAAGGCGATTTAGAAAGAAAAAAAAACGCTATATAGTCTCGGCACTCGTTTTGACCGAAAGACACGCGCGTATTGTGTCCGCCGTATTTATTCAAATTCCTACTCGTCGCATTATCCTGGTCGAAAATACGCTCGCGATCCGGCTGCGCCGCGGGCTGAATATCGTCTTAATATCATCCGGTGTGTTTGTGTACAATCGTCTCGTCGTCATTATTATTGTTGTAGTTGTTGTTATTATGTGCGTTTATATAGTTTCCGCGCGAAAAAACACGACGTTATCGGCTATCCGACGAGTATTATATTACAATCGCCGCGTTTTCTATTCACGATAATCGCGTTCAAACCGTGAAATATTAAACGTTTTCGGGCCAAATTAAACCAACTCCTCCGTGACAAATCGTTTAGGCGCTCGATAGATTATCGCGCCGCCGCCGCCACCGCATAATAATCGTTTTTTTTTTTTTTTTAATATCGCAAAGACGAGAGAGAAAAAACAAAAACCCCTTCGGAAAAGAAGAAAATTAAGTCCGTGGTCCGTCTATTATACGTAAAACACACCGCTCAGAGATTTCTCCGGGCTCTCGTTATGTTCTCTCGTCGGAAACGATATGATGATGGTCCGCCGCCGGCTATTAAATCATAAGCCCACGCGTCGCCTCTTCCTGTCCGCGGTCGCAGCGTGTGTTTATTGTTTTCGAGTCGTCCCGTCATTGTTGTTTTTCATATAAACGTCGTCGTCGTGAGCGCCGGAGAGGAGACGTCTTAAAAAGCCTATTTTTTTTATCGAGCCCCCGCGCTCTTTGCCGATTCTTCGGCTCGCGCGCATCATGAAAACGAACATCATCACCCGCGGGGCCCGGATTTATGACTGGATAATTTAATTCGCGCGAGAGATTAAACTCGTTCCAAACGATTTGCAACAAAACGTAGTTACTCGAGCCGTACTCGAGACGTTTTTCCAAAATATTTACACGATTTTATAGTATTTTGTCGACTGTATAATCGTGTGCATCGTGGGGCCCCCGCGGGCCGATGGAATACCGTCCGATATAATCATAATTAGGTATTATACTTGTCGTTTTACTGCGATTTTTTTTATCTTTATTATCGTGTCTATATGAGTTCTTCCGGTTTCCTCCTTTGTTCATTTGCCGCTGGTTAGTATGAATATAAAATTATAGCTCGATAATAATCGACTAGACCAGCGGTTCTTAACCTGGGGGTCCGCAATACTCTTGTCGGGGGTCCGCGGCAGCCTTAACACCTTTTTTTTTTTTTTTTTTTTTTTCACTTATGAATCGGTGGTCGGGCAGATACAGCCGTGAAGCAATACTTCTGCCCGACCACCATCATTTATTAAACAATATACACTTCCTTAATGAGGGGGACCGAGGCAAGTCTCCCCGTATCCCCCCCTTACATTTTCTATGTACAATGGTCCTTACATACTATTTATTTACATAAATACACAAACATTAATTTCCCCCCTTTTTAAAACAAATGGTCCCCAAAGAAACCCCCGCTGTCACCCTGACCGACGTGGCGGCGACCGTCACACGGCCCGCCGCCTCGCCGCTCGCCTTCTCGCACGCCTTGACGGGGCTATCCCCTGTAACATAAGTCAATACGTGACATGAGTGCATTGTTACGATATTTTTGGATTATTATTTTTTTTTTTCATATAAAATTCGACAAAAAATTGGTAGGTGGTCCGCGATTTGTAAAAATCTTTCATCGGGGGTCCGTGTCCTACAAAAGGTTAAGAACCGCTGGACTAGAGGATAGTTGCGGGGACAATATAGTAATTATTGGGTGTACGTGATATAGTTATACGATTAGTTATCAAAGTCGAAATTAATATAAAATAAAAACGCTAGTGAAAATAACCGAGTAAAGTAGTAGTAGTGAAAATAATCAAACAAAATCGACTTGTAAACACAAAACTTTAACCAGGCACCCGGTCTTTCGTCATTTATCTGGGGACATTTAAACGCGGACCGAAACGCGATTAGTTATTATTTCATTTACTACTCGTATATCCATGTCGAATGAGTTTATGCAAAAAAAAAAAACAAACCATAAACTCGGGACGGGACGAGCCGGGCGGAAAGAACTTTTCGGATTTTAATCAATCTTCCGCCGACGCAGAATGATCGCGTATATGCGTTTAGAAAGTCGTACACTACGCGCGCCGCGTATGCAGTTATACGCGGTATTTTCGTGTCACGATAAGAAATTTAATTGTACGAAATAGGTATATTATGTATATTTCGTCGTCGTTTGGTATGTAGAAAAAAAAAAAATCTCTGCGCGTTCGTGCGCGCCATCGCAGCGGTAGCAGTAGGTTATACGCACACATTCGCGTATAATATGCACATTTTAAAATACGAATTCATTATCCGCGAACCGTTCCGTTTCAAGTAGGCAAACAATTCGATTTTATATTTATTTATTTATTTTTTTTAAACGAATTTTCATAACTCGCGCGGCGTTCAGAATAGTCGACTTTGCGAGCTTGTTGTTCAGCCCGCGCAACATAATACCGTTGCGCGGCACGTAAAAAAATATACCAATACCACTGCTTTTGCAGTGACCGCGCGCGATTTCAAATGCGAATTCGACGCGACGCGATATCGTATTTATTATAATTAATTTATTCGACTCTGTATGTTTTGTGACGGTGTTAGGTCGATTTCGTAAATCCCGTGTAACTCGGAAATATTTATCATCGTTATATATTTTTGGGTGTGTGTGTGTGTTTTTTTCTTCTCTAAGATATCCGAATGTCGGTCAGTATTATAGTCGCGGATACACTATTGCCGCGATAATAACGATAATAATATATGTAGGTGACATTATAAACCACAGAATTGTCTTTCCTTTTTTCTTTTTTTTTTTACTCACATTTGTTGTTCGTGTGCATAGAAGACTCGCATAATAATAATAATCAAATCTGTGACCAAACCTCTGCGGTTAAATTATTTTTCCGAACAAAATGTTATTTTTTCAGCCATTTAATATTACACATATATGTCGAGTTCGATATGATACGTGAAAACACTCGTCCGTGCGCAAAATGTATCACGCGAAATGTGCCCGTAAAAACGATACCGATATATCAAATAAAAAGTCTGTAGTTTCGAGTCGGGACCAAAACGAGGTTGAATCGTTTACGAACATTAATTGCCACGGACATGTTTATTCGGTCACGACATACGCCATATATAAACGTCTCCGCGCATTTGAGCTTGTAGTTTTCTGCATTTCCGTCGCGATTTACGGTCGTTGGAAAAACGATAATCGTCGTGACGTGATTGAACAAAACATTAAGAAATATGCGGTTTGTTTTCGAAAAAAATGTATTCGAGGACTCTACAACGCTATTATGCATAAAATTATAATGCGTTATAAATCGTAACGTTTTTATAAAAAGACTGCGATAAACGATCGGTCGTCACCCGAAGGCAATACGCGTCGTCACTCGTTTATTGATTTTATATTATCATAAATTATGAAATTACATCTCGTGCGACGGACGTATGTTATATTATGAAAACGGCGCGACGAGAGCAAAAGACGTGTGTAAAATGACAAAACCTTTTTCGGTCGTTTTTAATGTATCGAATAAAATATGACTCGTGTGTGTGTGTGTGTGGGAAAAACTCGTTTGAAAATCGTTTGAGCAAAGAAAAACTATAGAAAATACACGACTTTGCTGAGAATCGGAGGACGAGTGAATCGGCGAATTCGATCCTTTTCATACGTTCGAAATCGCGGAACCACACTTTACCTTTGTTAAACGATTCCAAGCAAAGACGCGCGTCAGCTTATTACGTTATTTACGCGAGTTTTCAACTCGAACTTGACGAACTTTTGGCGAAAATTCACTTTTCCAAAAACATTGCGGACCGAATCCGTGTGAAAACGCCGCGCCGTTTCTCGCCTTCCTTCCATGTTTTCTTTCTATTTGGTTCTCAAAATTAGCTACAGATCATAGAGCCCGTTCGTCATCGCCCACCTCGCGTACGAGGTAAAATGCGCGCGCGTATATAATATTATCTAATAGCATTGGTTTCGAAGTGAAGTTTTTTTTTTTTTTTACCGTAAATATAAATTATTATTATTATTATTACGTATTTCTCGTCTTGACAAACGTCATCGAAAATAATAATTGTACACACACACACACACGCACGCCTCGTAATGACTATTATAATACACCGCGCGCAGGTACGTTTCCACTGGTATTCTATTATGTCTATTACATGTCATAATAAATATATATAAAAACGTATTATTAGTATGTGCTTTACACACATTTGTACCGTACGGTATCGCGTGCGCGCGGTGTATTCGTATTATTATCATCATCGCGTGTGTCGCAGCGCGTTACCACGTATGTTCGGTTATAACGTTATACGCGCGACGTCCAGTTATGTCATTTTTCACACGCGTATTTCGGTTAGAGATGGAAAAAATAAAAATAAAATAAGAAACGAAATTAAAAAACTCCGACTGCGGATACCGCCGCCGATTGTAATACAATATACGCGCCGTCGTTTTTTTCCAGTCGATTCGGCCACGTCGTCGTGCGTATAGTTTTTCGGAACGCGTTCTCGGAACGACCGAACGTATACGGTAAAATGCGTAGGTATATACACGCATATATATGTATATATACGTACTCGTAATATGTTTTTAGAATTATACAACTGACGTAATGTTTATTGTTATTACACGGTCGTGTTTTAAATTTAAATCGACGAGTAATATCACATTATGATGGCGACGAGTCGTTGTTGTTGTTGTAACGATAATTATTATTATAAGCGATTTTAAACTTTTTTTTTTAACTCGAGGCGTGAGTACCGTACGCACGCATACATTTGATGTAATTTAGAGTTAAATTCGAACTAATTTCTAACTAAATTCGAAAAAAAATGATTGAATTCACCGTACTACAACTCGCGCGTTTGTCTTAAAAGTTTAACTTTTTGCGGCCGGAGCGGAGTCTGAGTGGAATTTTAAATTCGGGGCGGAAAAATAGATTTAAACACGTCGTCTTTCTATTTTCATTATATGAATTTTCGTTTCGTTTTTCGTGTACCTATTGTATACTAATGAGTAGATATTTAAACGTTTTCTCAAATGGCCAATTAACGAAACTTGAAAATATTAAAACGGCTTATAATTTCATTCGTAATATAAATAGTGCGAGTTGATATTTAAATCTTATTTTTTCATAGACTTTATAAAATTTCACGGACGTTTTAAACATTTCATTTATTTGTTTTTTTTTTTTTGAAGGAAGAGTGAGCTTTTACATATATATAATAAAATATTTTCATCCCCTAAAAAAGGTGTAATGAGTAACGTTGTAGGGATGAAACAAAAAGACAATGTCTCATTTGAATCGTTTGAGTTTAAGGATTTATGTTAAAGAAAAGCTTTTATATTTTCGATTCGCGGAGAGATTTTATGAAAAATTAAAAATTAATATTTTTTGCGAGAAGAATGAACGATTTTCTATAGCCCTCTCGTGAGTATAATCCTGGCCGCGCGCCCGTACGCGAGCGTCATTGTAGGAACCTCTCTTTTCCGGACAAGTCGCAGCGCACGATTATCGCGGCGAACTCGACGCGGTTCTCGTCCCCCTCCCCCCACCGGGCAACCGCGCGGACGTATCCGTTTTTCAAAATCTATTCGTACACGCTGCACGGTCATTATAATATCGTTTATAATCGCGCGAGAAAGTTTCGAGTTGACTATACCGCGCGCGGCATATAGGTATTTACGTATGTATACGACTGCGGCCACGTCGTCCTGCCCGAGCGTTTATTTCGTCAGACGCGTCGTCTCTCCGGGGGGTCCCGTGCCCGACAGCGGACGGTCTGCCGTCTCGTCGCGATTCTCTGACCGACGACGGGGCGAATTTTCGCCGCACAACAACTCTCCTCGGACACTGCAAACAACACAATAATAATAACGATAATAATACACGGAATTAATCGTAGACGCTACGTGACGATCGGAGAAAAAAAAACCGAATCGCCGGAGAATCCTTTTCCGAATCGCGTGCTAAGCATCGCCGATGTATAAACACAACGGCGATAATAATAATAGGTATACCGCGCGCGCGGTATGTATAAGGTTTGCGCGCACACATCCTTCGCCGCGAACCGTTTAACCCGTCGGCCCGCGGGAACTCGACGCGATCGTTATTATTATTATTATTATTGTCGTCATTATATTATTATTCGCGTGAGTACTACAATAACGGTACGGCCGTGGCAGTTCTCGTCGTCGGTCTACATTCTAGGCGATCAATTATTAATGCTATTATTATTACGAACGGTGTGACCGCTCCGCGACGAACGTCCGACGAAATCGTAAGCCGAGATGATGGATTTGCGATACAACGCGAGAAACTTTTCCACTGAGGTGTTTTATCGAGTTTTTACGAGAAACGCGTTGTTCGTGCGCGCGCGAAACACGCGCAAACTCTCGGCGTGTAAAGTTCGTATTCGGTGCCAACGAACTCAGTTCTGTGGCTGTGTTTCGTGACTTTTTTTGGGAATTTCGGTTAGGTTAACACGGTTCGCGCGAGTATCGTCGTTTTACCATTTTCGTGGCATCCCCCTCCACTTATTTTCTCCCGAAATAACACACCTACTTATAAGATCACAGGTTATCGATTTTTGTCAGTGTTTTTTCATAAAAATCGTTTTGAATTTTTTAATTAACAATGATTTTTCAATTCGTTTCACAACATAAATGCATGCGACGTATTGGTTTTTCGACACGCGAAACGAGTATTTTTAGTTAAGTCTTTCTGGTCGTCGGTTCATTGACGAGTAGTCTCGTCGACATAATAAGTTGTAATTTATTGCGTGGCCTCCATGTGTTATTCGCATAATTATTGAAAACCGTCGTCGGTCGTTCTTACGTTTGAAGTAATAAAACGAGTAAAACAAAACGACAAATACGAAAGAAAATAACCGTCGGGACTTTGCGGGGTTCCGGAAAAGCGAGCATCTCGATGAGTTTTTCAAAACTCGACGCCCATATATCATTATCGCGTACGGATCGCGCAAACGACGGTGTACCGATGGGGGATTTCGTTTTTGCGGTGACGGCGGTTTCGCGACACCGTCCGTATTGGGTTACACTCGCGCATTATCATCATTATCGGTCGTGTGGTATGCCTCTCTACGACGACGACGACGACGGTGGTGTGTACGCCGCAAAAAAAAAAAAACCAACGTACGTGAGAAAGTAGGCAGAGCTAGGATCGTATCGGCGGCGCAAACGGACGTTTTTCCTCTTCGGCGACTCTATTAAAAAACGACATCGTTATAATATTATCGTCGGTATTGTTCGAGTGCGGCGTGTGTACGTATAGTACGTATACATAGAGGCGAGATTGACCGACAATTTTCGTCGTTAAGCTCTCGGAACAAGTGTGGCAATATTCACGGATCGCTAACGTTTTTGTTGTCAGCACACGCGTTTATAATCGTCAAGTCCGGATAAATAAGCCTCGCGCGATAACGTCATTATAACACGGGTATAGCGGGTCGTTATAGTACGTCTGAAATTGTGTTCGGCACATTGTAATCGTAACGACGCGCTTTAAACACTCGTAACACACTCGTACTGTGTAAAACGTCGCGAAAACCGCACGGCCGTCTCGCGAAATCGCGACGTACGACGACGACGCGTCGTGACCGAATATAAGAAATCGGCCGGTATAACGAATCATTGACTTTTCCAATTGAAATCACTCGATATCGCGTAAAATCCTGTCTATAAAAGATCAATAATATGGCTATTGTTCTTGTCGTTATCGTTAGTGTTATTATTTTTTGTTTCGAGTTAAACAGAAAAATAACAAAACTGTCGTGTTAAATGGACTGAATTTTGTTAATACACGCGTGTGATTAAGTGGAACGTTAATAATATTATCATTACACTTTACAGAATCATTTACGGTAAACGGTTCAGAAATATTAATGATTATAGTGCAGAAATCGAAAACATTCATTTCGTATGAAATTTAAGAATTTTAACATTTTACCTGCCTTTTTAACCATAACTAAATATTTAAAAACAATAAAACATAACAAGTAAATACGATAACGTTTTTTTTTTTGTTATAAAATCACAATAAATCGTAGTATTAATGGTGTGTGCAAATTTCAATAATTATGAAAAAGTTGACGGTATTAACTTTTAAGATATCTCAGATATATTAATATAAAAATAGTTTGAACAATTAAAATTTTTTCTAAGCAACGAATAAATAAGTGTCAACATTACTGAGTTATGTGACTAACGTTATGTATTCAATTTCTAAGTAGGTACCCGAGTATATTTCCTAAAACGAGATTTAAATTATTTTATCGGATAAAAATTGTAAACAAAACATCGAGTTTCTTTGAAAAACTATAGGTAAAATATGTACAGCACGTCTATTATTTACGCGATTAAATTAAATAATCTCTGCGAGTCACATTATGATTTATGTGTAAATGATCGCATAATATGATACTATTCGCCGAGTGCTTATTTTAAATGGCCCGAGTAATTTTGTGGAAATCGAGCAGTATGCGCATGTAAAAAAAAGAAAACTATAATTTTTCGGTCGATGAATTCGAAAAGACGATTTCTTCGAATCCCAACCGACTAGATACGAAAACGGTGAACGTCAACCGATCGGTTTATATTTTACATTATATGATGAGACTTTCGGAACTTTTTTTTTTTTTCGTAAGTGCTTTGTTATACACTCGAAAACGCGGCGGAGAAAAAAGAAAAACTCGAAAACACATCGTTGCAAAACCAACGCGTTCGTCGTTTCGCTCGAAATCTAAAACCGAGGACATTCGTGACCGTCACGTTTTCACCGACGACGCGACGTCAACTCCGCCGTTTGATAATATTTTACTTATTATGACGTACGCTTTTAGGAGAAACTCGAAACACAAACGACCGATATATGCGCGTAAGATGCCCATCTCTTTTCTTTTTTTTCGACACATTGGAAAACAACAATGTATAATTATTATATATTACTCTGTACCACATAAGTTTGAGGCAAAAAAAAAACTCGAATAATACGTTTCTTCGTCACATTGTGACGATAAAAGTAACAGCGACAAAGCGTGCAACGGACAACGGTTATAATCTATGTATCACGCATCATATTGTGTTACCTACATATCTAGTAAATCCACAAACGATCTGTAAAATATATTTACAATGTAAATTATACGATTTCCAAATGTCAATTCGTCTGTGTAGTATATTCGTTTATCCGAACAGCGTCCAGACGGATTCACACTGTCAAAGTATATCTTTATCGGCACTCGTTTATTGTAATACACGTGTATTAGCGTTTAAAATGATCGTTTTGATCGCCGAGAGGTTCTCGGAAATCAATAAGAGTCCGCGGCACATAATCCGGCATCGCATAGACATTTTCACGGTCGTTTTCGATTTTTCCCGATGAAATATAGATACGCGATTCATTCCGGTTCACGTCGGTCGATAAGAACGCCGCCGTCGATCCACCGCCGCCGCCGCGATGGATCGACGATGAAACACGCGTATACAACACGTCGCTATTGGCAAAACGTCGCGCGTAATGAGCGTCGTATTATAACGCGTATATTGTGTGCGCGGGAAGAAGGATATATCGAATCGACGAGACGGTACAAATACGTCCGTGTAACGCATTGTGCATAATAACGTGTATCGATAAATAATATTATCTAGACCAGCGTTTCCCAAAGTGTGTTCCTCAAGGGTTCCGCCAGATGTATGTAAAAAACTGACCACTAGTCTCTGTTGTTCGGTTTGATTTTAAACTTTGACGACAACAAATCATTTGCAGTATTTGATTTCATCTTTCCGTCGAGATAGAGATCGCCTATGCCAAATATCAGATTGAAGTACCAACAGTTGAATTGTAAACATAGTGATTCGTGTTTGTCACTGAATGTTGTGAGTAATCTCCTAGACGGACCGAAAATCTATTATATTTTATTCAAATTCAAACTTTAGAAGAAGGAAAAATAATCGATTGGAAATTGAACAAAATAAAATTATAACACTAATATAGTATCCATAGACGTTGTCATTACGTTAACGACGTAAAAATGAACTTAATTTTAATAAATAATATAATCATTAACAATATCATTTTTCGGAGTATTGCTCTTAACTTTCTTTTTTTTTTTAGAAAAATCGGGGTCGTGTTGGAATTAAAGACATCCGCGAAACACAAACTATTTCTTAAGGGTGCCGTCGCGGTCGTAAAAGTTTGGGAACCGCTGATCTAGACTGTCGGAATGAAATACGCGTGTCGATCGGGGGCTTGTGGGCAATACCGAGCCGGAACACTGGTTCGATTTCCTTGCCCGCGAGAACCGCAAACGGTATAATTTGTTCGGTTCTTATACCTACCGAAACACGAACGCCCCCGCGTGTTTGGACTCGCTTTGGTATTCTCTGTTACGACAGCTATAGTGATGACTGACCCGTGCTCTCGCGGTTTATAATATCGCTTTATTATAAATACGTTCTATCTTTTATATGCTAGATGAGCGCGTGTTTCGACAAATTCGTTCGGTATAAAGAATCGGGTTTTTTATTCGACGCGTACAATCACGCGAGTGAAATAAACGTGTAATAACGGAGAAGGTAACATTCAAACGATTGAGAACGAACGTAAAAACCAAAAAATATAAACAAAAAAAAAATCGAGAACGCAAAAACGAAGAGATTCGATCGAGCAAAAAGGTTTCCTGTCGACGGAGCCGAAATCTCCCGAAAAAGTTGGAAAAATCACGAAAAAAAAAAAATCTCGCCGTAAAAAAAAACGCAAAAAATTTACAGACTGCGGTCTGATTGGTGTTGGCGGGGCTGCGAACGGGCGTTCTACTCGCGGTCGCTATCCCACTACTGCTCACCGCGGAGACTTTTGGCTGCTGGGTTTCCCCCCTGGCCCGGTTCGCCTCTCCTTAGCAGACCTGGCCGCCGCGGGCTACCCCGCGGCGCCCATATCGACGACAAGCTTAGCGCGGACGTCCGTTCAACGCGGACCGACCCGCCACAGTGGTCCCCACCTCAAACCATCCTCGCAGTCTGACCTCCGAGCAGCCGGATTACAGGAGCGCGCCACGGCTCCCAGTCGAGAACTTGACGAGAAACGCGTCTATTCGAGTGGTCGACTGTCGGAGAGAGAAAGTCGCGTTGTACAGTATGTCTAGATTCCATACAATTCTATAGGATCTGAGAGGGGGCAATTGAATATTAACTGTGCGGCGAGTATAATACAATATACATATAGCTTAAAATAAGTACTGAAAACTAAATTTTTTCGCGCGATAAGCAAATTTTCGGAAAAATTATAATATAATACGACAAGGTTGTTGCGATCTAACGACGACGAGTAGTCGTCACAAAGAAAAGAGAAAGCGGCGCTGCTGCTAAAAGCTGACGTGGGCGGGCGCCAAAGGAAACACAGCGACACTGTGGACGAACGCGCGCGCGCGCCCTGAAAACGGAACCCATACCAGATATTAGATCCGAAAAAAGAATATCGGACTTTGTATCGAAAACGATTTGGGCGCTCGACGAACAGGCAAAATAAAACCGCAGTCTTTTGACAACGGTGTGTTATACGCACATCGTCATTGTTTCTCGGTAAACGTGACATTTCAAAATGCTATCGTCAACATAACGCGCGTTTACGATATAATTAACGATTTTTTTTTTTTAAATTCTATTAAAAACCGTCGTCGAAATTACATTGTGCGTACGAAAACACCCTTTCCACGCGTGCTCTCTGTTATAAGTAATCGAAATATATTATGTTTTTAACCGTTCGATTTACTTTATTTTGTTTTTAAATCGGAACGCTAAAAACTTGTATGGACGACCTTGATCGAAAAACGATGAAATATTAAAATTTTACTTCTAGTGCGCACTTCTCGCGGGGGGGGGGGGGGGGTTACAAGTTTAACGAAACACGCTTTATTTTTATGAATAATTCAACACGACAGAAAGTCCGTACGTAAAAAGTTAGTCGACACGTCAATCATAATATTATTTATAATAAACAATATCATAGTGGGACGTTTTTAACTTCGAAATAGGTTTTGTAGACATGCGAGCGCGATCGTAGTTTATTTTGATACATACCAACACACACGTAGGGCTGCTAATAACGGGTCGAACTGATTCCGGAATGTATAATATATTATCGAAACTACGTATTTTACTGTCGAACGCGCGAATCACGTACATTTGGCCATTTTTCTCTAGTATTCCTGTCGTTTTTCCGAAGTTATTTTATTTTTTTTTAAAAACCGGTTGAAAATTACAAAAAAAATTAACCCGTATCTTTAAATTTAATACTACTTACAACAACGAACACAAAGATTACCAGTTATTCGATAAATTGTGGAGAAAAAAATTAACATTTTAACGTGGAAGAGTTCGCAGTCGAAAGAATACTTTATACTCGTGTTTTTATTTTTTTTTTTTTATTCTTTCTCAACGCGTCTAAAAGATAGTTTCGTGAGAAAATAATATAAAAACCTTGTTTCCTTCGCCGGTTAAAACATGCATAACGTAACTGGAACGGTTTTTTTTTTTTTTTTTTGGTTTTTAGTCGGAAAACTATGCTTTAAACGTTTAAATATAATAAATTAAATTATTAATAATTATTATTAAATTAAATTAAATATAATATATCCCGTCAAATTAAAACGATATAATCAATGGATTATAGTCTCGAGGATCGAGTTCGATTCCTATCGTTCGATTAAACTGTTTTTTTCAATTTTGTTTTATTTTTTGCAGGCGAAATTCGTAGTCGCAGCACTCGGTATACTTGGCTATAAAAACTATGACTACATTTCGGGCCAGTTTACTTTTAAGTGTAAGTCATCTCAACTCAACAATTTTACGAGTATGTAATCTTCTATTCTATAGACTTTTAAATCTACTAAATGTCGAGGCGTTTTATTTGAGCTCTTAAGCTAAGTCGTGAGATTTTTACCCACTCGTAATCAGTATTAAAAGTACTGTCGATGAAAAAAAAACCTATACCCAATAGAGTAGATTTTGAGTTTAAAAAATATTGATTTTGATCTTTCAGAACAAAAAATAAAAACGACTGTCAAGTCGCAATAAATTTGTATTAAATAAAGAGTGAAATATTTTTTTAAATAATGCGTCTGGCCTAAAAAAAAAAAAATCCGTCACTGCAGAAAATATAACATGCTATAATTGTCTTATATTATGATTCAGTTTTAGACCGAAATGGTCGTTTTCTTTTTTTCCACAAAATAATTAAAATGAGCATGCGTGTTATTGATTTTTTCGTACAATTACTTGTTCGTATTGAAAAAGTATTCAGTGTAAACGATTTTCAAACTTAACCGTTAAAAATAATAACATGACCATACGAAAAATGAAAAAAAAATAGATAAATATCTAAATAACATTTATTAATATTCCAAAATATAATACAAAATATTATTTTGTATGTCTCGACAAATTTACGTGCGCGATAAACTCATACCGTCGAATATTTAGTATTCACGACTCTATTGTTTCCTTTTTAACTTCAATTGCGATTTCACCAAAACCGAAAAAATCGAATAGGACATATTTATCACCTAAAAAAAAAAAAATAATAATTTTAACAAAAAATTAATAATTATCGACCAAACGAGTTGTGTTCAAAATATGTTCGACGAATATTATCAATAATATAATATGATATTATACTATATTAATGTGAACAATTTTTATTTTATACCGATAAAGTCGTAAGTCGCTCGCTAACGTAAAAAAAAATTAAATAGGAGCTGCGATTAGTCGAAAAATAGAGAAAAAAATGTCCGAATAAAAACGCTCGAACCGATTTCTTATTTTACCATGCCGCTTTGCTCAGAGTCTGAAAACTCGTAACTATAGTTCGTTTCATCACTATTACGGCCAACTCGTTTCGCCGTCGAAATCCGCCGAGTCCGCGAAGCCATTTAATTTTTAAACCGATTTTAACAATCAATCTGATTCCTACACGTCGAACCGGTGTTCAATCGGAACTCGAAATTACGAAATTTAAAAATATTCATTTAAATCCCAAGCCCGACGTTTTCGCGACGTGTTATCGTCGACAACTCGCTCATTAACAAAACTCAATGGTTTCTCATCTCGTTTATAAAATGAATCACTTGCCGCCGTGGAATTCGAGAAAATTAACCGGCCATAATAATAATATACCACCGACGCGTCCGCCGATGATACGACCACCCAACGATCTCACTTTAATTATACATTTACACGTCTTATTCTCGCTCCGCTCGTTAAATATTATTAATTCGTCGCTAATACCCGATTTGAAATACACGCGGTTATCGACGTAATGTTATTATGTAATTATCATTGTTATCGTTCGACTTTATAACAAGCGTAATCTGAATATTTCGTTTTATGATTCGAAAACGTTTGAAATATCGTATGGGAATCTCAATAATTCGACACGGACTTTAGAACCACTCTGAATTCGTACTCAAAGGCGTTTCTCGCGAACAATGCGCGCGAGTTTTCCATCGTGTTGATGTTTTAAAATCGCGCCGAACGTACGCGAGCGAACAGTTCCAAGTTGATGACCAGCTTGTTCGTAATCTTCATGTTCAACTCGTTCGAATTGTGCATTTTCATTGCCAACAGGAGTAATTTTTTCGATTTGATTTCCATCTGCGTCCAATTACTCGAGTACATGGCAAAGTGCATTACTTCTTTCTAGATAACATTCACAAGCGGTAAACGTTACGTAATGATAATCGTGCGCGTTTCGTCCGTATTATTTATATTTAATAGACGTTGCTCGCGCGGTTTTAGGGCCGACGGCGTTGAATCCTCTCGAACCGCTAAAAAATCGTTTAAGTTTTTCGAAATTGTACCTGCTTGTTGAGATTTCCGAACACGAGACACGTGTAAAATATTTGAAACAGAAACGTAGGAAAACTGCAAAACTTTAACGTTTGCGTGGACGTCAGCAACGTGCCGTTGAAATAATTCTGAAAACACGTTCGTGTGATCAAATTTAATATTTCATCTCGTCGTAACGTTTCGTTATTGGAAAAATGCGTTTCGCCGGAGATTACCAGTGTTATCGTAAACGACAGGCTGACGATCGTGAACGATGCCACCAACAACTGAGGTAGAATGACGGGTCGAACGATTCCGTAAAAATCGCGCATTTTCCTAATACGTGAAACAAAACAATAAAAAGAAAAAAATTAAATTATCGACTGTTCCGAACACGGTTTTGGGACGAAATATCGGCACATCGTAATATTTATAATGTTCCGAACGATTCCGTTTCGGTTCGATTATTTTTATAGTGTTCAAAAATCGTAAAAAAGGCGTGCATCGACGTGATGATAAACGCCATAGTGGTTTCACGTTTTTATTTATACTATTGTACGCGAGTTCGAACCATCACAAACCACAATATTGTAATTATCGCGTTACCTACCTCAAAACTTTTTGATGACTCATGACGGTCAATTTCAAATCCTCAAAACACGAGTTTGTACTTTCCGATTCACCTGTAATTTCATTATTTATATTAAAGTATATCATAAACTTGGAGATTTATGTTTTTATATCATAATTATTCTCTAGAGTTTTCGACGAAAGAAATCGTTTGACATCAACTTTTTAGGACGGTCGTATAAATAATATTCGGTGAAATCGTCAAGTCCCTGCGATCAATAATTTTTAAGTTGAGACGAAAACAAAAAAAAAAACATTTCGTTAAAAACCGGTAAATTCGGCCGTTTTTCACGTACGACCAGTGCCGCAATTATGAATTCTGAGGCCCGTGTGCAAGGATTTATTTAGAGGCTCCAAATTAATAATATATTTATTACTTGATCTTTGTATTACTACAGAAATTTTTTAGTATTTTTTAGTACTATAACTTAAATATTTGACGGATTCGCGGAACCGATCAGAAGAATAAATTATGTAAATTTATAAAAATTTGAGCTTCTAAATACCTCCTCTATAAATTAGTATAACGAATAATCAAAAAAAATAATGAACAACTTAATTCAGTGATCCAAGTCTAGTATCCATACAATAATTGTTTGAAATATTTCGCAATAACAGAGAGGGGCCCCTGCGATAATGACTATTATTCTACAAATTATGTCACACTTTATAATATCATTTTCGTAATTTTATTCCTATAATAATTTGTACGTTTTACTATAAAACCGAATTATTTACAGATCCAATGCATGATATTAATTATCATCTACTCATGCTAATAATAAATTCATTGAAACACAATTACAAAAAAATCAAAAAACTTTCGAGGTACGAGCCACGAGGAAGTAAAGAATACCAATATAGGCTGAATTCATTTTGAAACGGACAATGTTCAATTTTTAGCTTATGGTTTGGGAGGCCCCTAAGAACCGGAGGCCCGTGTGCATCGCACACCTTGCACGCCCAATTGTTGCGGCACTGCGTACGACTTGAAAGTCGAGAACTATTTCCGTCGGGAAATTCGAAAAAACGCGAACCGGAAACCGCCCCGCCGGGAGAAGTGTTTATTTTTCGGTTTGGATTTTTTGTGAAAATCGTCGCGAAATGTTACCTTTGCGGCGGCGGTCGTGCCCCAGTCGCTTGAAAGCCGCGTCGACCAATCGCAGTTGGCCGCGGATCGCCACGCACATGGTCACCATGAACGTGTCGAACAGCACCATGAACGAGACGAAGCACAGGCCGTACAGCCACTCGAGCACGTGGAACGCCCGGTGCCAGCGGTTGTACGTGGCGGCGGACACGAAGAAGTACATGTTGAACGGGTTGAACCGGTAGCTGCTGACGGTGCCGTCCAGGTTGCGCACGTCGATGCGCGCGCTGCTGATGGCCAACGGCAGCACCGACCACAGCATCAGTATGCAGTAGTTGAGCACGGCGAACCAGCGGGTGAACGCGGACGACACGTCGCGGCACGCGCGCAGGCTGCGGCGGCCGGCCGCGTCCACGTCGCCGCCGCCGGGCGGCCGCACGAAGTCGATCCGCGCCACGTCCACGCACCTGTGGCGAGCGGATTTAGCACACATTAACGGGCAGAATACAAATAGATACACACCTATTGTGGTAAATGATTATATTCAAAATTATTTGTAAAGTTTAAACAAAATTAACGTAAAATTTGATATTGTTTTTAGAACGAAATAACCCCCATGAGCGGTCGGCAACAAATAACACATTGAGATGCGGCCAACCGGGGGCGGAGGGCTTGGAATGCGGTAGGCAGGGTCGGTCGGTGTGTCTTCGATACGAGCGTCTTAAATCGTCTTATCTCGGATACTCGTGTCTAGTAACAGTTCTGGAGAGTATCTAGATCAATGGTTCTCAACCTTTTTTAGTTCACGGCACACTCACGCACTTGACAACCACAACAACTTCGGCAACTTCGCCGAAGGCATTAGTTATCGCCACGCGCCTATACATGTATCTGGTATCGTCCCTAGTAAATTGAAAAGTCATTTAAGTAGTAAACATATAGTCATCTACTTGGAAAAGATAAAAATTACTTCAGTCGATTGTTGTCGAATAAAACACTGTTTTCACCGGTTGAGAACCACTGATCTAGATACTCGTGTTGAAGTATCTCGCCCGTTTGTGTCCCGAGTGGGACACGATTTGTAACATAATATGTACAGAAGGCGAGCAGGTAGAACAAACACGGGATGCTACTTGCAATTTCGTGGCGAATACGAACATTTTTACGTCGAGTTGTGAAAAATATTATGTGCTCGAATCGGAAATATAAAAGAAGCCGAGAAAACTATTAAAAAATCGACGTCCCACTCGGCGATTGAAATCTATCCGATAAATTGTATAAAATATAATGTTAGATGTACTGAAAAATCGATCGGCGAGACGTGTAGATGGGCGAGTAGACGGCGACGACGCCCACTAGAATTTCATCAGAGACGGAATCGAAAACAAATCGGTACCGAGACGAATGCGTTTTATCTCGATGATCTGAGAACACAACCGATCGGTTAAAACTCGAAAAAACAAAAAAAGAAGAAAATTCCCGTAACCACCGTCGTCCACCCCACACGCTGCGGCTATACTCACTTCCAGATGTCGGCCGATCGGCGGACGATCGTCATCCCCTTGTAGGCCCCGAACAAGAAGTTGGCGTACACCGTGATCTGCAACGTCAGCTGCGTGGTGTCGTTGGCCCAGAGGTAGAGGCCGATCGGATACAGGGACAGGCCGACGACCGTGTACGCGACCATGACCATGAAGAGCACGTGGAACGCGTTTTGGCCGCGGATTTTCACGGTGCCCGGATGAATGATGTAGTGCAGCCCGGTGCATTTCACCAGCGTCGAGTCCATGATGGAGTTGCCGTCGTCGTCGTCGTAGCCGACGGACGGTTTGTCGTTGTCGTACATGGCGACCGCGACTGTAACAGCAGAGGAAGAGAGACAATCAAGGCATCGGTTATTGTCCGGTTCGATTTCGCGTCCGTTTTTTCAACGTCGTCGTCGCGCAAAACTATTCAGACGGCGTTTTCGCGTTTGAAAAAAAGAAAAAGAAAGCGCAAATTTAAAATAAAAAAAATATAATAATTATCGACCGACGGTTATCGTCACACAAATTATAAATCCAAATCGCACGAGTAGAAGAGAATCATCGACTACGTTGTTCGTTTGCGAATACCAGTGCTTGTCGCGTGTTTCGATGTTTTGTGATTTTTGTGCGCCGCCTCTTCGAAATTAACGATTTATTTTCGCGCGTGTTGTTATCGTTCAACTCTCGTTTATATTCAACTGTTTGACTCAACGAACGATTTCAAGTATGAAATCGAGTCGTATGATTTCGGTTGGTTTTGAAAATCGTATCAACAACTGCACCCGTCGCGCTATTATAATAATATGAAGATACTCAAAATTCAACACTTTAATACGCTCAAAAAAAAAAATTGCATTTTATCGATAACGTCATCGTTGTTGCGAAATATAATATTTCGAAGCTTACGAACACAGTCAACGATTTTTAATATTGTATTTCAATGTCGAAATGACGTGGAAAAAAGCTTCTTTTTTTTTTGTATCTTCACTTACCTTACGAGAGACGAAAATTACGAAATACTTTATAATACGATATTATGCTGTGACCAGCTGTGTTCACTTCTTGTGCCAAAGTGAAAAATGTGTTCAAAAGCTCAGAGTTCTTCGAGTCTAGAGAATCGGAATACTCGATTTTATGAATAATTCAAGACACGCAGAATAACTGTGTTTATAAGAAGTTGAAAGATTCGTCGACGTTTATTATTATTATCATTACAATACGATTAGAGCCGAAACTTTTTGATTCGGGGAAAAAAAGGGTTTCGACATGCGACCCGATTCGAGAGCGATCGTAGATTATTATAATAACGGTTCAAAGTTTGAATTGATGTCGGATTGATTCAAGGCTAGACATTTATGTCACATCCATCATAATATAGGCCATATCGTTCAGTCAGTCATAATCGGAAAAAAAAACCAACGGAGGAGACAAAAATAGACGTGACGCCGCCGCGGCGATTCCTGCGAGGGAGGCGCACCTACGAGGGCTGTTTCTGTTTTCCAAAAACCATACAAATCATGTGAAATCGACCGTTTGTAGACGTATCACTAAAAAGAATGATAAATTAATAAAGAAAACAAAACAAAATAAATATACACAACCTAGGTTAAAATAATATTATATTATTCCGTATAAAATTGAACAACTCCCGTGATATTTGTTTGCTAATCAATTTACGAAATAATGTTCTCACCTTTGTCCCCCGTTACATTTTCATAAGGGTCTTCCCCCGTCCCCAATAATGGTGATTATTTGAAGGGACCGATGGAGCCCATTTAAGATTTTAATCACTTTACACAGTCTACCGACGATGAGGGTACAAATTATAAATTTAATTCACAAAAAGAATGTATTAAAATCGACCGAAGAAATTCGTTGTTATTTACATAATATATAATACTAATATATTTTGGTTTTGCAAGTTTTTTGTTGTAGGAAAATAAGTGACGAGAATGTGTACGCCGAAAATTCGAAACTATTGCGCGAAGAAGCAGACATTTGTAAACGGAGAACAATATATATTAAGTTATGTCTACGTACCTTATTTACATATTATTACTATACATACTCTGAATATATTCTTAACGATTTTATTTCTTATTCGATTTCTAGCGATTCACAGAGTATACGCGAATCGATGAAACCCTCGCGGAGACCAGCGTTGTTCGTCGAACGACTGAAATCAAACTGAGCTTGCCGAAAGGGTTTTGAAAGTCGAAATCAATTATTGTGAGTTATTAATGATACTCACAAAAAGTATTCGACAAATAGACATATTTAAACTTCCAACGGTGTAATTATCAAGCAATTATATTGCATTCGCAAAATATTTATATGCATATTATTTATTACGGTTCGTTGAGTTGTAGCAATTTTTTTTTTTTCATATCGTCGAAACTTTCAAACTTAACGACGCCATAACACAATCACATTTATTATTAACTAGGTGCACCTACGGTTTTCTTTATCATGCGCCGAGTTTCGTTATTAACACTGCGCAACTGCTATACGTACGTATAACCACCGAGTACGCGTTAATTTATTATTCATAATAATTATTCGTCGGGTCTGAAACGAACGCGCGTCCTCGCGCCATTCGGAGAATCCGTAGAAACGAAAATACGTTTCGATCCGCGCGACCGTCAGAGCTTGTTCAGTTGGTCGATGACCAATATTCATATACAAATTCCTAATAGCACGTGTTTATAATGGGCGTTGTACGATTTAACACAACAGATTTTCGCGTTTCGTCGAAAATCGTCGAATGTGCTACTAACTTTGACACGCGCGCAACTTATATATACGTATATATACGCTAGCTGACCCGGCAAACGTTGTTTTGCCATATTATATTTCTTGTGAATTTTGTAGTATAAAAAATAACTAACCTATCGTAAGTATGTGGAGGATGGTGTCTATAATTAAAAGAGGAACGGAGCGCTGCGGACGACGACGACGGCCTATAAAAATAACATGATGTATTATTCAATTGAAAACGATTCGCAAAAAAATGTATAAACAATAATACAAATTACTATGGTTACAGAATAGGTACTATATAATACATAGAAAACGTGGTGGGCCACCCTTTCCAAACCTAAGGGTTTGAAAAATAGTCAACGTCCCATTCTCAGAGCTATCAAATATTTAGAAACGATTACATGAAAATCGGTCCAGTCGTTTCGGAGGAGTTGGATAACAAACACTGTGACGGGAGAATTTTACCTATATATTTAAGAAGATATTATGTAACGACGTCACACGCGCCGAACGCGTTTCGTACGGGTAATATGATGATTGTATATATCGTATTTATATGGTAACAAAACAAAAACGTTTGCAATAATTTTTCTCTGGCCGATGAAATTTCTCGCGACGAAGAATGCGACGATGCGTTTTTTCTCATGCGCCGCCTATATCTTCTGGCGGTAGGTACGGCGGTATAACGGTCTATTGTTACGAAATGTAATTACTGTCGACAAGCGAAGTGTGGTATACATTCAACCATAAAATTTAACTTGGTTATTTGAAAATAATATAATTGAAAATTATTTCATTTCTCGGCGAAAAATCGTACAGTTATATACGTATATATACCGATGAGTATTCGTTGTTACACGTTTAATAAGAAATATATATATAGAAAAATATATTTTTTTCGCTTTTCGTTTCTGTAACATACAAATTAAATAACAGTTTTCTATATCGAAAAAAAAAAATTATTTTATATAAAATGTATACTCGTATACATATTATATATTGCTGACGTTTTTATTATAATTATTTTTATTATAATTATCTTACATCCGAACAAGTGCGAAGATGCTTTTTATTATAACACGGTTTATTTATCCGTTAACTTAATATTTAATTAATGTATTATTCGTGATGTTCAGGACGATGCGTTCGATCGAATAAGATAACAGTATTCAATAACGGCAGCACGGCAGTATTCCGACTTGAATCAGAGCTTGTTTGTATGGATTTGTCGCCGCCGAAGAATCAGAGACCGAAATAGGCAGATTTTGGAATATCAATCAAATGTATTTTGTGAGTACAAATTTAATTAAATATACATAATATAGGTCCTTCTGTGTATATATGTATAGATGTGATAATTTATACGTCGACAACTATTGGGGCGATTTCCAAGTTTTTAATTTCCCTCCTCGGAACGATATACTTTTCTACGATTATAATAATTTACATGTGTAAATACGCCAAACTGTCGATGTAAAAAGCAAAAAAAAAGTTCTTTTTCGGAAATCGCCTTATTTATCGTAAAATAACAAACGCCGCGCCGCCGGGGGGGGGGGGGGGAATCGGCGTCAGAGGTATTCGTCGTGCCGCAGACGTTTTCAAACGGCACGCGGGTCCGTCGTCCTCCCCGGAAATCGACTCGGAAATATAACCGCGCGTGTCACGCGCGTCGTAGATCAAAGGTCCGCGCTAGAGCTGGTGCGAAATCTTAACGATCCGATCGAACAGTACCGCGTGTCGCGCGCGTCTCGAAATCATAATATTTACACCGGTAAATCGTGTAAGACGCGCGGGGTACGTCGTCGTCGTGCACGCGCGCCCATTGTTATGATAATATTGTCAGAGCGCGCTTGTAACGGTCGTTGCGGCAAATCGTTCGTTCGGAACGGCTCCAAGACTTGCGGGTCGAGTCCCTGCAATATCGTTATCGCGCCGAACGCGCATAAAAATGTGCCATTGCTCGTCTAGCTCGTCTGTTCGCGACCGCTCGGCAAAAATTCGAAAACGCTCGTCTTTCATCATCGTCTTCGTGTGGCAACGGTGCGGTTTGTGTTCCACACCGCTCCGCGGGGCTTTCGGCGCGTTCATATCTTTTCGATCGCCGTGTTTGTCCACGGTCCGTGGACAAACATCTTGTTTGCGGTGTTTCCAGTCAAACGCGCGTCCTGCCGCCACGCTAGCGTCGTCCCCCGTTGTCTACGTAGTATCAGCTGCAGTTTGTCGGCCGACGAGTTTACAATAATATTATTCTGGTTTTATCGTCCAACGGGTATTGCGGCGCCGAGCGATTCGCGGGCTTCGAACTGCTACCCATCGTGGCGCGTTCACTGTTATTCTGCGGTAAAATCAAAGTATCAAAATATATCGGTACCTACACATTATCGCAATAATTGATATTTAAACTTTTTTCAACTGCCTGTTTGGTATAAAATTATGCTCGTACGGTCGCGTTTGTCGTTTTCAAACGACAAATCGGAAATTTAAAAATACGCGGTAAACCTTAAATCAAATTACAAATCTCGGATACGCGCTGTGCGGAATAATTATTGGAAACAGAAAAAGCTACGATTATTGGGTATCGCTTTTGAAATACGAACATTCGGCACATTAGCTTTAATTACAAAGGAGTATTATAGTTTTTAGAAAGTTAGTCTGAGAAAAACGTTGACAATATCTCTAAGTAGGTGCGATTTATGATCTTTTTCTACGCGTATTTTAATTGTGACGAATTTATAATCGGAATAGTATTAATATAAACTATGTATACAATGATTTATATCGTCAATATGTACGTCGACACGAACGTCCTGCGAACTAATAGATGGCACTAAAATTAGTCAATGTTCACAAAAATAAAAATAAAACGACGAGAAAACTAAATTTCGTTTAAAAGGGGTCGGAGGGAGATTTCAATGAGTTTCGAGAACGAATAAGAGTCCCCCGTTAATTTCGATATACGTCTTTTATACCACGTTTATTTTACTGCTATCTAATCGGCTATTGTCGTCGTTTCTCACTATAATATGCTTTCGTATATAACCGAGGAAAAAAGAAATTTAAATAATTACAATATACTCGTTACAAATACTATATTATGTGCGCTATGAAAGTTAAAATGACGTATAAAAAAAAAAAATCAAAAGTTTTTAATACCAATGGTTATTCCAGTTGATCATTGGATCGGAAAAATATTTTGACCGCTAATACTTTCTTCGGCCGTATTATATGGGTTTTAGAATATGACGAAAAGAGATTATATCAACCGTTACTGTGTGAAGGTGACATTTTTTTCTGTTATTATTATTTATTTCCCCGGCTAGGCGATATACGCGTAGTTTTATTATAAAACCGTAAGCACTAATTTCCTCTGACGATTTTACAACATTTAGATAAAAATAGAAATCTCGTATATAATGCGCGCGCATTAAAAAAAAAAAACGTTCTCGAATTATCCGTGTGTACATTATTCGACCGTTATAAACATCTCCACAGCTCCAAACTTATTGTGCGTACAAGTATACACAAAAGGCTAAGCGTACAGTCGTACGTTTGAGCAGACTGTCGTTAAAAAATAATGTTCGTAAAATATTGAACCCGATTTACACTATAATTGTACTATATTATAATCGGGTCTCTCTCGGAGTTTTCTCCGCGTTTTCTCGCGCGCCGACGAATTCCGTCCACAAAAGCGTCCGACGACAATGATTAGCGACGAAAAGAAAAAAACGAAGGAAGAGAGGAAAAAAAACAAACACCGAAATCACGCGAAAGCTGCAGACGATCGACGTTTGTAGGTAGATTATTAAATCGAGTGTGAATAGAATTATTTTCGTATTTCCGATTGCGCTCATGTCTCGTACGTCGGGGCTCCAATTATTATTCGACTGATTCACTGACCCAAATACACGCCGGCGAGATCATCCATCAAACGTCGTCCGTGTCGACCGTTTTGTTTGCGGTGAGACATGGGAAAAATAAAACGTGATGGCGCTTCTGGCACGCCGCCGCCGCGTACCCGAGTACGGGAGAAACAAAAAAACAACATATAATATTAACACCAACATATAATATACGTGCACTTCATCTGGTCGTGGAGCAGCCACTCCACAACAACAATATAATTATTGCCGTTCGAGTTCGACGTCATCTTTGCGTACACATTTATTTCGTATACGAATAAATTATCGCCGACGATAACTATACGTTTGGTGAAAAAATAAAAAGCAACACGGCAAAACGATCGGCCGGCCAGAAGCTGCAGTAGTATCTTTTTAGTTTCCGATTTCAATGGCAATTCGTCACACACATTCGTCTTAAAACGGTACAAAATTTGATTAGTCCGAACCGTGCGTATTAAAGCGAAAAGGAAAGAAAAAAACACAAGAAATACTCGTAACCGCCGCACGGTGACTATACTATAATATAGACGTCCGTTAAAATGTTTGCGGAATCGCCGTAAAAACAATAAAGATTCTAATTGCATCTCCGAGAGAAGCGAACTTGTCGGTTATCGGAATGCGGTTTTCCAATACGCGTGTTTTGGGCGAGCCAGTTCATTTTTTAGCGTATAAATCAACATTGTAACTCTGCATTTGGATTTAGGATTTACAATCATAAATTCATAACAAGTCTCGATATGAACGTGCGTGTGCATGCATTTTTCTTTTCGATTGTTTTTAGTAAACATCGTATAATAATGCGGCAAACAGAATCCATGTGTATGTGTTGCCTGCAGGATATTGCCGAATAAGTATACCGGAGAAAAAATTGTTCTCTTTCTTACAGTGTGTACACTAAAGTCTTAAAAAACGAATATAATTATGTAGACCCTATTGGACGCGAGATAAAATAGAATTCCGCAGGACGCTGTCGGCTGTCCGCTCGCTGTGGAGGTCTAATCGGGAACACCCTTGCGTTTAAAACTGACCTGGCTCCGGACTAACGCGGCACGAACGCGAGCGGCACGTATAGCCGACAGTAGTATACACGCAATTCAATACAATCGACGCGATCATGATCCGATGGAAATCGGACGAACGCAATCGTCACCGGTTAATCAATTATTTCGATTATCATCTCGTTTTCGGGGTGACAACCGTCCTCGGCCCGGCACGAACGGCGGCCGTCCGGCTCATTGTCCGAGACGTAGGCGCGATGCGCATCCAGGTCACAGATAAAGCCAATAATATTCTTTTCACACGCGGATAATACAATGCGAAATTCCGCCACACGTCTGGGCCGCGGCGCAGACGGCGGCGGCGGCCCCGTGACTTTCCATCCGTTTTGTTTTCTCTGCATTTCGACCGACCGCCATAGTAATAACGAAAATATATAATATTATTATTATTATTGCGAACGTTCGAAATCAATGGGTCGAGATTTGAAAATATCATGCCTCTGCGCGATTATTCGCCGCCGCTCCTCTTGTTTATAAACGTCGCCGTCGGTGTTATTATATTATTATTTCCTACATCCGTTAACACCCGAATGACGATTACATCCTTTTCAAATACGACGTCCTGCTGTCGGATTCGGCGACAGAATCGAGGGACGCGTTTCGCGAGTATCCGCAGGACACACCGTTCGAATCGTACAGGACATTTCATTCGACGACCATTTCGAAAAGAGTTTCCTATTTATTACGTCCAAATGTATTATGCATATTACGTCGAATTTTCGTCGCTCGATCGAATGAAATATTCGTTTGTTTCGCGTTGTCGTTCGAAGTAAACCGTCGGTGACGGATACGATTTGCCCGCGGTTAACGATTCGACCGGAGCCTACGACCGCAAACTAAAACATCTGTTTAAAAACAAACGAAACGATAAAGCGCGACAATAAAAGTGCACGCGCTTCTGATGCCGCGTAAATGTTCGCAATCGATTTTCAACTCTTTTAAAACGAGGAGAGGTCGCGCCGGCGAATTCGTTTGCGCGAAACCGTTTATTATAAGTGCGCGAGTACGCGGTTATTTTACGTTATAGGAATGCGGCGGCGGGATAGCGCGTGAATACGCGCGACGACAAACGATTGTTGGAAAAAAAATAAAAAAATAGTAAACCCGAGTCCTTAAACAAACACAATAATATATTATACCTACTGTCGCGTCGACCCGGCGCATATCAATTAATTTAATTTACTATTTAATAATGTGACGTTAAAACGTCGCCGTATGGGCGTGCCGCCTCGCGAACGTGCCGCGTATGATAATTATTGCACTTTATTATTTCGTACGCCGAGAGCAAACCGTTAAAGCTCTCGCTATTTATTTCGCGCGCGTGCGTAACGCGCCGCGGATAAACGATTTTTTTCCCGACATTGTTCGCTCGCGTCTTTATGCAAAATAATAGTGTCCCGCGCGGCGGGGTCCATTGTGAGACAAAATACACGACGCCGTAAAACGCATTTACCCCGCGACGTCCGGTCGTCGATCGCGTACCACTTAACGATCCACCGAGAATTACGGCTATATTATCCAGTCGTTTTCTACTATTATACGTTATATTATAAATACGGCTGATCAAAAGTCATCGCGACGGTTTATGCGACTCGCAGCTATATATTCGCGAGCGAAACGACAAACGATTTTTCACTCGTTTTCAGACGACCATTCGCGATCGATTCGATCCTATACCGTCCAACGATATAATAATAACATGTAAATAGTTACTAATTCCCAACGACACGTACTGCGTATATTATAATAACAGGACGTCCGTATAATTACGTATATATCTATTTCGAATGCACTCGCCTACCGTGGAACACTATCGCCGATGGACGTTGGGCGGGCGTGTCGTTCTTAAACGGACAGACGATAATCACTGTAATCAAATCGCGGCGCGATCACTAAATGGCCGATCAAATTATTATTAACCCGTCCCCAGCGAGTACGCGCCGGACGGATTTCGGATTTCACTATTATCGATACCGTTCGGCATAAATTACACTCGGCGAGTCTCGCGCAGCACACGTAATGTCGATTGAGTTTTTTTTCAAACGATCGTGCATAGGTATACTTACCGTTTGTATTATTATTATCTATATGCGACTTTCACTGCGACGATAAGTTTGCGAGTACAACAAAAATGTACTGTGCCGCCGTGTTTTTTTTTATTTGTTCCACGTTTTACGTGTTTATTCGGTTTGATGTAATTTGTTTTGTTTGTTCTTCTCGGCGACCCGTTATTATAAATTTCTCGGATATTCAATATTACTCGTGAAACACAATATTCATAAACCGTATGTTCGACGAGCGGCGATGAATCTCGAACATAGATTTTTGCAATTCATTATGTAAATCAGTTACATCGATATATTCGATAGAGTCGTTCGTCCTTACGACCGTCGACCTAATTATTAACGTCATTAAAAACATTTGGACTAGTCACTGTCTTCCCGCGTGTGTTCACACACACACACACGACAAATTCTTCGTTGTATGTCGTGAACTGTGTCTGATAAACTTAATATTTGGTCCACGAGATTACGGGAAAATATGTAATGCCAAAACTCTTCCTCCGTTCATTAACTAATAAATAAAACCTATAATATGTTTTACAGTCGTCGTTTGTGTCGGTAATAAAAGAAAAACGTGTTTTTTTCCGCGTGTTCTAGATATTTTCAAAATTTTAGTTGATTTTGTAAAATCATTAATGACTCGTTTTGTAATCTCGGTGAAAAAAAAAAAGAGTACAAATCTACACGACCGTTTAACAAATCAGCCGATATTTCTCGCAGGCCAGTACGGCGGAGTAAACACTCGATATATTTTTTTTCGATCCTACGAGCCGGTTTCGTGTAAAAGGTCATCCGATTTAACCGAATAATTCGTATATCAGCTAATCGTATTCGCTAAAAATCAAGACGTCGCGTCATCGGCACGTTGCTGATGTGTTCAGCTGTAACATTCCTTTTATCGATTTCAATCGAATCGCTCTCGCGTACACACAATAAAATATAACGTACCCATTACCCGAAAAGAACCGCGATTAGAAAAATTAAATATTACGTTTTGTTTTTCATAAATTAAATAAATGATATCATATAATATATGATTTATATAGCATAAAAAATCGCGAATACCGATTTCCCCTCTCCCATAGTCTAATCGTTCGTACGAATTCGATCGATTTTCGTGTACACTGAAATCGCATTCGTCGCGAAATAACAGCCACGTATTATATTTTATACTTATATTACTCGTTATATAAGTGTACTGACGTTTTTAAGGTTTTAAACAAACACGTAAAATTGTAAATCATAATATCAACGCGCGCACAACGTTACACACACACACATTATACATTCATATGCGTTTGAGTGTGCAAAACGATTTATCAAACTGACACTTTTTCCAACCTACTTTCCCGACTTATGTTACACGCCGTTTTCGACGTTTAATACACACACAAACGTAGTGCGGTTCCACGTACACCACGGCGAGTAGTCTAGAAAACTCGGCGTACACGTGTGTGTTTCTAAGAGTACCGGCAGATATTTAGCGAAATTCTATGGTATTTAAATTTTGTTTTATTTCGGACTTACATCTTTGACGTCGTAAAAAAAACCCCACCGTTGAATCACGCGTAAATCCGCGCAGTCCTATTGTCTCGTGTTTGTTATTTGTTAAATCGCCTATTTAGTCGGCTAATTAAATTCTATATATTATTTTCTCAAACATCAGTTCGAAAACGAACGAAATCAATTTTATTGAAGATAATAATAATTGCTGTTATTAGTAAAATCGAGAATAGTTTTTTCTAATCGAATCCTTCGAACGGAATTTTTCTCACTCCTTTTTGTTTACTATAAAATGTTTAGCGTTTTAATCGAACTCTCGTGTGGAAATCAGCAATGCGTATAATAATATATCGAATATTATAGTAATATTGATGATATAATTTTCTACGATAATACGATATTTTTTATGAAAATGAAAATTAATTTTATAATTTGTTTCTATAGTTTTAGGAATAGGTCCTTCGATAATTATTGTTGAGACGTCCATCCCGGCGTAGAAGAGACACTCCGACGAACGCAAAAAGAAATAAGCCGCCTGAACGTTATGGGAATGAATTTGAAGTATTTATCTAGTGGAATTTTAACTAAACACAACCGTCTGTAAAACAGACGTTTTGTAAATACGTATACGCGAGGGGAATGTCATCGATTGTCGGTACATATTATGCAGATTAACTATAAGCGGATAAACAATAACATTATTCGTAACAGTTCGCGAGAAGGGAAAATGCGTGTTCGTTCGGTTTTTCGAGTACTCCAAACTCCGTTATGAATAAATGCACACGAGGAGCGCAACGTTTTCGAAAAGCACATCATCAGGTGTAATAATTGTACACGTCTCCGACGCCGCACAGACTCGGATTTAAAGAGAGACGGGAAGGGTTGCGACTCCAGAGCCCCACATCATAGTATTTGAGGGGCACGAGTACCAAAAAGAAAAAATATACTCGTCTTCAAATGTCGCGGCGACGGCAATATATCTTTCATCGGTTTCGCGTGACAGGAAGTAGGGGTACACGTTGTTTTCAGCGCGCGACTTTTTCAACTCAAACGGATACGTCGTCTTATCTCGATCGAAGGGATTATTATAAATACGGTCAAAATAACCTCGTTAGACGCGTCAAATACTCGCATGAGAATAATAATTGGTAATCACATGTAACAATGACGTAATCATGAAAACAGTGTCGATGATAACATTACATAATTTGTAATAACATTATTCGCGTGTTTGCGCGATATCGGAATAAGTGAAAGTTCGAAATGTACGAAGAATCCTGCGTGGACGACACGACCAATGAGAGCCGAGCTGCTCGCGCCGCCCGGCCAATGACAGCCGAGCTGAGCGCACAACCAGGACCGATCGAGTGATGACGCGCGAAAGAACAGCAGCTTACCGATGCAGAATAGTGTGCGGACGATCAGTCTAGTGTCGACAGCGGTTCAGAGAAGTTCTTCTCGGTGTTAAATATTTTCAGTTATTATTTTTCCCGCTCGTAATCGTCCACAACGTTGTTATTACTCATTTCGTCGCGGACGGATCAAACTTTTATTCGCGACTTTTTTTTTGCTCTTTTTTCTAATCGTTTTCATCGAGTGAATTTTGTATCAGTTACAAACCACGAGCCAATAGACGCAATTCGTTCACTACGAGCACCGGACATCAGCAGGAATTCACCGAGAGGCCGTGAGTAGATTATATTTTATTTACAGTTTATAGCGGGTTTATTATTAAGTCTCTGTTTGATTTAATTCGTAAAATTATTCCACCCAAACTGCGTTGATCATTTTGTATCTAAACGTATAAACATTTTAAATATCAAAGAGAACTGTTTCACTCCATAATAGCGAGGTTGATTTTTTTTGACATTGATTTGGAAAACCATTTTTACGATAAGTAGTGAGTACCTACGACGAGTACTCGAAAAAATTGTCCCGTTTTCGATTTTCAGTTTTTGGTTTCTTTGGAGGTCGTTTTTCGACATTTTCCATCGGTTAAAAATTCGTACGTGTTAGACCGACGAAAAACGGTAAAATTTACGGCAAACCGGGTTTTTAACGAAATCTTTTTTTAAATGATTTTCAAGCAAGGTGTGAGCGTCTAGAATTCGTTACGCCTACAATGTTATTACACTCGTTACGCGCTTGAAAAATATCATAAAAAAAATAAATAAAATAATAACGAAACCGTTTTCGAAGGGGAGATGAGGGCCCGTTGAAAATATATTTGTCCCAGGGCCCAAAACCGTCTCCGATCCGATCCCGGCCGTTCGATATTATTGTTGCGGAGAGAAAGTACGGGCAAAATCAATGTAGACCGCGATACTGTATCGTGTGCCGCATAGCAGTTAAATATATTATATAGACGTGGGCGGCGGCGGCGTGGTCGCGAAGAACGTGCTATAATGCGGTCCTCGTGCGTTTGTTTTTTTTTTTTCTTTCCCCTCTCGCCGGTCGTTTTTCTTCCGCACATTATAATGTTATAATTTATTCATCGTTTTTCTCCTCTCGGCCGGTCTTCTCGGTCCACGTCTTCCGGCGGCTTTTTCGTCTTGAATTTTTTCTTTCCGCTCGACGATTCGTACTACATATTATATACCAAATCTTCAGTTGGGGCAAACCAAATTTTAGCGCGGGGGAGGGGCATTAGAAAAAAAAAACAATACTACTTTTGATTCACTTAATAATATGTACTTAATTACTGTTGTAATTTTCCGTCTGATATCCGTGAATAACAGTCTCATCACGATAACTCAATTATTTAACTAAATTTTGAATATGTATATTATACAAACACATATTTAATATTTTTTGAGGGACAATGCCTCCCCCTCGTGACTATGGGCTCGACACCTATCCTCGAGTACGGTCATTTTATCATTAACATAACTCGTGACATACTGCAACAATACGTCGTATTGAATTATTTTCATTACTATATTATTATGTTTTATACGACGTTTTTATTATCGCGAGTCGATATAATTTCAATCGGCTCTTTGCGACGGCGGCGGCCGGCTTTTAGCGCGCTTTAACTCGAAATTCACGCACTTTCAAACAACGATTCCGTTACGACTAGAGAACGGATTTTCAATCTGAATCTAATTGGAATTGAAATCCGGTAAAAAAACGAGCACGGGTTGTGAACCGTTACTGTTAAAAATATGATAATTTAATTTTACATATTTGTAATTTTATAGCGCGTTATTTTGCACAGTTGTGTCAAATTACAATTTTGGAATGAAAACTGTTCTAAAAATCGCGAGTCATCTTTCTCTCCAGCGCGTAAGACAGAGTATAAGACTTAACGGTCCGCGCAACACACGTCGATGAAATTACTGCAATTCGTTATTATTGAATAAGAATAATTCTATCGGTAAAGAAACGATGACCTTATTCATAATTGCATTAAATTTCAAGCGCGTATTTTAGCAAAAAACAAAAAAAATGTGCATTGAATTTGTAAATTTAATTTGCGTGTTTTTCATAGCGTCTTGGCCAGATATTTCAGACTATAGTGTGTTCCTCCGACGACGCGCGACGCGCCTGTACGAGTGTGATAAAGACTTTTCCGAACCAAATCGTCGGCGGTGCTCGCCCAGGAAATTCTCGTCCTTAAGGAATCCATAGATCCTTTACCGAATAAAATAAAAGGGTGACCGGTCCTACTTAGACGGGAGTACGCGGTTCGATACTAAAATGGAAACCCGCCGTCCTATAACGTACGGATGACGAATAGTAGAGCAGCCGCCGCCGTCGACGCCTCTGTCGTGCTCGCACGTTCGGGTAATTACGAGTCGAGCGAAACTCACGTTTGCGAAAAACCCTCGGCCGTACGCGTTAAGGATAACGTATTATACTTAGAGCCCAGGAGCAGCCGCTCGCGGGACGAGATCGGACGCGCCGATACGCCGCCGCCGGGCTCGCGGAAGACGCGCGCGTCGTATATACCGTTGGCCAATTATTTACCGTCGTCGTCGCGATATCTCTATCCGACGACGGATTAAACGAATTAACCGCGTGCGACCCCTCTCGATTGGGGATTTTCAACGCGTCGTGTCCGATACCGTAACACACACGCACACACACTGCGGCGCGTGATATAACGAGGACAAACTCGCCGGAATAACGACGCGCGCGCCGCCGCCGCCGCGATATGATCGGATAATACGATCGTTTATTAACGAGCGCGGGCGGCGGACACGAACGCCAACAGTTTTCGACACTATAAACGTGCGTGTGCCCGTTCGGACCCGATAAAGTCGCTAATTTAGTACGCGATTTTTAATTACAGACGCGGCGTGTGCGAGACGTGCATCGCGAATGGGACGGGAGAAAAAAACGGTCGACCGAATAACAGTTTGTCGGCGAAAAAATACATCGCGAGAGTCGGGCGTGCCTTCAAATTTCGAAATCCGCGAGAATATTTGAGGCTGTGAGAGCACAAGTGGCTTAACCCTCTAGCGTGCGTAATTGAGTTCTATGCGTTTTATTATTACGTTTGTTTTCAATGATTTTTTTCTCATAAAATTGTGTTATTGTTTAGAAGTGTGATTAACAGTTACCAACTGCAATTATTTCTAAACACCATTAGAGTCATATATATGAGTCGATAAAATCAATATTTGCGTTATCAAAATTTGGAGGGTTAGGCCACTTTTGCTCTCATAACCTCATTTATACATAATGATATGTGAATACGAGTACGTTCGGCGTTCGTAAAACGATATAAATTACGCGGTTATTGATATCGTAATAGTATCGTTTGCATATACGAGTACTTCACGATTTTATTTAACTTTTCGATCGTTTTTATCGCCCGAATTCAAATCAAATTTCACTTGAAAATGCATACAGGTTTTATTATTTTTTTTTTTAATCGAAACATTTCTCCGAGTAAAAACATACCCAATACTATAAATGAATCACACTTTGTTAAAAGGGCGCATGTTTTAACAGGTGAAGTTTCGAGAAACGATAAAAACCCGCATGACATCTAAAATATGATAATTATGTAAATAATTTTTTTCTTAGTGCATTCTGTGCACGACACTCGGTATTCATACCAAATTTTGACCCTGTAAAAACATGTAATTCTTATACGAGTTTAAAGTTGCCAAAAATATAACACTTGCCTTTTTTTTTTTATACAAAAAGTGATTCAATTACAAAACCACTTTTCATAAATAATAAGCACACATACGTGAAATTTCCACTTTTTTCACAAACGATTTCAAGTATAGTTTAATCGGAATAATAATCATATTATACAATTAATAGCATCGAATTCCCGACTTCCGAGTAGGCATTTTGTTCCTTTGCGAAATCGTTTAACGTTTATTTTCATATAAGGATAAATATAAAACACATAATTGAACGTAATCGAATTTTCCAAGCCCGTCGTTATCGTCGAGTCGCGTGTGTGTGTAAAAAAACAAAACATAATGCAGTTCGTAAAAAATGTATACTAACCTACAATAGAGTTCCGACGAAATCGCTTTAATCGATCCGTTTATAAATCATATTCGAGTACAAATATTCGTACTACGGTACGCGTGCGTGCGTGGTTTAATTCAATTGTTTTAAACCGGCGTAATATATAGAAAAATTATTGCCCTTAACGCGATAATATCGTACGGCATTTACGTAATGGAAATGAAATTTGCCGGAAAAAATAACAATGAAAAAACTGGTACGCGCGACAGAAAATCAGAAGGTTTATGCGCGACACGGTCATCTCGCGGTCGTAGAACGAAGAATTATTCACGCTACCGGTGGACTTTGTCACAAGGCATTCGAAAATTTCAAGACGACTTGTGCCGCGTCCGTTTTACAAAAATTCGTATTGAAATCGCGAGGACGTACGCGATTTATAGTGCGTGCGGCGATTTGACGTGGTCGTCTCGTAAACGAATCGAGAGGAAACGGACTGAAAACGTAAATAATAAGTATGTGATTACGAGATTATAATATTATTATATGCGTATACATTTCGAACGATCGTCGATGACATAATTTTAACGTATTTGCACGCGCGCCCCCCCCCCTCCCCCCCGAGTACCTGACCTGCAGTTATACTTGACCGTCTTTCCGTTTAAACAAAACGGTCGACTTTAATAATTTGATTGATGACATCATTGAATCGAGTATTTAGTGACTGTGTTATTGAAACGTTGTCGTCGTCGTCGGTCAGGTTCGTCCATTGTCACCGTGTCAAATTTTTTTTTCCGTCGATTTTATCATCACGACTACGCTTTTTTCTTTTTCTTTTTTTCCGTCCAAAGAAGACGATTTTTAATTATATCGCTCGCGGAACAATCGAACATGGTCCTCTGAAACAAAACGTCGTCCTAGTTTTACAATAATTCCAGCGCGACGGCGGCGGCGGCGGCGGCGTCTGTCCATTCACAACGGTAATAAAAATTATTGTCCTTTTTTACTCATACTGAATATGAAGTCGTTATTATTTTTACGGACGCGCGCGTTATACGTAACGCCTCAGTAATTTTATTATTATTACATTTTTTTTTTTCCCGATAATTTTTTCACCAACTCAAATCCGATATGTTATTATTATTTTTTATTTTTTTCTAATATATACTAGGATGTTATGATATTTCAAAACGCGCGCGCGGCCCGTTAATTGTTAAAAGAGAGAAGAAAAAAAAAAGACGTCTGGACTTTTTTTTTTCTCTTTCCGTGTCTGCCTATAGCGTAGGCGTGCCATAGTACGTGTCCATAAAATATGGACGTTATAAATATTATGCGCGCGCGTGTTATAGAAAAGTTACGCCGTCCCTTTTTTTTGTCCTCTCGTTTCTCGTTCTTCTGCAATTCTCTCATTCGGAAACGCAAAAATACTTTTATACGTTCGGCACCCGTGTGCGTACGTATATAATATACGTGTACAGTACAACGTATACTGAGAAACATATTTACGCGATTCCGTTAAATCGAAACCGTTAATGGGATAAAAACTCTGCGCCGCCCGAAATGGACGAAAAACTCATGCAGCGGTGCATGGTAATATTATATATCGTCGCGTAGGCCGGGCGAATGGGAAAATCAGTCAACCCGTCGTCGTCGTCGTCGTCGCCGACGGAAAAATTAACGGGGTTAATTATACAATAATAATGAAAACTAATAAGTTCATTAAACTCGTCGTCGGTTTACGGTTTCGAATGTGGTGAGATAATTATCGTCACGATCGGTGATCGACGACCGATTTCCGAGATAGCTCGTGCAGCACGTTATTATTACGGTAACGCGCAAACAAATAAAACGGCCGAATTATAAACGGACGGGCGCGCAAACTGCGTCGTCGAAAAACTCATAATATAATATAATCTATAATGCTGTTTGTCGATAAATTTGACAACGCGCATGATCGAAACGTATGAGAGATATCGGACCGCCCGCGGGCACGCGAACAAACGGTAAAACGTCAGTCCGAACTCAGAGCTACAGAGTACCAGACCATAATATTTTATCGTGTTCGTAGAGGACGCGCGAATCGAACGACGAAGAGTTATAAGCCAAAACCTATAATCTATTTTCTATACGTATAATTTTATTTACGTCCGAGTTCGGAACTTTCGGTCTAGGTTCGGTCTTTTATACAAATTATCCGAACTCTTGTCTATGGTTCGACTCGATTTTTTCAACTCTGAGTGATTCGATATATAGTTTAAACGCTTCGTACAGAATATTGATCTCGTTGTAATATTATGAACATTTATGATGCCATACGAACATAAACGCGCGCGTATCATAATGACACTATAAATACCGAAATCGTTAAAAAATTTCAAAAATTCATTATAACATGAAACAGTTTTTACAACGAATTACACTATACATTTACGTTTATTAGAAGTTTTTTGAAAATCATTCCGAACCTTTTAACGACGCTTATGACAATTATTATAGTCATATAGTTATTTAATTTAATAAAGTGAAAACATCAGCTGTACGTGACCTCCCATAGGTTTAATTAAATCATTTTTACGCCGGGCTTTTGTGAAACTCAAATCGAAAATATCCTTAGATTTGCGTCGGATGGACCTCGCGATGAAACGAAATACATTTTGAACTTGAAAAACTACGGACGACGACCTCTCTTCGCTCAACAGTTCTGTTTAAATCACAGCCGAATATCGCCGCGGGACGAAAACTATTAACCTTATACACGAGTGGCTAGACGACTAGACTGAAATAACTTTAGCGAATTTACAAACTCAAAAATGTGATCGGCGGCGGCGGCAGCCGTTGCCGGTTAACTTATTGTGCGTACGTTTCGACATTTGAGCGTTCGCTCGACGTGTTTTACGATTCGAAATTCGACGGTAGGATCACACAAAGTTTGCTCCGAAGTTTGAAAATTCAAGCGCCCCGAATCACTCTACATTCGGGACACCGGTCTTGAAACCGCGCAATAGCGTCTCGGCAAATCCGGGACGTTTTCGTTTCCACGAAAATACATATCGTATAAAACATATACATACGTACATATAGAGCGAAGCGTTTTGTCGTCGGAGCGACGACGGAGAGAAAAAAAAATTGTGTTTATATTTATTCTCTCGTATAATTTATAATACAACGAACACGCGATAATTACAGATGTGACGGCGCGACGTACACTTTATTATGCATCCGTCGCGTGTATAACGTATGTACAATAAGGAATTCCGATATAACCGTCGCGTCCGTCGATTCGCGAAATCGTGTGACACGATTTTTTTTTATTTTCTCTGTTGCCGCCCGCGCGCGCGCGCGCGCGCACACGAATTCGATTCGATTAATTCCCCCGACGACGTATATGCCCGGTGTGTCCGCTACACGATATTATAATATGAAAATTATAACATCTGACCTAGATGTGACGTTAAAATATTAAAAAAATCCAATGACAGTAATAATAATATCATCGATATGTGTACGCGTCGAGCGCGCGTTTCTTGCGAGTGGGAGGAGGAGAAAAAACCGAGTATCGTATTAACGCGTCGTCGTCGAAATCGACGTGTAAGAAAAAACGGAAAAAGAACTTCCGTTGCTCGCGGCTGTACGCGTTCGGAAAACCGCGGCGGTGGCGGTGGCGGCGGCGTGTTACGCGGGTGGGGAGGGTCCGAGCGACGGCGGCGCGTCGTCGTAGTGCTCGCGCGGACCGCTCTAGGTCGGCACAGTCGTTCGGCAACGATACCGCGTGGAACTACGACGATTGCGCGGGAGTTCCGACAACAACAACACCGAATACATTACAATATTTCCGTACATTCGTTTCAATCGCCGTCTCGTCTACTCCGTTCTAGTCCTCCGGTCCAGTGTGGTTTTTCGGACTTCCCCGCAGCAGCAGCAGCAGCACTTTTCCGAATAATCGATTCGAATTTTCCGTCGTTTGTTTTCGAATTATCACACTTCGACACCGTCCGTAGTTTTTTCGGGGATTTTTTCTTCTCGCTTCTTCTTCTTCTTCTTCTTCTCCGGCGGTACGTATTGTTTTTTTCGTCCGCCGTCGACCGCATCGAACGTCCATTTACACACTCGGATCGCGCCACGACACATCGATTACTCCGCGCCGCACACGTGAGGTACGTATTGTTTTTAGATACACGTGGAACACATTACCACCGGGTAAAAACTCGTTGTCCGGTTGTAAACCGTATTTGGTTTACGCTAAATGCGCCCGAGCTAGGGTTTATTTTTATTTGTTTTGAAACGTACGGGGAAATCCTTTGAATCCTTTAAATTATTTAATTCAACTGCGCTTGTGTGATTATAATAATATATCCTCGCGCGTTAATTTAACTACTCGTCGTCTATAATCCGATACAAATCAATAACATACGTATTACAGATTCGCAAGTTATTCGGTTAAATTGTTTTTTCAGACAGACCGAACAGACCCAAGGATATATTATGACGTAATAATTGGTAAAATGTATTTTTCTTCGTCGACTGAGTATTTTCACGATTATAGAGAAATAAAGTTCGTAAATACGTAAATTCAAATGTAGCTCTGATAGACGCCCCGCGTTAAATGTTTATTGCAATGAAATCGATCGCGTATTCCGCGAAATTTCCGAAAAATCTTTATTATTCGAACAATAATTGATAGTCATCAATCGGTTCGCGTGACTCCCGGGACACGACGACGAAAGGGGAATATGGTGATTAAACGATCGATAAGTTAACACTGACGTTGCCGTTTTTACTGGAGGATTTCGGGTTGTGATGCGCGTTATTATTATTATATTCTATTGACCAGCGTTCAAGTCTAATTCGCGCGCGCGTTCGATCGCAACTACCGGACGATAGTAACACGCCCGCATGTGTTGTGACCGCGTGTTTTTTTTATAATATAATATCGTTTTATCGCACGGACGTTTCGATAAAAAAATAATAACAGCGGAAATACTTTTTACACGTTCGCTCGGTTCATTATGTGTTGACGAATCGCGATGTTTCCGTCCGTCTAAGTTTCGTCGCGTAAAAAATAAAACACGTTTTTGGCTAGGAAAAACGTCGTCGTGCGATATTTTTCAGCCTATTGTGTTTATACGATAATATTATAAAATAGCGAATAAATAGCAGTATATTCGTGCCGCGCGCATAGCCGTTCGCATAAAACGTTCGCATTAGAGTCGACCGGATCTGCTAATATCATAAAGTGACCCATTAAATGTGGCGATAGAATTTTAACGAGCCGTTGAGCTCGAAACATTTTCGTACATCCCGATAATAATCGTGTAAAATAAAAGCACATAAATCATTTTTCATCGCATATTATAATATTCATCGTGGCGTGTTTATGCGACCTACATTGAGTATAGAAATCAAAAAGATTCGACTATGAAACGGTTGTATATAACGTACGTATATAGTTTACATTAGGTCCTTCTTCTTTGCCGAACAATGTAAAAATATAAATTTTCGCGACAAATGATTTCAACGTTTTCGATGTTTTAATTTTCTTATTTTTTGATTTTGCGACAAAAACACAAATAAAGGCTAAATTAAATAAATGTTTAATACTTAAACACAGATACCTTATCCTATATACGTTATTATATATTCGTTTTACATAATATTATAATCATTCGTACGTTCTATAATAGACTTGGGCGCGTAAATTGCTGATGACTTTATTCTCGTAATTCCAGTTTATAGCGTACACTGGATAAATTCGACATTATAGAATTCGTGTTAACATAAAATAACGAACAACAGAACTCGAGTACTTATACTCGTTTATTCGCGGTATGTAATTGGATAGATATTAAACTGTTTTAGATTCCGAGTGAAACGAAATCAGCGTGACGCGTGTATTTTTTAATTTCTTTTTTTTCCCATCTGTCATTGGCGAATCAGTGCGATTTCAACTTCAGTACTCAGATTATGGTAGCAAATCGTCTCCGATTCGGAGGGTCGATTTCATTTTCTTATTGTCAGGTCACAACGATACCGTTTTTCTTTTTCTGAACCTTTTAACAGAAAATATCAATATTTCGAGTATCCTGGCCGCTGTCCTATCAATCTATTACAACCTATACCTATTATATACTCGTGTTCAACGGAACCGTATAAAAGTGACAAGGCGAAGTAAATCTTTTCGAATAGATATAAACCCGTAGAAATAATTATAATGAGAACTCATCGTTCATCTTGACTTACGAACAAATATTTACAATTATGCGGTTTTCAACGTATTATTATGTCTGATATAATAATGTTGTTCGAAGACTTTCCGTCGTTGTTAAATTGCACGTAAAAAATCGCGAAAGCAAATTTTTTTCATCTCGCGGGCGGAATTTATCCGTCATGTGTATAGAAACATATTTTTCACTCGTCACGCGGACGCGCGCGGCTCGACAAAACGCGCGACTGTTAGAATTAGAAAATATTTACTTCGATTACAATAATAGAACTTATATCGACTGCGCCGCGGACGTATTAGGTTAAATACCTGAGGGGGTGATATTATTATTACTGCACAAGTACGCTATACAGGTACGCTGTTTAGGTACATCGTATGTTCTATCGCGTCGTAAGATCTATACACTGAATCGTATTTAGTTCTTATATACCGTCGGGCGTTAGCCGTTAGCCTTAAGGCTAAAACAATTGACGAGGTATCATCTACATGTACATAGCGTCCCCGAGCCCACCAACGATTTCTACTTATCCGTTTACAATACGAACGCATACAATAATTATATAAACGCGCCAACGTACGTTAACAACACTCAAAGTGCACATTGTGTATACGCGACGATGATAATAATAATAATAATATTCTCATACACGATCGTATTGAATCGAGTCGGCAGAGTGTTAATTATATTACCGTTAAAAGCAATAAAATCGATCGAAAAACGTTGTAAAAGTATTATGTATACGAGTATACGTCTTATTACGTGTTAGCCGGCGCGTGTGTGTGTGTTTTTTTTTACAAAAAGTTTCATATTTAATGTATTCGAAAAACGTGATAATAATATTTCAGAAGACGCTCTATTATTATTAATATAGGTAGATGCGTAATATTACTATGATAATAATATATATGAATATTTGTAACGACTACTTTGCGTAAATCGGTAAAACGGCAGGAACGAAAAAAAAACTCTAGCAACGTGAAAATCGAAAGAAAGAAAAAAAAAACCATCGACGTTTATTTAATTGTGCTCGTCGTCGTGATAAATCTAAGAACTAAAATCATATAGATTAAAAACGAACACAACGTATTCAAAACGTTTACGCCGCGAACGCTCGCGCCGTTCCCGCTGCACATGAGCGCGACGAGCCTATATACATATAATATATAGGCACTTTATATTATTATAAAGACGCGATAAGTAGGTTGAACGGAAAACACAATGTTTTTTCCCCGGCGAATTCGAATCGAAGTAGGTTGTGCGTAGTCGGTTGCCGCGGCAGTAGTAAAAATGCACACAATAATAGTAATTTAATTAAATCACTCGGTCGCCGCCGCGCGCGTACGTTTTTTATTTTTTCCGTACATTTTTTTTTTTTTCGTTCACACTACTTGTCTATCGTCGGTACGCGCGATTTCCTCCTCGACGTTTCGCGGAACGACCACGTGCGCGCGCGCGCGGTTCCTTCGTCGTCGGTCGTCGCATATTTCGCAGTGAAACGCGAAACGAAACAATATAATATTAAAACGTTTGATTTGATCGCCGCCGAACAACTGCTCGTCCGTATAATCTCGTAATATTTCTTTCGTAGTGTCGAAATCAAACGCGCTGTGAATTTATCGTTAAACGCGAGTCGCCGCGACGCACATCAATTAAAAAATATTTTATTTCGTGTTTTATTTTTTTAAGAATATCGTTAATTTGTCACGTCGTCGAAAACAAAACGGATCTATAGACACACTCCGTGTAAATCGTGAAAATCATTTATCGTAACATTTTTCAACTCCCTCCACCGCGTCCTTAAAGTAAATAATAAAAATCTCGATTACGTGCCACTTATTATAACGCTTTACTCGATCGCCCTTTTATCGTATAAACTATATTATATTATAGTAGCAGACGTATATTATAGAGAACCAATATCACGCCGCGTTTGTGAAAATCGTGCTAAACAAAAATATCGTCAAGTACAATTATCAATAATAAAACTAATAACGGACGCCGACCGATCGGGGTTGGGTTAGGCGGTAAGGTCAGGTAGGCCAGGTTAGGTCAACGCACGGTTTTCTTTCGATTTAAACCCCGCGTCGGTAATTTATTCGCGTATAAATTATTTTTAAATAAAAAACGATTCGGTTACAATATTACCAATGACGGCGTCTCGTCTCAAGTTTTGTTTTCACCTCGAGCGCAGACGGTATTTTTGAACTCGGAAACTATAATTTTTAAAATAGCTCCAAATCGATAGTTATCTGTATGGATTTTTTTTTATTTTTTAACCGACTCGGTTAATTAAAGATAGAAATCGACAGATTTAGTTCACGAACTAACCGACAGAAAACAATAAAATTCATTGAACGCGAGCGACGAATACAACATACAATCGTGTACGACGTAAAAACAAAATAAACATTTTCAATTTTCTCCTACGCGTAATAACGAGATTCGTTTCGTTGTATTTATTATTTATAAACCGCGTTTTGACTAGGATTTAGCTGCCACTCCGAAAGTAACCCGTTGTCGCTGTCGAGTGAATATATCGACACGAGTCGTGTTAAAAACAAATAAATTCTAGTCAACCTCGTCTTTCTGGAAAAAAAAAACCTTAAAAACTTTAAACTCGTCTGTGCATTGTCCGGCGTGTATATTATAAAATATCGTCGGTCGCCGCGATAGTGTTCGCGGGACAGCTGAATGTGGCGATTTCGGCGAACGGGCTGAGAATAAACCGTTTGGAAACGGCATCGATGTCGCGCGTCACACATAAATATCGAACATTATGTTACAGCGTCTTGACAATAAAAAAACGCCCGAACGCCGACGGACGAAAGTGGTCACGGCAAATCGCGTGTAAACGCGACGCGATCGTCGTTGATTGCGCTCGTCCGCCGCCGCCGCCGCGATATTATTATTATTGTTGTAACAGTAATTATTGTAATAGACGATGACGGTAATAATGATAACAATAATGATTGCATTTCCCGCCGACGACGACGGTAAAAAAATAGAAACGAGACCTGTTGCGGCAGTTGTATTTGAGCGCGCGCGCGCGCGCGCGTATAAATTGTTTATTATTATTATTATTTAATCGTCTTCCGACCGGAGTAAGAAAAAAAACGACGACGACGAAAACACGCGTCGACCGACATTCGAATCCGCGAAAACCTCGGGCGGCACGTACGTAATTAATTCAAAGACTGCGTGTGCGAGTATATTATATACATATACGTGTATATATTAGGTATATTGTTCGCGGCGTCGACGGCGACGACGGTCAAACGACAGGGAAATTTCTTGGAAATAAATAAAAAAACATCGGATTCTCACTGGGTCAATGTAACAGTCACCATTATACATTTTATTGTACGGTGTTTTTTTTTTTTTTTACCTATTTTATTATACACGTGTATAATATGTATTATTAAAATTGTCGTCGTCGTCGTGTTCCTTTTTTTTCTTCTTACATATGTCAATAGGAGAGAAGTTTTCTTATAAATATCTTTTACGTTCGGATTATTATAATACTGTTAGACGAATACGAAAAACGTATCGATCGAGACTCGTATAAAACGCTTAAAGTAGATGTATACGTCGTCGTACTATAATAATTATTATTGTTGGCGCTGCGGCGGCGTCGTCGTACGCGTATAATACCGCGCGGGCTGTGTTTTGTACGCGTTCCGCTTTACAAATCCTCTTACAAATGACCGATGAATATGATAATAGAAAGTACCGTTTAACGAGTTTTACATAAGATGTGATACTTTTATTTTTTTCACATTCTCGGAATATTTCGGGCCCCTCGCGTCGTTAATTGCATTTAAATTCTCGGAAGCAATCGTGTATTTTCTGTCAATGCTTTTCACCACAGTGTCCAAACGCTTCGGACAATCGTCAATCGACAACGCGTTTTTACGTTTTCGATATCGTCGTCGAATTACCACTGTTGGCGTTCGCCGTGTCGACGACCATAAAGAGGAACCTGCCTACCTCAAGTGTTCGATTTTTCGACAAACGATAGGCGATGAAAAAAATACCACAAGATTGACCGACATCGTTCGATAACAACGAGTACGTAAGAAATTGAGAATTTTTTTCCCCCTTTCCGCTGGACATTTTGGACCTGTTGTATGCCTGTCGATTAATCAGCAGAAAAACGTCGATTATTATAATCATATTTAAATCTGTCCATTTCCGTTGCGACTCTCGTATCAAACTATAATATTTCGTGAGAACGACTTGGAATCATCGGACGTCAGAGTAGAAGTCATACGATAAAGAGGAAACGAAATAGATACGGGGACAGGACGGGCAATCGATATCGATAAACAATAATTGTTTTTCAAATTTGAAATTAATAATGAACAACGAACCGTCGCATTCGAAACGCGATTCAAAGTGGAGGATCAACGTCTAAAGACAGTCAATTATATTAGTAATTTATAATATCGGTACTCGGGCTGAGGATGTGCGTGTGAATGACGAGCGAAACACGTCACTGGTATTTTCATAATACCATTCGTTCCCAGAGTCGGATTACGGTTTCTATAGGGGCCGTAAGTACATCCACATGAATATAACTAATCGGTTTGTTAACGGTTTTATTCGTTTGTCAGTTGAACAAATTTTACGTTTCACGAAAAAAATAAATAATATTGACAAATCCTTTCTTACTTCCCGGAGTCACGTCGAAGTCGATAAAGTCGTAAGCGGAAAAAAAAAACATCACAGCGTAAAACCACAATAATGGTCTTACTCGGAATCGAAACAGAAAAAGATAGAGACGGGCAACCCGCGATCGCCGAGTTCACGGCTTATTTACATTCGGTTCATACACACGCGTACCCACATTGCGTAAACAACTATTAGCGCGCGCGAACAATTAACGGTTGTGCGCGCGATGACGATCGGCGGCGCGGAAGCGTTTTATTGTACGAGCGGAAAAAAGGGAAAAAAAATCCTTGTCAATTGACGCGACGGAAGGAGAGTCTAGCAGCAGGCCGCGGACGCGACGGTAAATATTGCACGTCACGTGAACATCGCGATGCACACGCCGAAAACGTCGCCGACTATATACGTACACATTATGTATATACTGCGTGCCGTTCGCCCGTCGTCGTTACGGCTTATTGGCGCATGTTGCACGCGTGTACAGTTGGTTCGGTGTCTGTTGTTTTTTTCCAAATTAATGCAGTTTTTCTCTATCTCTCTCCGTTCTGCGGTTCGGTTCGTTCGTTCGTTTTTTCTTTTAACCCCGGCGGCGTACCGATTCGTGTATACCTACACGTGCGAAAACGAACATCCCGATGCTCGGCAGACGAGGGGTAACGGAAAAAGAAAAACACCAAAAACAACGCGCGAATGCACTGTCGTTACGGGCACGCGTTTTCGTAATTAGACCGCCGACCGTACGCGCGCGGTATACCTAAATATAATAACAATAATACGGTCTGCACTATGCCAATAGAACACTATATGTTATATTATTATCCTGCGCGCGGTTACCATAATATTATTGTTATTATTTAAACGTGACGGTGGCGGCGGCGTCGACGACTTCAAACCGCTAGTCGAAACGTCCGAGGACATCGGGCACTATGCGTTTATGTTACATCTCGTGCGCACGGTGTTTTCGAAATTTCGCGTTCGACGAGATCGGTTTTCTTTCGTTTTTCAACAAAACAAGTCTCGATACGTTCACGTAGTCTTACGAGATTAAAGTTTCCGTTCGGAAATCGACAACATACCGTCGTCGGCGCGAATATAGTTTGCGATGGAAGTGAAACCAACGGCCGAGAAAAAAATTCAACTGATAAATGATCGCACGTTTTTCCTAACCGGCGAGAATTGAGACGTATAAAATTGCAATTTTTTCGCGTTCATATTCATACGTATATATATGTCGCGTTCACGTTATTGTCAGTTTCGCGAAATAGATTTAGCTATTATTTGCATCGATTTCACGTAATGGAACCGCGATTTTTCCACTTTATTATCGCACGTTATCACATTATTACTAAGTAGCATACATTTTTTATTTTCTTCCGAATAACAGTATAACAAAATATAGGTAATGATAATCGTAAAACGAATACAACGCGAATAATTGAGACGACGACGCGTCCGATAGATCGAGTAAACAAAACGAAAAATCACGATCGTTTAAAATAAAATATATATTTCACACGTTCGCGGTGAAAAACGATTTTAAATAATAATTATATAGATATATATGTGCTCGTATTATGTACGTGTATACTGTATATGTGTTACAGTATTTTACACACGTTTGGGCGAGCGCGTTCGGCGAACAGAAACGGTCATCGCCGCTCGGATGTAATGTTCTCCATACGTGCGTAAAACGTTGTGCCGTTTGGAACGGATCGTATACGATAATATAATAATATTATATACTTATAAGTACGTATATACATATAATATAATGTACGACTCTAAAGAGAATACCGTCTGATTCGATTTTCGCACACTCGTTAGCGTGATAATATAATTTATATACCTCTACATACTATTAGTGCATTCCCACAACATTTTTTTTTTCACTCGATATTATTTATACATAATACTCGTATATAAACGCTGCGTACGCGAAAATAACATAACCGAATAACCATTTTAACTAGTAAACAATATATATACTATATTATACGGACGTATTGTTTCTTTTTTTCTAGTTCTATCTGAAGTATTTCGATGTTCAGGACGTTCAAATAACGTATACTTTTGGAGATGAACAATAATATAATATGAAGTCGTCGATCGCTTCACTCCGACGACTTTTAACGTAAACGCGGTATTATTCAAAGTGTTACGCTTTTGGGTATAATAAACGACGTCGAATTCTCTTACGTTGTCCGCACGAAGACGATAGGGGTTTCGAGGAGACTTTCTGTAGCCTCAAACCTTCCGCGAGACTTGGCCAATCCATCAGTGAAAACCGTACTAAAATCCACCGAGTACTTTTCGACTTATGCGCGTACATACAAAAAAAAAGGGGGGGCTTCTATATTTTATCTATACTTATGATAGATGTTTATTGTGTATGTTTAATGCACACGTTCAAAGCACACGCGTACACCGCGACGACGTAGGACGGTGGCGGCAATGTAATCCCGACCGAATTTGTTTTCCACACTCCGGCCGCCGTACACGCGGCGTCGATCACAATCGGAACAATAATTATTGTGAATCGTGGCACGAATATTAAAGAACTATTGTAAATCGTAATTGTAAATGCACGCTGATTAGGCTGCGTTCGCAGTCATGACCCGCTTCGGTCGAGTATCTCGCGGGCACGACGCCTAGGCGCCCGTGTAAAATCGAGTAAGAACACAATTAAAAAACGTACCGAAATGATACGATTCGAAAACGGGTCCCCGTATAGCGACATCTTTGTTGTGACGCCATTGCCGCCGCCGCCGCGTCCGTATTCCCTCCGTTCCGACGGAGATCGGCACTTTGGTTTTTTTTTTTTTTAAACCGAATAGGCCCGTCGCGGTGTGCCTACCCGCCTGGCTCGTATTTTCTCGACACGATTTTTCGGTTAACGTTTCGTTTTGTGGTGCATCGCCGTAATGAAAACAAACGCCGCGAAGGAATGATTACTGTAATTACGCGAAGACGTCGTACACGTACGGGCTCGAGGCTCTCGGAATGTTCTACGGCGGTCTTCTCGGGAAAATCTATAACCGTAGCGCGGACACTTATTAAGTGTAAAACGCACGGTAACGCATTAATGACGCCCGTGCATGCGTATACCATGTCGACGGGAAGACGCATATAAATAGTTGTGGTCACGAATCCCCGAGATTTCGACTTTGGAGGAAAGCATTCGGGCGCATGTATAATTTATCGACTAAAATATACATATATTCAAAGAGAAGAAGAAAAAGTACTAAGTATAGTTTTAAAGCGTCACGATAGGAATAATTCCCATATGTTCGGCAGAGAAAAGTCCCCCGGTAACGGTAATGGCGGCGGCGTCCGTCTATGAATATTGATCGAATACCAACGCGGACAACTAAAAAAAAAAAGAAAAAAGGAAGGATTTCAAAAAACTGTAGTTTTTTTCGTTGCAAAAAAACAACCACCCACCGATATTATTCCGACGTCATTCGATAATTAACAGCACTTTGACTCGGTAATAAAACCACTATTGAAACCGCTATCGTTTTGTCGCATCGAACGTTTGTCGATTTCGCGTCGTAAAACCACGTCTCCGTAATATTATTAATAATTACCGATTACGGACATTATCTAACTGTATCGGTTTTGGTTCGTTTTATACGAATAGTTTCTCTGCCATCGTTCGAAAGTGATGACCGCCACCACACGAGTGCCAGTCATGATTTAATTAACGCGTAAATCAAGTACGGATAAGTACAAAATGTAATTATAGGATCTTTGACGATCGATTTCGTGGACTACTTTTTTCGCCGACCGAGACGCGGCGTTCTAATCAACGCGGCACGGCGTGTCGGAGAAAAAAACAAACCGTTTATTTTCGGTTTCCATCTCGCCCGGGCCGCGGCAGTCTGGAAAATCGTCTGGCCAATCTGAAAACCCGCAACGTATCGGAAATAATTATAGAACGCGCGCGCGCGCACACACGATATGCAAGTCCGTCGAGGACGGACGGTTTACCGGCGAATACTATCGTATAATAAACGACGAAAAAAACTCGGGAGAGAACACGCGCAATTATCCGAAGCGCACAACGCGAGCGTGTATCATACGCGATTCGTATTATTATAACATATACCACTAATAATGTTATTACGAAGTATTACGATAATATTACGGTCCGGACAAACGATTTGTTTCAATCGACGAATGTGCACGGCGAATAACGTGCGCTGCGCGTCGTGTCCGACGAGAGAATATTATTCGTGTGTTCCTCGGCGGCGGCGGCGTTCGTCGTTCGATATTGCGTTTCGGCATCTCGCCGTCCGAGAGTAAATATTTTCCATTACACCGCAGCGATTTGTTTTCGTGTAGTATTAATAATGTATTTGTTTGAAGAAAAAAAAAAAACAAGAAGAAGATATTGTTCGCCCCGGACGGCATACCATGATCGTGCCGCGATGTCTCGCACGCAATTTTCCAACGGCAAACAAAATATTGTTCCCACTAGTTTTGTTACGAAGCACAGACGTGCCGATACGAGACGACGACACGGTGTAAAAGTGGCGTACAAACGCGCGCTCTCGTGTGGAAGATTAATCCTTTAATCGGTGTCGTGTAAATAACGAAGCGCAGGACGCGTGGAATCGACTAGAATCGAGTGAGTGGGCGAGTTAAAGAAAACGGAAACAATCGAGCGAACGAACCGCGACATTATATTATAGTAGATCCTTATTGCGGTCCACTCGATCTGGATGCAAATGAGTTGCAAACGGCGCGCGATTTTTTTTTTCTCCGTCTGCCGCCCCCCCGACGAATTCTACGAATCTCAAAAGACTAATAACAATATATTATTATGTGGGCGGCGGCGGCGGCGTCGCTCGCACGAAAACGAATTCAATGACTGCGGTAATCTGACGATTAGTGCGGATATTTCGCTACGGTCGGTGACTTCTACGATTCGACCGGACACCGAACGAGTAGAAATAATATACGCGCATGTTATATTGTGCGTACACTTTATAGTGACAAAGAGCCGGCCTAAATTTTTAGAATTGAAAAAAAATTAATGGCCTTAAGCCGCCGGAGGGAGGGGGCGGGGGGGGGAAGTCTGCGATAAAACAGATGTAAATATGACACGAACTAATGTTACGTTATTGTGGAAGTAAATGCTTGATGTTTTTTTTTATTTTTTCTTCATCATCATCGTCGTCGTCGTTATTATTATTACTATTTAGTTCCGATTTTTTCCGAACGATTTTCACGCGGAAAACGCGCGACTGGGAAGTAGGACAAACGCGAAAAATAGTTCTTGAAAAATTCACCGGCGACAATAAACAATTGAAGTACGCGTAATAATACGACGACGACGTATACAAACGCGGCGGCACTTTTACGACCGCCGAGTACTTTGTTCTCGACGGCGCGGCGCGAACCATCGTGTCTCGTTCGTGCGTTTTTCGTCGCCACTTATTACCGTACATATTATTGCGTTAGGTTATATACGCGCTAAGAGACACCGACGAGATGGTATAATAACTACAACTCGTAGTAAAAACATTTTTCTGCGCAGACTGCTGCGAACGAACGCCGATAAAATATACAAGTACGAATGTACGCAAACGAACGGCGATAATCTAGTGAAAAGGATCGAGGTGGAAAATAAATAAACACTGGGAAACGAGAAAACGAGAACCTACGGTAAAATAACAAACCGAAGATCTTTATAGTTTCGAGATGTAAACACGAACTGTGAATATTGCGATACCATATACTCGTACATATATTATGTACGCGCGCTCTATATATAGAGTATTGACGTTACGGTAAGCAACTCTGATCGAGTTATTATTCTTGTTAAAACCACGGTCGTATAAAGATCCACGATTAAGATGGGCAATGAACCTTAAACGAAAATAGATAAATGCTCATGACATAAATATGCACCGAGTATATAATATATTATATTATATGCTTACTGTTCTCGTCTGGTCGGCAGATCGAAACGGAACAAAACGAAACGTAAACACTATCATTATAATATTTTTACCGTGGAATATATAAATAATTACTCACGTCGTCGTCGGCTGTATAATTATTCCGATAACGGTGACGCGCGCAAACGAATTCGCGCGGTCATTGTGTCGTCTGAATATAAATATACTGCCGATATCGGTAAATTCGCGAGCGCGCCTCTATAATGACATTATCGAGCGCGCGATTGAAAAAAAAAAAAATTTATTTCTTCGCGCGGTTTGTGTTTGCAAGGCCGTATCCAGAAATATTTTTCGGTGGGGGTCCAAAATATGTTTATTGTAATTTTACTGAATTAAGGTTTTAAAATTTGATTAAAAATAAGACCAAAAAAGTTTTAATCTTCTTTTAATAAAATATATAATTAAATAAACAAAATTACTTTGACATCTTGCCACCTTACACTATACAAAACATAAAAACAAAATGAATTGATAACATACACAAATTCAATATAATTTAAATTAATAAAATGCTTCAATCTTTTTGAAGAGCAAACTGGTTTAACACTTCTTCGGGATTAACTGTAACATCTCTATGGGCACTTAATAGAGCAAGGCCAGTTAGTCTTTCTTGTCCTGTAGAGTTTCGTAAAAATGTCTTGTTTTAATGTCGAAAAAGTTCTCGGAAAAAGAAATTTCGGGGGGGGAGGGGTCCGGACCCCTTGGACCCCCCTCAGATACGGCCTTGTGTGTTTGCGTTTGTTTCAATTTGTAGCTCGTGTATTATCGCATTGTATAGTTGGACGTTTACTCCTGCAAACCACGGCATTGTGCACAGACGATAATATTGTATTCGCGCGAGTTTTTATTAAAAAATTTACCGAACGAAAACGCTCGAGGAGGACCCCCGTGCGAAAACAACGGAAGGTTACTATTATGATCCTTTGATCGTCAACTACGGACGTTGTAATTAACGCCGTTTTCATTGACCAGGATTCGCGACCAGGACGCCGCGCCGCCGCCGCGAGGTTAGGCGATACTGCGATACTCCTTTTGCAATCGGCGTGTGTTATTTTTATTGTGACATGCGCGTGTTATTGCACGCGTAGAGACTCGCACGACGCGCGTACCGCAGAATCAATTTAATCTCGATAAAGTCCACACGTTTACCGGTTACGTTCGTTGCGATTTTTTATTTCCCCCCCGAGGCCCCGACAATAACGCCCGTCGTCGTACGTCTGTCACCGAGTTTCCGAGTACATAATATACCTAATCGTACGACTTCCGGGATCAGGAATCAAGGTTTGTGCCGGCACCGAAACTGCGAAGCGATACGACGTCGCTTACTCGCTTGTCGGTTACGAATCGGGCACACGCGGTATTTACGTATACTCTGTTGTCTTTGGGCGAAAACAAATCCGCGTATTTGCGTAGCGATAAAACGGCGAATTAACGGGTGGTCGCGGGGAAACGTCAGGAATGTCCGCGAGCCGTCGCGGTTCTCGGCCGGATCATTACGACGACGCCGCCGCGGCAGTCGTACGCGCGCGGGCGGCGGCGTTCTCTTTTCGCGTTATTTGATATTTGTCATCATCGTCCACGAGTAACTGAAAATGTGAAAGTTTAACGTTCGAAAATAAAATAATAATATTACCCGCGCGCCGACGTATCGTTTCGTCGTGAGTTATTCGCTGGAAAAAAGGAGAAGAAGAAGGAAAAAAAATCGAAAAAACTAGTTTATGGCGGCCATAAAAACGCGCGCACCTACCCGGGAATATATTATCATCATTATCGTTATTATTATTCGCGATGCGGTCGACGCGTGGTCGTCCGTCGTAAATTCGCGCGCAAAGTACATATTTGCCATATAATACGTCCCCCCCCCCCCTCGGTCGAAGCGGCTTAGACAAACATCGCGCGATGTGCGGAGAAAACTCCTCATAACCCGCAGTGAAAACGGTACGTCCGGTCGGCGCGACGATCGGTCTCAGAGAAACCGTTAAATTGAAATTTATATTTTTCCCCTTATTAACGACAGGCTGTGAAATGTTTTTTTTTGTGTTTTCAGAAACCGTCGGATGTCTGTGGAACGGTCGTAGAGCTCTACACCCGGGGGTTGGTTCCGTCGTGATGGCCGTACGGGCGTTATCGCGCGCGATCCTTTTGACCGTCCTGGTCGCGGCGACCTGTAGCGCCGACGAGACGACGAGCGACTATTCCGTCGCCGCCACTACTGACCGGCCGGAGTTGGCCGAAGACCAAGAGGTAAGACGCTAAAAATTTCAATTCAAATTCATTCCTTCGTCCGGAATGAACTCGCCGACAAACCGACGAGTGAAATTATCATTTTTTTTTTTTTCGTTCTTTACGCGCGCCGGAGCATATTATATACACGTACATATTATATTATACTTTTCGACCACTCCGGTCTGTTGTTTACCGTTGATACTTCACATTAAAGCGAGTTCGAATGTTTTACTTTCGATTTGATGATTTCCGACTGATTTGGAAACGTGCGGTAAAGTGTATATGGAGAACGATCTCGCGATATTGACCGGTGACCTCCACTCGACGGCAATAATCCACCGATCCGGGCAGTCGGTGAAAACTCTAAGGAAATCGGAAGAAATCGCACGCGAAATTATACGTTTCGTATATTTCGCCAAATCTCACACTTTTTTCTAGCCGGTAATCTCATTCGTTTCCCGTACAGTACAGTTCATCGCCTATAGGCGATGATCGTGTGGTCGCGCATGTTAATTGGTTTTCGACAACTCGACTTTAGATCGCGGAAATTCGCGTTTTCCATAACTCGGTCGATCGAATGAGACTTTAACGATAGACGCGACTGTAGTTTCAGTGTGCTCGTGGTTTTTCGTTCGTTTTATCTGAGCTCTGTATATCCGATGCGTTAGGTCGCCCGTATTCGTCCGGTGCCGTCGCGACCTGTCACGAGGCGTTGGAGGTTTTTACACCGTCGAATACTATATTTCGTTTTATTTTTTCTCGGCCAACTGAAAGTTTCATCGGAATCACAGTCCGAAATATTTTATAATGTACACCACACTCTGTAAATATAATAAAATCGTAACGACAAATTCAATTAAAATCATAAATTGAATCGCAAACGTCGGCCGCCGCGGGCGACCGACGCGCGACGTGTATAAATAATTGCGTTGGAAAATGATTTTCTTTCTTCGCACAAAGTGTTTTCGTTTTTCATCGTCAATGCGATATTTATATTACTCGGCGCGAATGATAATACGAATAACAAGCGAAACGCCATGAAAATTCCCATCGAAACGAAACGGAAATATATACGAGTATAATATTATATGCAAACAGAAATAAAATATAATATTTAGGTTGCGATCCGAACTTTATACGCTCGCCGCGCGGGCAGCACCCGGCCAGCCTAGGTGTAATATAGTTGTTTTTGACACGAGCACGTATTTTCACGGGCGTTGGGGAAAAAAAAATAAAAATAAACGGTAACCAGTCGTAGACGAAAACTATCCGCAGGAAGAACGCGGTGTGTGTCACCGCGGTGTAATCGGGGGAAATTGAACGGCAATCGAATTGGGTCAAAAATGTAAAAACGGACAATGCAAAGAAAACCTATAGCTCGCGTGATACTCGTTCTGCTGGCAACCGCAAATATATAGTGTCGATAACGACCGATTGAAATCTTATATACATTCGTTATTTTTTATTTTTTCTCTCCTCGCACAGTTACTCTCCATATTATTACGATTATTTGAGCGAGTAAATTCGGACGGATTTTCATAACGTAATTACGTACGGTTTTTACTCGTTTGTTTTTCGTTTACTCGACTCGATCGTCTCGAGCATAACAGCTCTAATTTTTTTTTTTTTCCTATTAAACACGCGCTCTGCGTGTGTGCGATTGTTAAAATTAGAAACAGTAACAATAAATATATAGTGTACAAAATGTTGTACACTGTCGCTGGTTCGTATACGTTTTCGAAACGGTATAGTCTACGCCGTCGAGTTTTAATTATTTACCAGTAACAATATATGAGATCGACTCGTATTATCTGATGAAATGTTCAAAGAACAAAATACGCGAATATAATTTCCTTTTTGTGAAACGAGAATAGTCCGAAAATAATATCATATTCCCGTGTGAAATGTAGTTCAAACGTCAGACTGACGTGGAAAAAAAAAATACATATCGCATACAACCGTCGTCGTCGTCGTATTGCAAACAGTCGACGAATCCGATCGAATCGTTTTGGACGAAAAACTATTCCAAACGAATATATCGATAATGATAGTAAATTATGCTCGATAATAATAATTGTCCGTAAAAAAATCGCGCGGACGACGAGTTTTTTCTCGTATACCTACGAATCAATCAATAAACCGAAACGTTAAAATAAAACGTGCGAATTCTGCAACGTCTTGTAAAAAATAAATATATATAAAATAAATATAAAAAACGACAAAGCGAAACGTTCGTTAATTTCTCGACATTTTTGCCGTATTTCAAAACCGCTTTGAAACTTCAAAACTCGAACGACGGCGTTTACTGGATGTTCCGAGAAGAAACTAAATCGTAATTCCTATCGATCTCGACGTATGATAACCGAATAAAAATAAAAACGTCGTGAATCGCTTTTTTAACAGTTAATCGTGTTACGATAGAAAAACACTCGTACTATTATTATCACTATCGGGCCAAGATCTTGATGGATTAAGAATTTTTCTTTTGGAACGTTTCGGACGAAAATGCGTTTCATTCAAAACATTCATTATTTTTTTTAATGCTTTTATGTCGTATTTAATCGATTTTCACTATTCGAAAGAATTCGTTCGTGGTTTTATAATTTATACAATTTTTTTTCGTTTGCGATCTTTATCACGACAATTCGACTTTACCGATTATCAATATAAAAAAATCAAAGCAATTTTAAGGGTACTTTTTATTTTTTAAGGTTTATAACTTTTCAGGGCATCAAAGTCCAGACCAGTTTAATCGTCAAACGCGCTAATTTCTATTGGTTTTTTACTGACCCCGTTGGTTGTAATAAATGTGAAATATCCATAAACTTAACATATATAAACCGTATTTTTACTATCGTATTTTATTACTACAGCGCGGTTTGTAAAAAGTGCGCGTTTATCTAATATACATACGTATACTCGGAACCCGCATTACTGCACCGGAGAACGCGCGTCCGGCGAACAATGAATCGATAAAAATTGTCAATTTAAAGTGTGTGTGTGTGTGTGTGTGTGTGTGCAGGCAGGCAGGACGAAAAAAATGTTAATGCGGCCCAATCTATTTAACCGATCGCGCGCGCGCGCGCGCACAACAACAAACCACGCGCGCGCGCGGCACGTCCGCCCGCGCTCGCCTTTCGTTCGAATAATAATAATAAATTCTCTTTTAACGCGACGCAACTGGGTCATCATCATCATCATCCGGCGTGCGCCCGAGTGTACGAACACAAAACGACCGATTGCGATTTTTACGATCGTCTCGCCACAACACACGCGAGCGCCCGCCCGCGTGTGTACTTAAATTATTATTTATATCGACCGGAGAATAACAATAATAATATGCCTACACGACGCGCGCATTGTGTGCACCAGCAGAGGAGCGCGCACACAATCGAGTCTCGTTCTCGCGCTTTCCTCTCCGCGTTGTTGTGCGTACGCTGCGATTTTACGCCCGCCCGTTTATGCTCTATATCGTCGTCGTCGAACCTATTTGTAATCGTATAGCGGGCCGAGCCGGCCTTCGATCGTGTCACACCGGGCGAAATCACTGGGTTCGAACGTGGGGCGCGCGAGTTTCCTGTGAAAAATTCCCCGGGCCGAAAAAATTGATTAGCGTTATCGAGTAGTCGTCGACGAAAAATGGAATAAAACTCGTCGAAAAATAATACGCGTATCCTTCGCATTGGCCGTTCGTCCGACGACGGCGTTTGGATACGTTTTTACTACCCCCCCGCGGTAAGGAAATCAGGACGAAAGACGAAAGAGAAAACGATCGAACCGCGTGGATATCGGAACGAGTATATTATAATATCGAAAACGGGGAGGCCGATGAAACGTTTTTTTGCGTACAGTGATTCGATTCGGCCGCGAGAGTTAACGATCCCGCGCGGAAACGGACGGATCCATTACACGTTTTTTTTTCTCTCGTCAGACCATCATGTAAACCAAACGGTCTACGCACGATACACAGTGCCCGCCGAACTGCGGCGCGCCGAGTGTGTACGCGCGCACGGTGCTTACGTAATGTGCACGATAACAATTCCGGAACAAATGCAATCGGTTTGCTCCGCCGGGAGAGATATCCGACGGATAATCCGCGAACAACGACGGTGTTCAACGTCCCATGACACACACACACACACACACGCAGTCGCCACTGTCACGGAGCCGTACGTCACGCGCAGTGGCGTATATTACATTGACGACAGTGGCAGGACATTCCACCGAAGCAACGGGTTTCGACCGTGACGACGACGATGCGACTGCGGATAAAAAGGCGTCTCTGGCTGCACTCGCTGTGAGACACGAGTGTGGGCTCGAAGAGTGTGCCGCGGCACCGTTGGTGGCGTGCGTATGTCCGCGAGGGCTGTACAGAGGGCGAGTTTTGGAAAAAACCCAATCGGCTCTTCTTCTTTTTTTGCCCGTCCGACTTTTAGATCGGACGAGTCGTCGGTCGGTTTTCCGCGCCGCCGCCGCCGTTTCTTTTCTAACGACCGTGAACTGCAATACGTATATTATAATCGATAACGCGAAGACTTTGTTTTTTTTCCACGACCATTATGATACGCAAACAGAGCCGATCGAAGTTTTGTTTACCGACGGAAAATAACAATCGACCGACAGTCGAGACGCCGACGTGTCCCCCCCGAGAGCGGTGAAATAAAATCGCACGTTTTCGCAAATCCGCACGCTACGGCGGCGGCGCACCGAACCCTAACGGTCGATTTATTTACCCGGCGGAATTCTAGAAGTAAACGACAAACACGTTTAACTCTCATATATATTACATTTATAATAACATGGTAAATGCGTTGCACTATAAACAATAACGGAACGTAATATAATTACGGGGAAAAATTCGGCCCCCCGGGGGACGACGGCGAACTGATGTCCGTACGTTCGGAGTACTCTCGTGAACACGGGTAATTATACGGTTTTCCGAAACGATCCGCGGGATTTCAGTCGGCCTTGACAACGAGTCCCGCCGAGGTCATCTAGTCGCGAGCGCGGTATAATACATGACGATACTGCGCCGGACGCAGTCCGCGATTCCGTACTAACCTAACCTAACCGCGATTCCGTTGTTCGCCGCGACGAAAATACCGATCGACCCGCGCAGGATTTGCGTTCGTTTTTATCCTAACCTCCCGTAACGACAGCAGTATTTTACACTCGACGATTATTTATTTTATTTTTTTTTAAACAGGTCTATCAAATGTAAATAAACACTCTATCGTTTATCTGTAATTTTTTCGAGGTTCCTTCGAAATTTTCGGGCTCCAAAACCGTAAGTCTACCCACCCCCCCATCGTGTGTGACTGTGCAACCATGTACAGAAATATAATATGGTTGGCGCGCAATGACTTTTAGATAGAAACACGACGAATCGCAATCATGATCGTGAATTCTAATTAAAAGTGAAAACCTATTCGCGATAATAGTAATCCGGAACGTATCGGAACAAACCGTTGTGTACGTATCGAGTGTCTCTTTTATTTACGCGTTGTTGCCGACAGATTTCTAGTATTGCATTTCAATCGCGGATAACTTAGTAATAACGCCGCGGCCGTATGAAATGAAAAATCGCGCTATATATACCGCGCGTATATAACATTATCTGTTCGGTAAAAGAGACTGTACGTTTCTATTTTAATCGATAAAATATATTACACTTCGTGATACATATACTGTCCTTGAACTATATATTCGGTCTCGTGTGGTAGTTTACACTCGTTTTTCCATTTCGTCCGATAATTTTCGTCGGTACAACATCGTATGCTTTAAAAAAAAACATTTATAATATTACATATACTCGAATAAAAATAAGTACCGACCAATGTTCTGACGACCAGCAACAACGACGGTTTTCTGACAACCGTTCCAATATGTATGTTATAAGTCCATAACCAATAATGAATAAAATAAATATATAATATTATATAGGATCGAATACAATATCGTTGTAATATTATTATAACTCTCGTTTATTTAACCAACCCTATCGAGGTCTATTATACCATTCACGGTATCTGCAGCATTTCGTTTACGCCTACTTTTACTTTGTAATACACGGGCGATAAATATAACTATAAGCCTTATAATGGGCATTGATGTGCACTATTGTACGTTGACGTATTGGATTTTGTAACGTACGCGGCACATAACGTTTATCTATACGATCGAGAAAATTACTACCTATTATATTGACATGTCTCTCCGGTCGTGTTCTAGATCACAGTTATTGGACGCGAACTTTAAATTACTTTAAATTGAACGGCGTACGCGGGACAAAAGTCCTATATATATATATATGTGTGTGTGTGATTTTAATTTGTATCGGTTCTCATAACGTAATTATAGACTTATGAAATACAGATTGCAATTATTGTGTTGATGAGCGTGAACAAATACTTTTAAGTTTCAGCTCCAAAGCGTTCGTGTCATACACGAAACGATGAAATAATCTGGTTGAGTTGTATGTGGTAAAGAAAAAACTCGAATTATGAATACACGTTGTGTCCTTATCGTTTCGTATGGGCGGCTAGCGTTCTCGGCCCCTTATTTACCATCGACTATAATATTTACACACGCAGACAATAACTCAGTTGGTCGTAAATATTGTTGCTCTCGAACAAGGCACATTTCTATGTATACGATTCTAAAATTCTATGCGTTCACAATACCTACTCGCTCGGTCTTCTTAATATTATATTATTGTAATGTGTTGACTGTCGAAAAAAGACGACATACGAATTGAACGGATACGTTCGTGTACGCTCACCACTCGATCCGAAAGAACGGGTTTTTTGTTTTTTTATTTATTGAAATTATTGTCGTCGTCGTGTGATATCTCTCGTGAAACTCGACGAAAACACGCAAACAATTTCGATCGTACAGTTGCGAACGGTTTAAAAAAAAACCATCAACACTGTCATTCCGTCAATCTATTAAGCGATTATATTAATAATCTACGTCGACGTCGTCACACGTGTACTCGATTCAATAATATAATTAAGTGATGGGCACCGAATGAGATGTTGACCGATTCTCATTTCCAGCGAAACAATATTTCTGTTGCGCGTATTGTAATTTGAGTAAAAAAAAAAACCACGAATACGAGTTCTTCATAAAAAGTAAATCGGTAGTTAATTATTTTTTAAACATAACGTACGATTTCGACATCGATTTTTTTGTGTATGAAAAAAAACGAAGAGAGCTCGTTCACTTTGAACTTTGGTCAGCACAAAAAACCTTGACGACGAGCGATTAATTTTTCCCACGTTTTTCGACATTACGGGCTAATTGGTTTTCTCGTTTCCATGCGTTATCTTTTTTTCACTTTTACCGTTTTCCTTTTGAAATATCGTTTCTGGTGAAAACTCGAATCCGGCCTGAAGAAACACTGTCGCGCGCAAAAGGAAAACACGTACACGCCCTTTCGGCCGCGGCGTCGTCCTTAATTCGACGCCGTCGTCGACAGGACCGTCCACCAAATCAACCGTGTACAATATTTCATGTCGTCTCACCGCGATTAGGTCTGTTCGTAACGTTTCGTATTACACACTGCGAGTGACGGACACGCGTTGAAATATTAAAAATCTCTAGTATACGTTTTCGAATCGTTAATAATAATTACCCGGCCGACGACGCGGCGACGGAAAACGCAAGTTGGTAATTTTTTTTTAATTTTGCCCGCACTACACGTTCGATTTTCTTTGCTCTCTTGGAAACGCATAGCCTTCTGTTTCTCGGCATGCTAGAAATTCGTTGACAATAGCGCGTGCGCGCGCGATCTGAATGCCTCGTCTTACAACAACAATATCAGTGCCGTCGTCGCTCGTCGTCGTCGTCGTTTCGAGCGAAATGACGTTAATTCATCGCGCGGAATATGCCGACGAGAAATCACGCGTTCCGTTACGTTTCGCGTGTATACGAAAAATAAATAATAATAAAAACGACCGTAAAATACGAGAGAGAGAGAGAGAGAGAGAAAAAACACTCGCGTCTCGATCGTCGCGTACGTATTTTACAGTTTGTATTTCCTACCCGCAGAGCGTTTGCGCGAGCGATGGGTAATAATAACATTTTTTTACGTGTGTAAAACCGTTTCGCGCGTTATTTATACTGGTGCGGTTAAAACAATCCGTGCGGTAACAAACGCTCTAAACGGCACACGTGCGCGTATCGCCATTATATTGTTATTTGCTCGGAATAACGCGGACGAAACGGCGGCGCGGCGTGCGAGAGATTTCGTTTCCGTGAAATCCATTAGGGCAGCCCCCGCGCGCGTAACGGTCGTTTGCGCTGCGACCGATCAACCCGATTTCTATGTTTCGAAAACAATGCCGCCGAGGGACGCGTCGCGCGACGAGGGGGAAAATTTTATGCGTAAAAAAAAAAACCGACCGACCGGGCCGGCAATCGGTTTCTTTCTCGATTAGGTCGGACCGCGCGCGCGGACGTCTCCTGCGGACGTCTCGTGCGCGAGTCGTATTGTATCTGTTGAAATGTGCAAATGCGCGCGCGAAAGCGAAAACCGTCTGATTTTTAATTACGTTCGCCCGCGACCCGATTTCACGGTCCGGCGGTCGCGAGGATTCTGGAAAGTTTGCGTACGTGCGGCGGCGGCGGCGGCACTATTCTACACGCTTGGTCATAATGTCGACGACAGTATCGCGTGTGTACGCGACGAGGAAAAATCGATTTCGGGATTTCATCGCGTGGCGCGGGCTTTCCATACACGCTTTCGACTGGTGAACAAAAAAAAACTATCGCTTTTACAAACGTCGTTCTGTACGTTATCAAACCGAGAATTATAATTTCCATCGCCGACCGCGGCCAAACTATTATGTTAAACACCGTTGTACCGATTCAATACACCATCAGACCTTCGAAAGAATTTCGCGGCCGTCCGTCGATGGAATAAAAACTCCGAATTCGTATAAAACAATCGTATTTTCCGCTATTAGATATACTGATAATGAGATTACTCTGTTCAAAACGTTAAAAAAATTAATTGTTTTTTTTTTCCCCGACCGTTAAAAAAACACTAATAATAATTCAGAACGAATAGCACAGTGTTATTACACGCCGCGATTGTACACATTTACGCGTCTCGTAAAAAGACAAAATTCAATCGCTCATCGCGAACAGTCGCCGCGAGTATCGACCGCAAATAATCACGCGTTATACAACGTGTTCGACACAGTGCAAAATTAATTTTTAACGTGCCCGACGACGCGCGACGTATGAAAAATACGGTTTTTTATGGTTGTTGTTTTTTTTTTTTCTCAATTAATTGTTTACGCGGCCTGCGGTTATTTAATTACCGTCGATTAAGTACGCGTCATAATTATTACGTACTCGCGCGAGCGATGTTAAAACAACGGAAATTACCGAAATAATAATAACAACAATACGATGCGTTGTAAATGGGTAACTCTATTAGTGAATCGACAGCGCAGCAACAGGCGCCGACACGAACGTGCACGTACACGCGCATTAAACACGCATGGATTAGCGCGCGCGCGTACGGTTAACGCGATTAATTTCCGTAGGCGAAAAATGTCAAAAAACTCTACGCGAGAAAGAAAAAAAAACGATAATAATAACAACAACAATAAAACACGCGAGTATCCATTTCTTACGCGTTCGAGGAGAAGAAAGAAAGAATGAAACACACTTCTTACGATACATTATTACGATAAACACGAGCGGATTTTTTTCGCGCAAAATAAACGAAGCGATTTTCGTATACCGGCCGTTCTCGGTCTCCTTTTCGGTCGCGATAAAACAAACGTCCGGCGGAGCGCTCCGACACCGGAACACGTCTCCACTTTGGACCGCTTTGATCGTGAAAAACGGTTTCCTTTAAATAGCAAAATATTACATTTCCGACGATGATTTTTAATTTTGAAAATAATACTGTGTATGTTTTTTACAGTACGCGTGCTATATTATATTATATTTTAGAGATTTAATTCCGACGCTTTCGCGGAGCCTCTCGATCGCTTTCATAAAGCTCGTCGCGTCAGACACGTGGCATCGTACTTGCCAGTACTCGAATTATTGACACTCCGACTTTTATTTTTCTAGAAATTTTACCCGTACACCGATTGAATTTTTTACGAGTAGAACACGTGGGATGGAACGTAATTTTCAATTTTTTCTATCCATTCACTTACAGCTTGTACAACAACAAAAACTATACTCGTTCGATACTGTAAATTGCAAATTCAAAGTAATATTATTCCTTCGAACGTATTTACGAATTCTTCAAAGTCTTACATCATAGATATGCGTGGTTAAATGATATTAGTTCGTCTCCTTTATATACGATTCCGAATCTCTCAAATCGATTAGTGTTGAAATATGATAATTAAACGATCCTAGAAGATTACCGAATTGTTGTCATATTTAGAGGCGGAAGGACTTGCCCACGATTTTTTCTACGAGTGATAAATAAACGTTGATCGTTTTTTTTTTCTACTAGACACGTCCTCTTCTACATGAACGTTTTCGATTCGAGCAAAGCGTAAAAAAGAAAAACAAATAAAAAAAAAACCTCCTGTTTCCCCGTCGAATGACTATGACAGTCGTCTCGACGACGTGGATAATGTAATCGCCATTTCATTCGCGTCTCCAGAACTAACCGTTTTCGAACGGATTAAAACGCGTCCACTCGCGATTCGGTCGGCGCAGGAATGCGAATCGTCGTATACGTAAACAGGCGCGTCACAGCGGGTAAATAGGATTATACTTACCGTTTTCAACAGCGTGATAAAGGTAAATTTTGTTGTTTTTTTTTCCTCTCTCTCTTGTCGTCGCCGTCGCGTTGTATAACAACAATTCACGCACGATAATAATCCCCTTGCACAGATTTTAACGGGAAATTTCACACGACGGACATATTAAAGCGTGATGATTTCACGTGCATTAGATGTGCGAAACGCGATGTCGAGGAAGAGAGGGTTTACTGTATATATAAGTATACTCGGAAAACTCGCCGCTCATTGGTACAATCGGTGTCGTCAAAAACAACGGCCGAAAGGACGAATTCGGAAAACGTATCCGACAATCGCGCGATACGCACACCGACGACGTCGAATGTACGCGATCGGTCGCGGGTATACGATTTCGGTGTAGGGTTTTCGCGAGACGTCGTGGTCGTCCTAGTTAACCTAACCTACGGGGAGGAGAGTCGGGCACGCAGTATTGGGTTCCGAAAAGTGCGGCCGGTCGATACGCGCGCGAAAGCGCTGGTCGGCGAAGAAAGTATTTATTTTTTATTATAATATAATATGTATTTATATCGAACGCGTACGTACGTCATTACGTTCGTGTTCTAATTATCTGATTACACCGCCGCGGCGAGGAGTAGAGCGTAGCCGACTAAATATTGAATAACCAACGACGATAATATGTATATACAACGTGACGAGCGTAATTTACACCGAGCGATAACAATACTGTCCGACTGATATAGAAATAATAAAACGACATTTTATTATAACCTGTAGTGAATAAATCGGTCGACTCGTATTAAAAAAAAAAAAACGAAAATCGTTATTAGATATATTTGTACGAGCGCATTAATAAACGCGTTAAATATAATCGAAACATTTTTGCGAACGTCGTCGCTCGATCGATTGGTATTATTTACAAAACGTATTCGAATCCTAACGCGACCGCTTCTTGTAGTCGAAAATGTGATTTTTATTTTAATCGTTTTTTTTTTTTGTTTTGTTTTTCAGCTGGAAACTAACAAATCTGCAGCGCCTAGCCAAGGGTTGAAACCGACCAAATATCACTATTATCCACACAACCAACACATATATCTACTACCCGAGTGTGCCGTTCAACAGGTGAGTACGAAAGATACGAGTATATGAATATTTTTTCGTACGATTCGGCCATGTCGTCCCCGCCAAAGAATTGTCCGTCTTTATGAATTTATTAATAAACGACTTTCTTCTTGTTGTTTTAATTCTTTCGAAAAACGTCCGAATTATTAATTTCGTTGAACGCGCAGTCCGCTTTTACCGCGACACGTCGAATCGATAATTCTATTCATGATAATTCATACAATTATTTGAATGAAAAAATAAAATAACCGAATACTATTCTGTTCACACGCGATAACTGTAGTTTTTGTAGGGCAACAGTACACCTTAAAGAGTTAAATTTAATGCAATCGCCGTGCTCGACAAGAGTGGAGGTTTAGTCCACATTATACAATAAAAGATCGATAGACTATTCTCTATTAACGCATCAGGAAAAAAAAAAAAACATTGTTTTGGCGAACGTATAACAATTTGTTGACGAGAAGGATTTTAAAAGAAACGCCTCGGTAACGCCAATTGAGTTTTTTTTTATTTTTTATTGAAGCTATTAAGGTTCTGCAATCGTGCCAATTTTTCTTCATCGACTGTGTGTAGAGCTTAAAAATGAATCTTAATTTTTTTCCCCCTTTTTTCAAATCGATTTAGTTGAAAGCCAGTATTCCACCTAATGTTGTCCTTTTTTCGTCAGTTTTTCGTCAGTTTTTCTCAATTATTAGAAAAAATTATACGATTTTTATATTACATTTTTATCGCAGACCTCGGGATTATCTGAACAAATATTTCTTTTTGTCACAAATGTTCGTTGTTCGCTCTGCGTGAGTGTTAAGTGAAGTTTTCACCAATGGATTCGCCAAGTCTCGGGGAAGGTTTTGAGCTATAGTACGTCTCGAAAATCCAACCCTAAGTGGGTTAAAAATGGAAAACTTGAAATCGTCGCGAAAAAAACCACGTCACCTCCTGAACTCCTGGTACCAAATTTTCGATTTTTCGACTTTTTTCCGTTTTGCAGTCAAAATAATAGTAATAATAAATAATAGTCATAAAAAAGCCCTTTTTTTCCGTTTGTGAGCGCATATCTCGATAAGTACTCGGCGGATTTAAGTTAAGTTTTCACCAATGGATTCGCCAAGTCTCGGGGAAGGTTTTGAGCTATAGTACGTCTCGAAAATCCAACCCTAAGTGGGTTAAAAATGGAAAAATGTAAATCGTCGCGAAAAAAACCACGTCACCTCCTGAACTCCTGGTACCAAATTTTCGATTTTTCGACTTTTTTCCGTTTTGCAGTCAAAATAATAGTAATAATAAATAATAGTCATAAAAAAGCCCTTTTTTTCCGTTTGTGAGCGCATATCTCGATAAGTACTCGGCGGATTTAAGTTAAGTTTTCACCAATGGATTCGCCAAGTCTCGGGGAAGGTTTTGAGCTATAGTACGTCTCGAAAATCCAACCCTAAGTGGGTTAAAAATGGAAAAATGTAAATCGTCGCGAAAAAAACCACGTCACCTCCTGAACTCCTGGTACCAAATTTTCGATTTTTCGACTTTTTTCCGTTTTGCAGTCAAAATAATAGTAATAATAAATAATAGTCATAAAAAAGCCCTTTTTTTCCGTTTGTGAGCGCATATCTCGATAAGTACTCGGCGGATTTAAGTTAAGTTTTCACCAATGGATTCGCCAAGTCTCGGGGAAGGTTTTGAGCTATAGTACGTCTCGAAAATCCAACCCTAAGTGGGTTAAAAATGGAAAAATGTAAATCGTCGCGAAAAAAACCACGTCACCTCCTGAACTCCTGGTACCAAATTTTCGATTTTTCGACTTTTTTCCGTTTTGCAGTCAAAATAATAGTAATAATAAATAATAGTCATAAAAAAGCCCTTTTTTTCCGTTTGTGAGCGCATATCTCGATAAGTACTCGGCGGATTTAAGTTAAGTTTTCACCAATGGATTCGCCAAGTCTCGGGGAAGGTTTTGAGCTATAGTACGTCTCGAAAATCCAACCCTAAGTGGGTTAAAAATGGAAAAATGTAAATCGTCGCGAAAAAAACCACGTCACCTCCTGAACTCCTGGTACCAAATTTTCGATTTTTCGACTTTTTTCCGTTTTGCAGTCAAAATAATAGTAATAATAAATAATAGTCATAAAAAAGCACTTTTTTTCCGTTTGTGAGCGCATATCTCGATAAGTACTCGGCGGATTTAAGTTAAGTTTTCACCAATGGATTCGCCAAGTCTCGGGGAAGGTTTTGAGCTATAGTACGTCTCGAAAATCCAACCCTAAGTGGGTTAAAAATGGAAAAATGTAAATCGTCGCGAAAAAAACCACGTCACCTCCTGAACTCCTGGTACCAAATTTTCGATTTTTCGACTTTTTTCCGTTTTGCAGTCAAAATAATAGTAATAATAAATAATAGTCATAAAAAAGCCCTTTTTTTCCGTTTGTGAGCGCATATCTCGATAAGTACTCGGCGGATTTAAGTTAAGTTTTCACCAATGGATTCGCCAAGTCTCGGGGAAGGTTTTGAGCTATAGTACGTCTCGAAAATCCAACCCTAAGTGGGTTAAAAATGGAAAAATGTAAATCGTCGCGAAAAAAACCACGTCACCTCCTGAACTCCTGGTACCAAATTTTCGATTTTTCGACTTTTTTCCGTTTTGCAGTCAAAATAATAGTAATAATAAATAATAGTCATAAAAAAGCACTTTTTTTCCGTTTGTGAGCGCATATCTCGATAAGTACTCGGCGGATTTAAGTTAAGTTTTCACCAATGGATTCGCCAAGTCTCGGGGAAGGTTTTGAGCTATAGTACGTCTCGAAAATCCAACCCTAAGTGGGTTAAAAATGGAAAAATGTAAATCGTCGCGAAAAAAACCACGTCACCTCCTGAACTCCTGGTACCAAATTTTCGATTTTTCGACTTTTTTCCGTTTTGCAGTCAAAATAATAGTAATAATAAATAATAGTCATAAAAAAGCCCTTTTTTTCCGTTTGTGAGCGCATATCTCGATAAGTACTCGGCGGATTTAAGTTAAGTTTTCACCAATGGATTCGCCAAGTCTCGGGGAAGGTTTTGAGCTATAGTACGTCTCGAAAATCCAACCCTAAGTGGGTTAAAAATGGAAAAATGTAAATCGTCGCGAAAAAAACCACGTCACCTCCTGAACTCCTGGTACCAAATTTTCGATTTTTCGACTTTTTTCCGTTTTGCAGTCAAAATAATAGTAATAATAAATAATAGTCATAAAAAAGCCCTTTTTTTCCGTTTGTGAGCGCATATCTCGATAAGTACTCGGCGGATTTAAGTTAAGTTTTCACCAATGGATTCGCCAAGTCTCGGGGAAGGTTTTGAGCTATAGTACGTCTCGAAAATCCAACCCTAAGTGGGTTAAAAATGGAAAAATGTAAATCGTCGCGAAAAAAACCACGTCACCTCCTGAACTCCTGGTACCAAATTTTCGATTTTTCGACTTTTTTCCGTTTTGCAGTCAAAATAATAGTAATAATAAATAATAGTCATAAAAAAGCCCTTTTTTTCCGTTTGTGAGCGCATATCTCGATAAGTACTCGGCGGATTTAAGTTAAGTTTTCACCAATGGATTCGCCAAGTCTCGGGGAAGGTTTTGAGCTATAGTACGTCTCGAAAATCCAACCCTAAGTGGGTTAAAAATGGAAAAATGTAAATCGTCGCGAAAAAAACCACGTCACCTCCTGAACTCCTGGTACCAAATTTTCGATTTTTCGACTTTTTTCCGTTTTGCAGTCAAAATAATAGTAATAATAAATAATAGTCATAAAAAAGCCCTTTTTTTCCGTTTGTGAGCGCATATCTCGATAAGTACTCGGCGGATTTAAGTTAAGTTTTCACCAATGGATTCGCCAAGTCTCGGGGAAGGTTTTGAGCTATAGTACGTCTCGAAAATCCAACCCTAAGTGGGTTAAAAATGGAAAAATGTAAATCGTCGCGAAAAAAACCACGTCACCTCCTGAACTCCTGGTACCAAATTTTCGATTTTTCGACTTTTTTCCGTTTTGCAGTCAAAATAATAGTAATAATAAATAATAGTCATAAAAAAGCCCTTTTTTTCCGTTTGTGAGCGCATATCTCGATAAGTACTCGGCGGATTTAAGTTAAGTTTTCACCAATGGATTCGCCAAGTCTCGGGGAAGGTTTTGAGCTATAGTACGTCTCGAAAATCCAACCCTAAGTGGGTTAAAAATGGAAAAATGTAAATCGTCGCGAAAAAAACCACGTCACCTCCTGAACTCCTGGTACCAAATTTTCGATTTTTCGACTTTTTTCCGTTTTGCAGTCAAAATAATAGTAATAATAAATAATAGTCATAAAAAAGCCCTTTTTTTCCGTTTGTGAGCGCATATCTCGATAAGTACTCGGCGGATTTAAGTTAAGTTTTCACCAATGGATTCGCCAAGTCTCGGGGAAGGTTTTGAGCTATAGTACGTCTCGAAAATCCAACCCTAAGTGGGTTAAAAATGGAAAAATGTAAATCGTCGCGAAAAAAACCACGTCACCTCCTGAACTCCTGGTACCAAATTTTCGATTTTTCGACTTTTTTCCGTTTTGCAGTCAAAATAATAGTAATAATAAATAATAGTCATAAAAAAGCCCTTTTTTTCCGTTTGTGAGCGCATATCTCGATAAGTACTCGGCGGATTTAAGTTAAGTTTTCACCAATGGATTCGCCAAGTCTCGGGGAAGGTTTTGAGCTATAGTACGTCTCGAAAATCCAACCCTAAGTGGGTTAAAAATGGAAAAATGTAAATCGTCGCGAAAAAAACCACGTCACCTCCTGAACTCCTGGTACCAAATTTTCGATTTTTCGACTTTTTTCCGTTTTGCAGTCAAAATAATAGTAATAATAAATAATAGTCATAAAAAAGCACTTTTTTTCCGTTTGTGAGCGCATATCTCGATAAGTACTCGGCGGATTTAAGTTAAGTTTTCACCAATGGATTCGCCAAGTCTCGGGGAAGGTTTTGAGCTATAGTACGTCTCGAAAATCCAACCCTAAGTGGGTTAAAAATGGAAAAATGTAAATCGTCGCGAAAAAAACCACGTCACCTCCTGAACTCCTGGTACCAAATTTTCGATTTTTCGACTTTTTTCCGTTTTGCAGTCAAAATAATAGTAATAATAAATAATAGTCATAAAAAAGCCCTTTTTTTCCGTTTGTGAGCGCATATCTCGATAAGTACTCGGCGGATTTAAGTTAAGTTTTCACCAATGGATTCGCCAAGTCTCGGGGAAGGTTTTGAGCTATAGTACGTCTCGAAAATCCAACCCTAAGTGGGTTAAAAATGGAAAAATGTAAATCGTCGCGAAAAAAACCACGTCACCTCCTGAACTCCTGGTACCAAATTTTCGATTTTTCGACTTTTTTCCGTTTTGCAGTCAAAATAATAGTAATAATAAATAATAGTCATAAAAAAGCCCTTTTTTTCCGTTTGTGAGCGCATATCTCGATAAGTACTCGGCGGATTTAAGTTAAGTTTTCACCAATGGATTCGCCAAGTCTCGGGGAAGGTTTTGAGCTATAGTACGTCTCGAAAATCCAACCCTAAGTGGGTTAAAAATGGAAAAATGTAAATCGTCGCGAAAAAAACCACGTCACCTCCTGAACTCCTGGTACCAAATTTTCGATTTTTCGACTTTTTTCCGTTTTGCAGTCAAAATAATAGTAATAATAAATAATAGTCATAAAAAAGCCCTTTTTTTCCGTTTGTGAGCGCATATCTCGATAAGTACTCGGCGGATTTAAGTTAAGTTTTCACCAATGGATTCGCCAAGTCTCGGGGAAGGTTTTGAGCTATAGTACGTCTCGAAAATCCAACCCTAAGTGGGTTAAAAATGGAAAAATGTAAATCGTCGCGAAAAAAACCACGTCACCTCCTGAACTCCTGGTACCAAATTTTCGATTTTTCGACTTTTTTCCGTTTTGCAGTCAAAATAATAGTAATAATAAATAATAGTCATAAAAAAGCCCTTTTTTTCCGTTTGTGAGCGCATATCTCGATAAGTACTCGGCGGATTTAAGTTAAGTTTTCACCAATGGATTCGCCAAGTCTCGGGGAAGGTTTTGAGCTATAGTACGTCTCGAAAATCCAACCCTAAGTGGGTTAAAAATGGAAAAATGTAAATCGTCGCGAAAAAAACCACGTCACCTCCTGAACTCCTGGTACCAAATTTTCGATTTTTCGACTTTTTTCCGTTTTGCAGTCAAAATAATAGTAATAATAAATAATAGTCATAAAAAAGCCCTTTTTTTCCGTTTGTGAGCGCATATCTCGATAAGTACTCGGCGGATTTAAGTTAAGTTTTCACCAATGGATTCGCCAAGTCTCGGGGAAGGTTTTGAGCTATAGTACGTCTCGAAAATCCAACCCTAAGTGGGTTAAAAATGGAAAAATGTAAATCGTCGCGAAAAAAACCACGTCACCTCCTGAACTCCTGGTACCAAATTTTCGATTTTTCGACTTTTTTCCGTTTTGCAGTCAAAATAATAGTAATAATAAATAATAGTCATAAAAAAGCCCTTTTTTTCCGTTTGTGAGCGCATATCTCGATAAGTACTCGGCGGATTTAAGTTAAGTTTTCACCAATGGATTCGCCAAGTCTCGGGGAAGGTTTTGAGCTATAGTACGTCTCGAAAATCCAACCCTAAGTGGGTTAAAAATGGAAAAATGTAAATCGTCGCGAAAAAAACCACGTCACCTCCTGAACTCCTGGTACCAAATTTTCGATTTTTCGACTTTTTTCCGTTTTGCAGTCAAAATAATAGTAATAATAAATAATAGTCATAAAAAAGCCCTTTTTTTCCGTTTGTGAGCGCATATCTCGATAAGTACTCGGCGGATTTAAGTTAAGTTTTCACCAATGGATTCGCCAAGTCTCGGGGAAGGTTTTGAGCTATAGTACGTCTCGAAAATCCAACCCTAAGTGGGTTAAAAATGGAAAAATGTAAATCGTCGCGAAAAAAACCACGTCACCTCCTGAACTCCTGGTACCAAATTTTCGATTTTTCGACTTTTTTCCGTTTTGCAGTCAAAATAATAGTAATAATAAATAATAGTCATAAAAAAGCACTTTTTTTCCGTTTGTGAGCGCATATCTCGATAAGTACTCGGCGGATTTAAGTTAAGTTTTCACCAATGGATTCGCCAAGTCTCGGGGAAGGTTTTGAGCTATAGTACGTCTCGAAAATCCAACCCTAAGTGGGTTAAAAATGGAAAAATGTAAATCGTCGCGAAAAAAACCACGTCACCTCCTGAACTCCTGGTACCAAATTTTCGATTTTTCGACTTTTTTCCGTTTTGCAGTCAAAATAATAGTAATAATAAATAATAGTCATAAAAAAGCCCTTTTTTTCCGTTTGTGAGCGCATATCTCGATAAGTACTCGGCGGATTTAAGTTAAGTTTTCACCAATGGATTCGCCAAGTCTCGGGGAAGGTTTTGAGCTATAGTACGTCTCGAAAATCCAACCCTAAGTGGGTTAAAAATGGAAAAATGTAAATCGTCGCGAAAAAAACCACGTCACCTCCTGAACTCCTGGTACCAAATTTTCGATTTTTCGACTTTTTTCCGTTTTGCAGTCAAAATAATAGTAATAATAAATAATAGTCATAAAAAAGCCCTTTTTTTCCGTTTGTGAGCGCATATCTCGATAAGTACTCGGCGGATTTAAGTTAAGTTTTCACCAATGGATTCGCCAAGTCTCGGGGAAGGTTTTGAGCTATAGTACGTCTCGAAAATCCAACCCTAAGTGGGTTAAAAATGGAAAAATGTAAATCGTCGCGAAAAAAACCACGTCACCTCCTGAACTCCTGGTACCAAATTTTCGATTTTTCGACTTTTTTCCGTTTTGCAGTCAAAATAATAGTAATAATAAATAATAGTCATAAAAAAGCACTTTTTTTCCGTTTGTGAGCGCATATCTCGATAAGTACTCGGCGGATTTAAGTTAAGTTTTCACCAATGGATTCGCCAAGTCTCGGGGAAGGTTTTGAGCTATAGTACGTCTCGAAAATCCAACCCTAAGTGGGTTAAAAATGGAAAAATGTAAATCGTCGCGAAAAAAACCACGTCACCTCCTGAACTCCTGGTACCAAATTTTCGATTTTTCGACTTTTTTCCGTTTTGCAGTCAAAATAATAGTAATAATAAATAATAGTCATAAAAAAGCCCTTTTTTTCCGTTTGTGAGCGCATATCTCGATAAGTACTCGGCGGATTTAAGTTAAGTTTTCACCAATGGATTCGCCAAGTCTCGGGGAAGGTTTTGAGCTATAGTACGTCTCGAAAATCCAACCCTAAGTGGGTTAAAAATGGAAAAATGTAAATCGTCGCGAAAAAAACCACGTCACCTCCTGAACTCCTGGTACCAAATTTTCGATTTTTCGACTTTTTTCCGTTTTGCAGTCAAAATAATAGTAATAATAAATAATAGTCATAAAAAAGCCCTTTTTTTCCGTTTGTGAGCGCATATCTCGATAAGTACTCGGCGGATTTAAGTTAAGTTTTCACCAATGGATTCGCCAAGTCTCGGGGAAGGTTTTGAGCTATAGTACGTCTCGAAAATCCAACCCTAAGTGGGTTAAAAATGGAAAAATGTAAATCGTCGCGAAAAAAACCACGTCACCTCCTGAACTCCTGGTACCAAATTTTCGATTTTTCGACTTTTTTCCGTTTTGCAGTCAAAATAATAGTAATAATAAATAATAGTCATAAAAAAGCACTTTTTTTCCGTTTGTGAGCGCATATCTCGATAAGTACTCGGCGGATTTAAGTTAAGTTTTCACCAATGGATTCGCCAAGTCTCGGGGAAGGTTTTGAGCTATAGTACGTCTCGAAAATCCAACCCTAAGTGGGTTAAAAATGGAAAAATGTAAATCGTCGCGAAAAAAACCACGTCACCTCCTGAACTCCTGGTACCAAATTTTCGATTTTTCGACTTTTTTCCGTTTTGCAGTCAAAATAATAGTAATAATAAATAATAGTCATAAAAAAGCCCTTTTTTTCCGTTTGTGAGCGCATATCTCGATAAGTACTCGGCGGATTTAAGTTAAGTTTTCACCAATGGATTCGCCAAGTCTCGGGGAAGGTTTTGAGCTATAGTACGTCTCGAAAATCCAACCCTAAGTGGGTTAAAAATGGAAAAATGTAAATCGTCGCGAAAAAAACCACGTCACCTCCTGAACTCCTGGTACCAAATTTTCGATTTTTCGACTTTTTTCCGTTTTGCAGTCAAAATAATAGTAATAATAAATAATAGTCATAAAAAAGCCCTTTTTTTCCGTTTGTGAGCGCATATCTCGATAAGTACTCGGCGGATTTAAGTTAAGTTTTCACCAATGGATTCGCCAAGTCTCGGGGAAGGTTTTGAGCTATAGTACGTCTCGAAAATCCAACCCTAAGTGGGTTAAAAATGGAAAAATGTAAATCGTCGCGAAAAAAACCACGTCACCTCCTGAACTCCTGGTACCAAATTTTCGATTTTTCGACTTTTTTCCGTTTTGCAGTCAAAATAATAGTAATAATAAATAATAGTCATAAAAAAGCCCTTTTTTTCCGTTTGTGAGCGCATATCTCGATAAGTACTCGGCGGATTTAAGTTAAGTTTTCACCAATGGATTCGCCAAGTCTCGGGGAAGGTTTTGAGCTATAGTACGTCTCGAAAATCCAACCCTAAGTGGGTTAAAAATGGAAAAATGTAAATCGTCGCGAAAAAAACCACGTCACTTCCTGAACTCCTGGTACCAAATTTTCGATTTTTCGACTTTTTTCCGTTTTGCAGTCAAAATAATAGTAATAATAAATAATAGTCATAAAAAAGCACTTTTTTTCCGTTTGTGAGCGCATATCTCGATAAGTACTCGGCGGATTTAAGTTAAGTTTTCACCAATGGATTCGCCAAGTCTCGGGGAAGGTTTTGAGCTATAGTACGTCTCGAAAATCCAACCCTAAGTGGGTTAAAAATGGAAAAATGTAAATCGTCGCGAAAAAAACCACGTCACCTCCTGAACTCCTGGTACCAAATTTTCGATTTTTCGACTTTTTTCCGTTTTGCAGTCAAAATAATAGTAATAATAAATAATAGTCATAAAAAAGCCCTTTTTTTCCGTTTGTGAGCGCATATCTCGATAAGTACTCGGCGGATTTAAGTTAAGTTTTCACCAATGGATTCGCCAAGTCTCGGGGAAGGTTTTGAGCTATAGTACGTCTCGAAAATCCAACCCTAAGTGGGTTAAAAATGGAAAAATGTAAATCGTCGCGAAAAAAACCACGTCACCTCCTGAACTCCTGGTACCAAATTTTCGATTTTTCGACTTTTTTCCGTTTTGCAGTCAAAATAATAGTAATAATAAATAATAGTCATAAAAAAGCCCTTTTTTTCCGTTTGTGAGCGCATATCTCGATAAGTACTCGGCGGATTTAAGTTAAGTTTTCACCAATGGATTCGCCAAGTCTCGGGGAAGGTTTTGAGCTATAGTACGTCTCGAAAATCCAACCCTAAGTGGGTTAAAAATGGAAAAATGTAAATCGTCGCGAAAAAAACCACGTCACTTCCTGAACTCCTGGTACCAAATTTTCGATTTTTCGACTTTTTTCCGTTTTGCAGTCAAAATAATAGTAATAATAAATAATAGTCATAAAAAAGCACTTTTTTTCCGTTTGTGAGCGCATATCTCGATAAGTACTCGGCGGATTTAAGTTAAGTTTTCACCAATGGATTCGCCAAGTCTCGGGGAAGGTTTTGAGCTATAGTACGTCTCGAAAATCCAACCCTAAGTGGGTTAAAAATGGAAAAATGTAAATCGTCGCGAAAAAAACCACGTCACCTCCTGAACTCCTGGTACCAAATTTTCGATTTTTCGACTTTTTTCCGTTTTGCAGTCAAAATAATAGTAATAATAAATAATAGTCATAAAAAAGCCCTTTTTTTCCGTTTGTGAGCGCATATCTCGATAAGTACTCGGTGGATTTAACATAGTTTCTAAAACGATCCAGTGAGAGCCCTTATTATGGTCGCCCCTAAACGACGCCCTTGCGGTTGTTGACCGCGCACGTGTATATTATGTTCTACGGTCAATTATCGTGTAATAATTATTATCAATCGATCAATGCAGGTGTGCAACGCCGTGTACGTGAGACTCAACTACACGCAGCCCCTGTGCGCATGTCCGTCCAGGTACAAGGAACCTTGCTCCGCGTCGCTGAACGCCGACGACCTGCACACCACGGAACTGTCTACGGACCCCAACGGCAAAGTGAGTACATATCTGCGCAAACGATACGGGAATAAAATGCGAAATTCGTATTCGTTTCCCCCGGCCCCGCGCCAGCGGAAGGTTTGCGGGGCAGATTTTCACGCGACCGCCTCGAAATACAATCGCTCTTTTCCACGACTTTCCCGACGACACGGTGTTTTATACGCGTACAGTAATTTCTCAAGTACGAACCGAAAACGGTTAACGCGCAACGCGCGTGATATATTATTATTTTAAAACGTGTATCTGTAAATATCGTACAAAGTAAACCGAACGAATTCATAAAACTCCATAGACCAGGGATGGGCAACTCAAAGTAACTAGCGGGCCACTTTTAAGTACTTTAGGTATACTTGATACTTAGATACTTGAGGATGAGGGTTTTCAATAGACAATTTAGTAAAATCCACTTCTATGTCTGTAGTTGAAACTCTTAGTAAATGTCCAAGGTTTTATCTGTTAAACGATTTTTTTCCTTCGATTTAATATGTTTCAAGTTCGAAAATGTACATTCGCATATGTATGTGGTTCCAAACATAGATAACATTTTTAATGCGAAATCTCTTAGAATTGGATATTTTTCAACTGGTAATTTTTCCAAAATGTAGCGCGGGCCAGATAAAAAAGGTACGCGGGCCGCCAGTTGCCCATCCCTGCCATAGACAATTATGTACGATTCTATATCCCCGTGTAGGTCTCATCATAGTTCAGTACTCTCGAATTCGCGGAGCCCTGCGCTGTCGCCCTTTCTGGCCCGCCCTTCCGCCAGCGCTGCTCCCTCGGGCCGAGGCCCTAACCAACGACCAACTAATATTAAAAGTCCTATTAAAGTCTCCCGCGCCGTCGCGTAAAACGCGACTATTTCAAATACGATATTATCGTCAGACCGTCTGGCGGCTGTTTTGCTCTGAATGTGACGGATTCCCCGAACAGTCGCGTCGCGCACAGTAATAAAACGTGCTGCCGGCCGGCCGGAAGTGTGTCAACGGGGAGAAACAATGACTCCGGCTCGGAACGACTATTATCTGCACCGGCAATATAATATATAAACCCCAATGTCCTTGCACGATTTCGTCCCGGTACATAATATAATAATATACTAGTGAATAGTTTACTGTAATATTGTAAATACGTACGCGCGCTCGCGATTGTTACACGCTATAAAGGAAAGAAAAACGGTCATTATGTTTATTACTCGACTGATCGTTAAAAAAAATTACGCTCACCTATACTGCAGTGCGTCGTCTTGTAGGCGTCCTGCGCGCGTTTTTATAGTAATATATAACTTTTGAGCATGCGTCGACTATTCAGAGATAAAATTATATTATTATGTTACGATAGACGATCGATATTCGATTGTATCGCTTGAATATCTATTATTATATGTACGTATAAAATAGAAGCGCCTTTTTTTTTTCTATGTACGCGCATATCTCGAAAAGTACTCGGTGGATTTTAGTACGGTTTTCACTAATGGATTGGCCAAGTCTCGGGAAAGGTTTGAGGCTACAGAACGTCTCAAAAATTCAACCCCTAAGGGGGTAAAAAGGGTAACCCTTTTTAAAAGCATAATAACATTTTCGAAAATTCGAAAAATTCGGTTTTTAATGAAGCCATAGAATACGCTCTCGAAAATTCGGAAAATTCGGTTTTTAATAAAGCCATAGAAAACACTCTCGACATTTCGAAAAATTCGGTTTTCGAATAACAGGAGTGAAAAGGGTAAAATCAGAAAAAATCGCCTAGCCGGAACCGTTGGAGCTTTGAGTATGAAATTTGGCCAGTAGTTTCGTATTATATGGTACAAATACCATATTATTACATTTTAAGTTATACTAGTATTGATTAAATTTGAGCTATAATTCGCCTATGATCTCGTTATATCCCAAAAATCACAATAAAAAAAAAATAAGATGATTAGATTTTGAACCCCTCAAAAACGGAGCTCAAAAAGGCCGCCGTCTTGTTATACCTTTGAATTGATGTATAATAGTGGAGAACTGATGATGATAATACTCTGCACTGAAAAAAAAATCATGTGTTTATAATATCATACGCCGTGTTCGTGACGTGCGTTAAATTCTCTCACGTTCGTGATTTTTAAGGACTTTTTTTTTACACGCGTACACCGATCATTATATATATTTTACAATTCAATACCGTTTAATTTCTGCATAAACGTAATATAATAAACAGTCTATAATGGTTGTAAACATATTAACGTTCGTTTCAGTTCAAGGACCTGGCAGCTGCATACGAATAATAAAACATTGATGTTTTCACGCGCACGCGCGCGCGATGTTATTTTTGTATAATATGTTCATTATTATTTCCGACGCGAAAGTGTCAAATATAGCGTATAATTGTACGATTTAATCAAACAAGGTCAATCGACCGGTCTTTATCAATATTGCGAATTGAAATTTAACGATAATATGATTGAAATCGGAATAAAACGCGACGCGTTTTTGTAAAAACAAGCGTATTTTTGTATTTTGCGTATAAGTATAATCTAACGGTTTAGGTAAGTCTAGGTTTAGTAATCTATTCGATTGACGACCGATTATTGACGTGCGACGATCGTCTCGAACAGAATCTATACTAAAATGATATATATATAAAGATTGCAGAAAGTCGTGGGACCGAACGAAATCTGCGTAGCATTTTACACGCCTGCGAAAATATCCGAATCGGCCGAGAACATATTATATTTTCAGAAAGTCGTGGGACCGAATGAAATCTGCGGTAGCGCTTTACACAAACCCACGAAAACGTCCGAATCGGCCGAGAACACATACGTATACATAATAATTAGAATTGTTTATAAGATGAGACTATGCGATAAGACGACGGCGGCGTGACAAAAACGTATCCGAATGTAAACGAGTGTTATGAATTGTGTTATGCGCGCGTTTTCGTTTTTACACGCACTGCGTTTACCATATTATAAACTACACTCGACGGTGTGGAGAGAGAGTTTTTCGTGAGAAAACGGCGTAAGAAACGGACGTGCCTACTATAACTGTTTAGTATTTACAAAGATGTGCCGTGTTCCATAATGGCACGAACGCCAACGAGTTGGCCGCGTCCTCGTAACGAGCGCCTGCCAGTGTAAAACATAATAACTGCGGTCCGAATTAGAAATACTCGTCGTACGGATTCGCTGGAACAATACGCGTATCCGAACGTTTTCGTTGCTCGAAAAGGAAATCACGTAGGTAATAGGCCAGTGGTTTTGACATCTGGAATTTCTTCTTTTCGCATTTTCAAAAGTGTTTCGACAGAACTCGAATGGTTTCTTCAAATACTGTATACGATACGTATCACTCGTGGTCTAATCGAATAGTGTACTTAATTCTTGGACGAGTTTTTTTTTTCATTTTTAATAGTTACGACGATTACAATATTTACAACGTTTGCGGTTCGATAAAAATTCGATCGTTGTTTTCACATCAGATGATATCGTTTCGCAATAATTAAAACGCTCGCGCGTTTTTCGCACATCATTTATACACATGTATAGTCTGTATGAATTTGTACGACTGCAACGTCACACCTTCGATATTTTCCTTGTTTTTTGAAGTTTTATTACGTTTTTTTTTTTTTTCTCGCTCCACTCATACGAGACACCCACATTTATCTTTTGACCGCGAAATGAATCGTTATATTTATTGAAACACCTACAAAATGTCCGCGCGTTTTTACACGTGCGAATTTTCATTTGAAATTTAATATTATGCACGATAATACAGGCGAGACGAAGAAGCGCGGCGGCGGCGGCGCGAAAGTGAATACTATACGGCCGTGATAAATTTAATAAAGGAATACACGCCGCCGTTTCCGCCGTGTGTGCCGTACCGTCATCGCTCGCATGATGTGCATCTTGTCCGTATATAATAATGACGTTATTGTCGCGGTGGAAAAAAACATAATAAAAATATACGAAATAGTTACGACTTTATTTTCTTTCGATCATTACGATGTGCCTACACGCGCGCAGCCGAATGTTACACGTTAAAATATGTGCTGACTGTTGACCGACTTACGCGTAGATTTTCATGCTTTCCGAATGCAAAACAACGCAGGATAACACGCGCGCGCGCGCGTATACGTCATCGGTAGAGCGCGGACTTCTATACGCGATCGCGTGTATTGTATCCTTTTCGTATTTTTAGATTTTCCTCGGGAGGATCAGGGTGTGCGGTTGCACAACCCCTCGTCACTTTTAAAAGGGTTCCGACGATCGGCCCGTTGGTATAACGCTCGGCCGTGATTGAAATGAAATCGTATTTTAATTTTTATACATCGATATTGGTATAATCCTACTGTCTCGATCACGATTACGACTTACAACAGTCACATTGGTCGAAAAACGCGCCGTCAATAAATTATGTTTTATTTTATTTTTTAATTTACCGAAAACCTATTTACACGGCGTATTTCAATAATTTCGAGTATAGTTAGTGTTTGAAGTATGAGAAATATTTCAATGTTTTGTGAAATATTGGATTTTATGTAATTATATAATTACATGTTGATTATTAGTAAGAAAACTATGATCTTTATAATATATACCTAAGTACTGGTTTCCTTTTACTGTTTCTTTTTAATATTTATTATGTTTAATATTTTTATTATGTTTACTACCTATTCCTTATTTATTTTACATTTTTACATCAAATAATAGGTACAGCAAAAAAATACAACATTTTATTATTTATTATACATTGAAACTGAGAAAAAATTGTGTGTCAATGACTAATGAGGTATTTAATTTATTTAGATTAATTATTTAATATTTTACAAGACAAAACTACAAAAATAATGATAATTGAAATATTTCATTTTTTTAAATTTCATGAAATTTTCAAACACTAAGTATAGTACTACTAGATACACAGTATATTATACGCGACGAGTGTATGAATTACTAGATTTTAGATTTGAACTTCAGAACGTCCGATCCGTAACAAAACAACGCGAACGTATTAAAAAAAAATCGTTTAACTGTTTAAGTATAATGATGAACGCGTGGTGCATTTAATGCGCGTCGAATAAAGCAACAATATGCGTATAAAATAATACGTATGATTTCAAATTGTTTATGCTTACGGGAAGAGCGTGTTGTACGGGGTGTCCCGCGGTGATCTGACAAAATGCAATAACGACTTTACTACGTAGTTTATAATAATATAGTTGTTCGGTAAATTTTGCGGTTTGATTTTTTTTTTTCGATTACAAAGTGTATCTTTGTGATATAGTCAACCTATTTTTTAATGGACTTTAACGACAAGTAATGGAAAAAACAAAACCTCTACGAGATCGTATTGTAATTTTTTTGTAAAAAAAATTCTACAGACGTCTATTTTAAATTTTGAGTGACGCGAGAAATATTATGTTATCGGTTACAATGATGTGTGTGTGTATTCTTATTTCTTTTTATTATTATTATTATTTTTTTATTCTCTGTTTGCCGTCACGACTGAAAGAAATGGTCCTATTTTTAACCTCGGAGAAGGTTTCTGGTAGCAAATGTTGTCTCACTTTATTGGTAGTTAATTAAAAAAATTCGCTCGGCGTTACCCTCTTTCACTTCACTTTTGCAATTATTGAAAATTCGAAACACCACTCCGTCTCAATATCGATCGACAATTTTTCCATCGAATTCCAATTTTTCAGCCGTGAGTTTTCAAATGATATTATTTGTTGGAAACTTTCAGTGAACCAATAATGCTATCAAATTATGATTTTATCATTACATACTCAATCAAAGACTATTTTCATCACTGTAGGTAATAAACAATAAATTAAAGGTTTTTGTTCACTAAAAAATAAATCGCGTAGACAATTATTGTGTATGATCATCAACAGACAATTTAATTACCAACATTTTGGTTATAAAACTGTTATAAAATCGCTATTTAGAATTTTGAGAAAGGAGAAAGATGTAAAATAAAATTTTTAAAAATGTATCTTTGTTTGAAAATAATATACAGTATCGATTACGCCGACTGGTAGCGCTTGATCGATACGAAAAGTGGAAACTTGACAAATATTGGAACTGCGAACAAAGGACACCCGGTATATTCGTGTACGCATAATGTGTGGTCAAGACGAACGGACGGCTAGAGCAATGGTTTTTTTTTTGTTGTTTTACTATTCGTACAATGAGAATATACCGTAATTTTCGGAAACAGATGCGTTTTGTTCCGCGCACATGATGTATAATTCAACGTTTACGTAAAACACTCTACTGCGCGTTCTGCGACGTCCGCTTGAAATGATGTTAATAAGACGGCTTTTATGTCTTGCCAAACCCACGCGCGTGCGTTATGATTTCGTAAAACGAGTTTTGCGTATTATTCGCTGTAACACGTCCTATTTCGAGCGAACAACCGAAACCTATCGCGACTTTGTTCGACCGCAAAACTGTGTAAAATTTCGCTACAGTTTGTAAATCAACGACTACGTAGCCACGTGCACGCCGATATGTCATTTTGCTTCGTAATTTTAAATATTCAATGTAAGCACACCGCGTGATAAAACTATAATACAAAAATCATTATATTTCTTGGCTTTTTGAAGCGCAATGGGATATTTTAGCAGCACTTATTATCGTAGTCGCTAGGCCATTGCGCTGTATAGTCGTATAGAGTTTTGGACAAAACTTACAAAAAACCGCGATAACACATTTTCACAAAGCCCTCAAACACCGTGCTATTGCATTGTTGCAATATAAACATGCGGCGGATGAAGTATTCGAACGCCGGCGATTCTCGTAATTATTCTCGGCGTGCAATTTCGGCCGGTCGGACTCTTTATCGTTTCTAAAAGTAAATTTCCATTTGCCGCGCGCGTTTTTCTTTTAAATTCTCTCTCCGTTCGCGTGTTCTAAGTATACACCGCGCGCATATGATTATTACACGCGTAATTATGCTCGTCGGTAGCAGTGTAGTCTCGTTGTCATCGTCTGGCCCGCGGCGTTTAAATTCTCTAGCCGAAAAGATTAGGATTTTCGATCCGCGAGCGAGATAAAAACCTAGGAGAAAGAGGAAAAAGAAACTCGCGTCGTACCATTACCACCGAGTACGTATACGTATATATAATACCATCGTGTACCGTACCCACGCACGCGGCAATAAAATACGTTTTACGTTTTTCATACATATATAATATATATACAGTATGTGTTCACTTTTTAAACGAAATAGTATGTTTGCGCGTAATACGCGTGCTCTTTACCGAACGAAATGTTTATATGAAATTTATATATATTATACGCCGCAATTGTACACGGAGCGGAAAATGTCGTGAAATCGTGCGATTTCGGTCTCGTGCGCGAACGAATGTGCGCGCCGCCGTTGTCGTTGCCTCGTGGCGGAGCGAACCCGAAGGTAAGAAAATAAAAAAAAAAACGCCCCGACCGGAGAGTACCGTTTTTTATCTCTCGGGTTTGTTTTTTTTTTTTTTTCGTTATTCGCGCCGCCGACCCACTTGTTACTCGGAACACGTCGTTCGCCCCCGCGCGGCGCTCGATCGCAATAATATCGTATCATCATCATCATCAACGATAATTATTATTATAATATTATACGCTCTCGACCGACCCTATAACCGTCGTCGTCGATCCTTCGCCCGACCTCGATACGATACACACAACACGTACGGCCAGTTAAACGGGTGGAAAAAATTTATCCACTCTTTTGCGGTACCTGCGCGCACAGTGTCCGAAAATCGACGAAAAGAAAAAAACGCCATAGTATTATAAAAGAAAAAAAAACAATCACTATCGTCACTATTATTTTCATACGTTTTGAATTGCGATACGAACAATATTAAAAACACGACGCTCGAGCAGTTAACGCGTTGACTGCCACGCACTTATTCAGTGCCGCAACAATTGGGTGTGCAAGGTGTGCGATGCACACGGGCCTTCGGTTCTTAGGGGCCTCCCAAACCATAAGCTAAAAATTGAGAATTGTCCGTTTCAAAATAAATTTAGCCTATATTGGTATTCTTTACTTCCTCGTGGCTCGTACCTCGAAAGTTTTTTGATTTTTTTGTAATTGTTTTCAATGAATTTATTATTAGCATAAGTAGATGATAATTAATATCATGCAAGCTTCATTGGATCTGTAAATAATTCGGTTTTTTAGTAAACGGAAATTGATGATATTATTAATTTGGGGCCTCTAAATAAATCCTTGCACACGTCGGGCCTCAGAATTCATAATTGCAGCACTGCACTTATTCCATACGTTGACCTAGCGAAGTTGTGGGCAAACTTTTTTAGTGGGGGGCCACAAAGTTTTAGAAATTCTAGAGGAGGGCCAGAGTTATAGAAAAAATGCATTTTGTGTTCAAGCTTTTAATCATAATACGAGTATATATGATATCCATATACTATCCATGTCGATGGACCGGATTAAATACTTTCGCGGGCCGTACTTTGCCCATCGCTGACCTAGCGTGTTTCTGTACACACCAATTGATTTTCGCGTACATGATTATGTACGTACGCCGACGGTGTTGCCTAGACTATTTTCGCGTACAAAATCCTCACGCGGAAGTGTTGATTTTCCTTACAAATCTCGTCGCGCCAATGACCATTTCTATATATACTCGGTGTAAACGCGTAGCATTACCCCGTTCTTATTACAATCAAATTTTTTAATATTTTATTCTTTTTAAATACTGGCATGCACAAAGTACAAAAAAAATGTACACGTGGGGCAGTCGACGTGTTAAAAATTTAAAATACTCCAGAATTATAAGAACACCCGCCCGCCCCCTGCAAATGTAAAATATCTATTTATTTACATCTGATGTGGTAAACACGGAACGGAGAGAAAAAAAAACCGAATGTCGGTCGCTCCCGCAGGTATAATAATATGTGTAGCGCGCGGATAATACTGCACAGCGAAACTACGCCGCCGCAGCCGAGCGGGTCGTCACGAATAGTCGTGTGTGCGCGCGCGCGCGTTGTTATTATTTATTTATTTATTTATTATTATTATTATTATTATTATCATCACGTGAGCTCGCGTTATATATGTATATTTGAAAATACGCACTCGCGTTTAAAAAAAAAAAACACACACACGAGAGACGTTAGTCGAGCTCACACGCCGTCGGTGTGTCGGCGCGTTACCGGAGAGACCATAAATCTTGTTGCGCCGCCGCGGCGCGCTCTCCGCCGTAGCCGTGAAAAGTAATCCGAAAAAGAATCGCTAGCAATCGTCATTTTTCGGACAGTCTTTTTGGGTCGAAAAATGATCAAATGTCGCAAATCGTAGTTAACCTACCCCTGAGTTTTTCTGAAACCTTATTTGCCATGAAACTTTTCAGTGCAAAAAACACGTCGTCTGAATATTTTCTCGTCGGTTGATTTTTCATCGAAATGCCCATCGCGGTCGTACCTGAAATATTAAAATCGCAAAATTATTAAGATAATATAATACTACGATGTCACGTTGGAATAGTGACATATTATTATATTTTAAGATTCTAAACCATAAAGACTCGACCTGAATACCGAAAAGTGTAAAATGCATTTTACCGTCGAATATACTTTTCCGTATAAATAGTGTTCCGGAGCGATATGAATACGTTAGATTTTAATGATTTTATTTTCCAACAGCACGTCGTCGTCTCACACTGCGATCGTTGTTGGTTTATTGCGCACGCGACCAGTTTAAATCTCCATCAGTGTTCAAATCTTAAGGGTTCGGTAAATATCACTTGCAGGACAAGACTCGGGCACCACAGTGAACGTTGTCTTTTTCAGAACTCGTTGTCCTTTTTGAACATTGTGGCGATAATTTTCTTCACCTTCGACGTTTGACTAAGATTTCCGCTACTTTTGGTTTTACCAAACGTACCGAAGTCGTTTTCATATCGAATACGTCGTAATGTACGACATTTCAATTATAAAAACACAAAATCGCACTGCGGTGTATAATAGCGTAAAGACGTCGAGAACGAGTAATATGCGAATATATTATTAATATTGACCATCGTTTATTTTAATCATTCACGTGATATTATCATATTAACATTACTTATATTATAACTGTATTATAGACGTCGAGAACGAGTAATATGCGAATACATTATCATTATTGATTATTATTTTTTTCATTATTATTCACACATGTCATATTAATATTACTCTTGTATTTTCATAGCTTATTATCAATACGAGTTAATATAAATATAAATTATTTATTATTTTATTAGACGTCTGTTTTTTGAAGCGCGCGCTCGCTGTAATACGCTTATTTAAACCGCTATGGAGCGTAATCGCTCACCAACCTAGATAGATTTATAACTGTATAAAAAATATATATATTATTATAATCATAATGGGTAATAAATAAATCGCGTAAAACACGTAACAATGATTCGAGTTTGTCACTCGTTTATGGTAAAAAAAGAAAAAAAATTGAACAAAAACAGTTACAATCATTAGTATTTTTATTACGCCGGACCAATGATATTATGTTATGACGACGACGATAATAATATAATAACAGTATAATAATGATTACGACGCAGTCGGTACGAAACATTTATATTAATACGTTTTTTGACGGAATTCGGTATACTTATCCGGAAATCTCGAGATCCGTTACTGTCGCGGGGGTAATCTCGGTCGTCGTAAAAACGCCGAGAGAGAGAGAGAGAGAGACCGGAAAAGTAAAAACAGACTTCCTGTAATATTTTTCTAGGTACACGTCCTCCTCCTCCTCCTCCAACGCAGTTATTATCGTTCGAATTAATCGTTCTAACGATCTGTAACTCATTGCGGCAGACGTTGTTGTCGTCTCGTGTCTTTAAATATTCCGAATTCGACGCGTTCCGTACGAAAACCCCGTTCAAATGTTAATGCTGATTATTATTCGTATAATAACGAACGAGAGAATATTATTAAAATAACGTATTCGACAAAACTGTGCTCGTACATTAGGTACGTAATGTGCTTGGGGTTTATTTTTATTTTTTTTTTTTTTACTGCGCTTCGATATCGTTTGGACGCGATAATATTCATTTTTTTTTCTACCTTTTTCTACTTTGACGCACACACGCGCGTTCACCTCGTATCCGTGTAATGCATGAGACGTTTGAATTCCGACAGGTCTGATAATCATCACCGCCGGAGTCGCGTAAATGACTAACCCGCGTGTCCGTTTCGTTTGAAAACGTGTCGTCTCGAATTAATTTCATTTGTACTCTCGCGCGCGCTCGGCTAAGAAAACGCAAATAAGATTCGGAGAATCTCGACGACCAATGGAAATCATTTGAATATAAAAATCCTGTTCGAGTTGTAAAAAAAAAATCAAAGAGAAAACGCAACATAATATGTAATTACGAGTTGGCAGAAACGATTAAAAGTAAACGACGACGTCGCTGCGATTGCCAACGATTGCCAACGGATGAGGAGCTTTGAAAGTTCGCTCGAAAACATCGTTCGCGGTTGCCGTCATAGTAATAATTATTATGATAATAATTTACGAGTACGTTGACGATGACGCGTGACACGACCGTTATGAACTGTCTCGCGATAAAATGTCACGTGTAGATTATTGGCCGTCGCGGTCGGTAAAATGTACGTTTCAATCGTACCGTCAAACTTGATTTTATTTATCGTGAATTACGCCCCGAGGAGCAAAAGTTTATAAATATAACGAAACTAAATCGGACGTTGTGGCGGGTACATGGCTACTGCGATCGACTGACAATTGTACGATTCTGTCCGGTACATTTATCGAATGTTTTGGTTTCGCGCCGAGAAATTGTTTCGAAGATTATTCGGGTCAAATCGCGCGGTGTATATAGGCGAACCGCCGCCGCCGGCGACGTCACACACAACAACACCCGGGCGGCATTGTTGTCCATTGTTTTCGGGCGACGACGATTGCGATTGCGTTTTTTTTTTTATTATTTTTTTCTTCAATATTACTTTGTAAAACGATCGGATCCGTCGGTTACACTCACACTTTTGACGGCACTTTTGTTTTCGAACGCGTCGATCACAACAATCGCGCGTTTCCATTTGAATATAGAGCACTGCTCTGATAAATTCCAATTTCCCGACGAAACGTCTAGCCTACGAGTCTGTAACGGTGGCGCCCGCGACTGGTCGGTCGCGTGTGAGAAAATACGAGCAACGCTACGAGTGTTAACCGATGCGATATTTCTACGGTTTAACCGCGCGAAATTCGACGGATTAACGTCGTCAATATGAAAATAAAATACACGAACGAGAACCTTCAAGGATTATAGATAAAAAATCAGCTAACAAAACATTAGATCGTCCACGAGTCGTGGGGGACAGGGAGTGGTGCCGATAAATCCGGGACAAATGGCAAACCCTAAACGATTACGCGACTGGACTCGTACGTTTGACAATGAAAACCGTACTCGATCATAGCAACCAATGGGTTGTCTTCAATCAAATGTATTGCCGACCGCCACGCCGCCGACGTAACTGGTGCAAAGAAAGGACTTTTACCGAAATAGACGTATAACAAGATGAGACAAGCAGTACCTGAGTACCCAAGTAGTGCCTAATTATTATCATTTTATCTTTATCGAAACGATTTTGTGGTAGTTAATAGGTACGCGCACTGTTTACCTTATACGTTATATTCCATTAGTTTTTTTCTCCGCTGTACTAACATTACCGTCGATAATGAATTGTTAGTTAAATAGTCACGATTGCAGGTAGTGCATTTATTCTCAAATGCATTTATATTTTATTTTCATAATTTGACGAGGCTCTAATATCACGGCCGCGTTCACGACACCAAAGGCTGCAAGCGGTACATTAAGTTTAGGACGACCGGTCCATTTTGCTTCGGGTAATACGAGAGAATTCGGTATGAAGAAAAAAAAAGGTACTACTTTTCGGGGCAATCGGTTCATGGCGATAAATCCCATTTTCTTATAAAAATAATCGTAAAAAAATAACGATAACACGGGGCGACGACGTTCTGCGCTAAATAATAGTAATACGTACGCTATACTATGACCGCGAGTATTACAACAATATTATTATTGTTATTTACGACTTGTAACGCGGAAAAACATGCATCACTTAGAGCTGTCGGGGATATTTTATATATATTGTATATATAAATTATACTAAAACGAATAAAAGAAACTTTGTTTTTTCCCTATATACGTGTCGTCCGCGCGGAAAAAAATAAAGGAGAAAAAAAAACGCGCGATACAAAATATACATTGTATTATAATATTATCGTCGTCGGGATTATTTATGCCGTTTACCGACAGTAATTTGGATTAATTCGATAATAATACCACGATGGTACATAATACATAACACCTCCTTGTTTACACTGCAGTGTTATTCCTCAGCACTGGAGTGCATTCGTACGTGTCGATTTCTATACGCGTGTTTTTTTTTCTTATTCTAAATCGTCGGCGCGGATTATAATAACATAATAGTATACGCGCGCGTGTGTTTACGTCAAAAACAAAAACGTTATTTGTATTATCGAGAGATAGAGAGAGAAGGTACTGTATAACGCGACCGGGGGGCGGGGAACGCGAAAAATATCGGTCAAATCATTTTTCTCTTTTTTCACGACGACACGGTCGGGCGTCCAGTCTCGGAAGTATTATTATAATGTACCCGCGCGACTAGCACAGGCGCCGGACACAGATACTTGGTCACGACACGCCCCGCAATGGGTATTAACGCGACGTGTAGTAAATATAAATCCGAGCCGAGCCGCAAATTATCGATCGATCGATCGCGCGCGAGATAAACGAACGCATAAAAAAAAAAAAAAAAACGGGCGCGGAAAAAAAATCGCGGATTTTCCCCTCTCGACGCTCCCCTGCTGCGAAAATCGACGATATTATTACAGTCGTGACGACCAGGTCTCGTCACACGTCCGGTTATTGCGACTATAATGATTTTTTTTTTTTTTTAATAAATTACCATGTGCGGCACGCGGGTTTTAATTGATTTCGCCGCCGCTCGGTCGTGTCCTGATCGCAAATATCAGCGCGATGACGGTCTACTACGTATGTACGACTCGAAATACACATGAAAACCGTACAGAGTACACACGATGATGAATATGATACGAATTGGCGCGTTATTATTAAAAAAAAAAACTGAATAGTAGACGCCTATATAATTATTGCTAAAGTGAAAAAATAAATACGAGCGTGGTTACTTCGCACGCGATTTGTCGATATATTTTATTCCGCGTCGACGAGAAATATACGTTCGACGGAAAACAGAGTACTTAGTCGAGAATTTAAAACTCGCCGACCGCGACGTTCGAACGCAACGCGACGAAGATGTACTTACGAATAACAGTGGTCGCTGAACGCGGGTTCCGTTCACGAGTGGATCGTGTTCTACCAAAACCACTCGTCGATATTATTCGTCGAGTGGTCTTGAATTTTGAACCGTACGTCACAGCAATTGTTTTTCAAAATGTCGGTTCGGAGGAAATAATAGAAGTTCTGTTCACTGCCAGAGGATGTTTTTATTTTTCGTTTGTGACACACGCCAGTTTTTAAGCGGCCACTGTTGATGGCGCGTACTCGGACCTAATTTTTATTTTTTCTGTTCTTCGGCGTAGACGAGGAGCTAAAGTTTTTAATTTAAAGTTGATTTCTAATGTTACTGTCGTCCCAAACGGCTCGAGGACTCGAATCACAATTCAATATTGTGTATTCGAACAGTACTGTCTTAAGGTATGGGCTCGGGGGCTTCGGAATTCTAAGGAGTCCCAAAATATTTTAAAAAAATTATATTATTTACAAAATATCATAATCAAACGTTATTTATTTGTTTTCAATAATACTCGAATCGACGTAAACTTTTTTTCACGATAATTCATATTGATTTAAAAATAATTGATACGTAAATAGGAAACTATTTATTCTATATTAACTATATTATTTTAGAAGTCGTTATAACAAACATGATGAAGTGACAACGAAAAATTTGACCGAAGCTGGTTTCCAAAGCCTTATAACGTGGTGGTCGGCCGAACACGTGTAACATAATAATATTTACCCGCAGTTTTATCGATAATATTTTCGGCTACCGCAGTGTTTTTACGAGAAACGTTTGATGTTTTCAATTTGTTCTTCGGTTTCTCGTCGCGTCCCGGCTGTTATTATTGCCTCCGGCCGTCGCCGTCGGAATCCTCGTGTCGACGACGTAATGATTACAACGCGAGTGCGCGATGGAGGAGGAGAGACGCGCGTATAATTTCGTACGACGACGGACGTAGTACACGCAAAAATATAATATGTACCTTGTATAGTTACGGTTTACAGCAGTATTTCGTATAAACTATGTAATAAAAAATAGCGCGCTGCCCGTTTTTTTTCAGTCGTACCCTCGCGCTCGTTACGTACGTGTCGACGGTATTATAAGGAAATTAACTTTTAATACGTTTCCGGCACGTCATGCGGACACTCGGGCGAACGGCATTATTATTACGCGCGGATTGCAATATACGCCGGGGCGTCGTCGTACCTACCGCGAACACTATGTATATTTCGACGCGCACGGCGCAGCGGAAAGAAAAAAAAAAAACGAAAAATCCCGAATAACACGATATGCGTAAATACGATGAATTATTTATTCGCCGTAATAACATCTTTTTTTAACGGCCTACCGCGGCGGCCACGTAATGATACAGAAAACGTGCGCTCGCGTGATGACTGCCCGCGACGAATAGCGTTTTCTTTCTGCGTGATAACTCGGTTTCGGTGCAATATCCGAATGTGATCGCCCACCCCACCCGCACGCCCCGGTTCGACTCGCCACGACCGCGATAATATCCCGTACGTTTTAACCGAATATTGTTTCTCATGTATAGATCCTCACGCTGGTCAAGACGTGCGAGCCCGTGGCCGAAATGCGGACGTGCCGTTCGCCGAGGGACTGGTCGCTGTTGGCCTTGCAGAACGTGCGCACCGGTAAATCGCACTACCTGGTCATCTGCCGGTGTCCGCACACCAGTCTACTGGGTAAGCGCTACGATAACGACGGCTTTTATAATTAACACGTTGATGGACAGCTATAGCAGTTATGGTGTTTTAAGTAGTAATTTGAATATCACTGCCATAGCAGTTATACAGGGTGTTTGAAAATGATTCATCCGATTTTAGTAGACTATAAATATTGATCCTGTAATTTGAAGTAAACGAAGCACCACCAACCATCTGAAAGGTGAGGTTATCGAGTTTTTATCGATTGCTGATAAGTCGCGATAATGTGCAGTTTAGTCATGTGGCGTAACTTAATTATAGTTATTATTGAAATGTCGACTAAGCAATGGATCGGTCGCTGTAGTGCTAATGACGCTACATTTTGTCCATCGCCGGATCTTACAATCTGTGATTTTTTTTTCTAAGTTTATTATAAAAACCATTGTTTATGTACCTCCCCTTCCAAAAGATCTTGACGAATTGAAAAATCGCATTACAGACGCCATCAACTTGGTTACAGTCGACATGCTTCAACAGGTTTATGAGGAATTTGAATATCGCTTAGATGTGTGTCGTGCAAGTAAGGGGTGGTCATATTGAACATTTATAAGCATTACACCTAAAACTTAAAATAATCAATTAAAATGTAAAATTTATTTTAACGTGATTAATCAAATTTTACAATAAATATGATTTTTTGAAAACGGACCAATCATTTTGAAACATCCTGTATGTTTATAAGTCGTAAAATGGCATAACCGCTATAGCAGTCATGTTCGTTGTGGGCTTATCGTATTAAGACAGATGTAATGTCCGTTTACGACTTAAAGTCTGGTCAGGCAAAATATCATTTGTGAACCTTTATATTGAAAATAAAAGCTCCGACTCGTTTTTTATTCGAAGCAATGGTTAATGAGATATAAAAGTGACAATGAAATTACAGCAAGATGCATGACTGCTATAGCAGTTGTGTCCGTCAATGTGTTAAATTTCGAGTAAAAATCATGTCGATCCTGCGATGTAGATTTTCATGAACGTTTTCCAAACGAATGGCTACGTTTCGTCTTTTGTATTGAAAAACTGTATATTATACCTCAAAGTACCTGCACGTTTGAATCTGCCGAAATAAGTTAAACGAAATCAATTGGTTTTTTTTTTTTTTAAATAAACGCAAAAATTAGCGTTTTTGAACATTTTCAATGAAAAACGTATTAATGTCTTCTTTTTCCGCCCGTCGCCGCAGAGGGCCCGATGAGTCACGATCAACCGACGTACGCCAGCGTGCCCGGCATCCGGGTCTACGGGATGATGTGCGTGACGAAAAACGGACAACAGTCCACGCTGGCGCCGCCAGTCCATTCCAGCCCGGCGCCGATTGCCAAGCGACGGGCCAGGCCGCTGAGGACCCCGCGTTCGTTGGAAGCCTACTACAGGAGGTCGTCGTCGTCGTCGCCGTCAAGTAAGTCCGCGATCGATTCGTTCGACGCGACGTGCAGCAGCGTCGTCCCGAGAGGAGAGGTTTTGTCCCCCGCCCGTTGTGTTATTAAATGTTTACAATTCGCCACAACGTTCCCTCGTGTTTGTTCGTTGGCCCGTCGAGTCTTGTCGAAGCACTATTTTAGTTTTTCGTCAATTTTCATCAGACGAACCGACGGACGTTCTTAAATAGTTGAAAAATTCGTCTTCGCATCTTCTTAAATCTTTATAAGAACACAGATGAAACGTATCAAAAACAGTCTACTTCCCTCCCCCCCAACAAATAATACCCTAGCTCTCCGACTTCCATTTTGGTACGGAACAGAATTTCAATTTAAGTTTACAGTAATGTGTAACAACGGTTACTGAAATACAACATTCAGCAGCACCCGAAACACAAGTAATCGATTCTCCCGGTTCAAGTACACCGATATATTGTGATCTCGAGATTGAAAGGACCTACAAACAAACTGTTATTTGAAACCCTATAAAGCCGGTCATATTATAATTTATCATTGTACTAGAATTCGCGCCCAGAAGTATCGCACTTGCCTACCCCGAGTACTCGACGTCTGAACTAGAATATCAATCGATTTGTTGTTTACCGTTTCGACTTGTTCAAACGACACCAGCGCCACTAGTTTTGGGCAGCCTCCCTAGCAGACTCGTCTAGCGCGTGTATTCTCACGGTCATAAATGTTTTATTTTACAGGCCAATCATCGCCGCCGTTCCCGTGGGGCAGAGCCATGCAGTTCATCAAATCCGTGCAAGCGGAAGAGTCGCTGAAAAGCAAACAGTCTTAAAGCGACTGGTCGACGATACTGAAAACGGTTATAAAAATAATTAAAATTCAATTAGCAAGTATAGGTATTAAAATATAATATGATGTTTAAATGTAACAAAGCCGCTCAACTTTTTTCTTATACGTAAGAAATTTGTATTCCTTTTTTTTTTTTTTTTAACATACGATTTATATGTAAACATAGACAATACGATATTTATATACATACGCATATTATTATAATATACAAGTTGTGTAATTTTTTTTTTTTAATGTAAAACAAGGTGCTTTGTGCGTTTCAAATGTTCTATTTATTGTACATAGCACAGAATATATTATTTTAATTTATTAAATTATTTTTTAACTTTAGTTATTTATTTAAGTTAATTCGTAAAAATATATTATTTATTTAAGGACACTTTATTTTTAATAATGACAAAATAAAATAAAATTTTATATTGTGATTTTAAATATATATATATATATATATAAGTACTATTAATAATAATAAGAAAAAACGATTTATATAAATTATTATTATTTATTATGTTTACCATAAAACAAAAAAACAAAAACAAAAACAAAAAAAAAAAAAAAACCAAGGAAATATAAAGTTATATTTTCTGGACTTACAAGAAGTATTAAATTGTATTAAAATATTATAAATAAATTTATGTTTATTTTAGTTAGAGAAATATAAAATTATTTATCAAATTGTTATTGGACATCTTTAAAATAAGCATACGTTTTCCTTTAAAAAATATTAATTTTTGGATTTTTTATGCTTTTTATTCTTCTTCTTTTTACTCTTTTTTTTATGTTTATGCTTAGAACTATTTTCTATCGGTTTTTCTGGACTCTTATTCCTACTTCTACTTCGGCTCTTACTCTCTGAACGACTTGCGCTGCTTTTTATAAGACTCTTACTTCTTGAACAACTTTTACTCCTCGAACGATTTTTAGCCTTAGAATTACTTCTACTCCTTGAACGGCTTCTACTCTTAGAACGACTTCTACTCCTTGAACGGCTTCTACTCCTTGAATGATTTTTACTCTTAGAACGACTTCTACTTCTTGGACTTCTAATTTTTGAACGACTCCTACTTTTGGACCGGTTGTGATTTTTACTACGACTGTGGCTATAACTTCTTGAGCTTCTACTTGAAATGGATCGCCTGTGTTTTCTGTTTCGACTACGGCTACGACTCCTGTCATTTTCCACTTTTTTACTAAGCTTCTCGAAGTACTTACGATACTTATGCCCATAACTAAGTAATTGCATTGGATCAAACATTGGAGGCATAAAATATGCCCCACGGCCTATGTATTGATGTGGGCCTTTACCGCGACTGCCACGCCAATTTCCTCGACCTCGACCTCGATTGTTAACATTTTGGTCTTTATTATGTTTTTGATTTTCAGAATCATCGTCATTGGTAGAATCTGAAAAATTATTTCTAAATGAATAATTGACTTTTAACAATAACACCCGATAGTTCAGTATCATAAGGTCCATGGAAAAAACACAACAAATTCACAACATTTACTAGAGCTAAGAAAAATCGTAATAGAGTTAATATAATTTTAATCTCAATAAAATATTATGACTTTTGATAAATTGAATGCGTTATTTATTAAAATAATATAAAATTAGCAATTTGTTCATAGTTTCTCGTGTTTACTTTTGAGATAAGAAGTTTCAAATGAGTTTATTTTTTTTTAAATTTTGCCAAAAAGCCGACATTATATGATTGTTACATACAAACTTAATGAAGTAATTTGAGTGTACGACATGTAAAATAATATTATATTATTTAAAATACTAAATTTGTCATAATAATATAACATATCAAAGAAATATATTATATTAGATAAATTTTGTTATCTTTTGACAATGCCTTACAAAAACTTCATGTTTTAAAAATTAAACGTGTGAATCGTGCTTTATAATTTAAAAAACTATCCCCGATCTTCTGATTCAAAATTAAACAATACAATAACTAAACAGTAAATACTATGTTAATATTTGATTATGTAGAACATGCTCATTACTTGGCAATTATTTTTTTCAAAATAGAATTCAAAACTTCTACTGATTTCATACTTATAATAATGATAATTTATGAAATCATAAGTAAAACACAAATATGTTAACATTTAAATTAGTTGTCCATTGTTGAACCGACAAATCAAAGAAGTTAATGAACAATGCCATCAACCATGATGGTGTTTACTATAATGATTTTGATTTAAAAATTTAAATAATAATCAGAAAAATGCGTTCAATTCTTATAGCTAAATGATACATAAATGGTTATGATTTTTTTTCAGTTGGTTGTTTAAACTATCAGAAAAATATCAGTACTACACTGGTATTTTGTATTCATATTTTGTCTCGATAAACGATATAAAAATAAATGTACATCTTCCAAGCTCTTATAAATATTATTAATAATAATAATATAATTTACTTTTAAACATTTTGGGCTGAAACGGTTTCCATTTTTCAATCATTCTTTGTCTGAAAGTGGATTCGATATCGCTGAATTCCATTTTCTAAAAAAATTAAGTTTGTTATTTATTGATCAAAAATACTATCAACAGCAAACTTACAATTTTATTACTTTTATTCTTCTTAGACTTTTCTTCCACAATATTTTTAGAAACAATATTCAACTAAAATAGAGAAAAATCATTATGATATTATCGACAAAAAAATATATCTAAACAAGATTTTAATTGAAATACTTTGATTCTTGTAAATAATTCGCCCAGTAAATGTACAGCTTCTAGTTTCCTTTGAGTTTTCAATAAAAGCCTTTCTTCGGTTTCAATCTTTCGGTTCATTTCGTCTGCTTCTCGATCAGCCAAATGTTTCAAACGTATAACCTTGCGTTTTTCCTCTCGTAGTTTACGTCTTTCCAGTTTCTTCTCCAGCTCAAATAGCCTTTTTTTACTACAAAATACAAAGTAAATCAAATTAAATTGAAAAAAAATGTAACAATACATAAACAATTAGATTATAAGCTATCCATACTATAACATATCTTACTTTTCTTCTTCGCGTTTTTTCAATTCTTTTTCTTTTTCTATTCTTTCTGCTTCTTCTATTATTTTTTTCCTCATCATAAATCGATCACGGCGCTCGTGCCTCTTAGTGATTTCACTTAACGTCATGTGTTTCGTTTTATCAAAGTCCACTTTTATATTGGCCGTCAGAGCTTTTGTGTCGGTGATGAATGCTAATTTATTGCCTCTTAACGCGTCCATCGTTTTGGCAAAAGCCGAATAGTCTCTGAACTGTATGTACGCATCGCATATTCCAATCGCATGACTAACTCGGGATTGATCAGCAGCAGGCAGATCAACACGAGCAACATCACCATATCCTTTGAATATTTTTTTCAGAATATTTTCGCTGGGATATTTCTCACCGGGCTCCGTTAACCAATCCAAAGGTATATTTTCAATGTGTATTGTGTCGGGCCGTTCTCCCGGCTTCAGCTCGTTCATATCTTTGCTGTCGCGAAAATATGAATCCCAATCATGACGAGAAGGAAAATCCGGATCAGTTTCCACTGCACGCACAGTCAAAAGATGGGAAACTCCAGGAAATTTTATCCGCCTGTCGCACAGACGTGACAACACCGTTGACAAACGAGAACGGTCAATTAACTCTGCGTCGAACCTAGAAATTCAAATCGATAAAATGTAAACATATTTTAAGTGATATAAAAGCACTATAAAAAAAAATATACTAACTTTATACAGTCTGAAGAAGTTTTGGCAATACAAAGTTGGGAGAACTTGTCTGGATCTATCCATTCTTTTATGCGCTCCATAATTTGCCAGTTGGAAACAGACATGTTGCTTTTGCCACTCAGTTGAATAGAGATTGAAATTCGTGCAAAAGGTTTCAGGTATAAATGTAGACGAGGACATAGTGGTATTGCGTCCGATTGATCAGTTATTGTTTCAAATATGGCCTACAATACTTTTATTTATCCTTGTGCAATAAGAAACACTTGATAAAGTAATTTTGGTGGTCGAAGTACAAAAAACATTTAGGCACAAAAATAAATCTGAAATTTCAATATTTAACAGAACCATACACCAATATTTACCGTCTCAATCTAGGTAATGTGAACAATATAAAAAAATGTATACTTTCAACTCCGCTGAGATTTAATTTGAAAATAATGTAGGTCAAGTCAATAATCTCTTTCAATTAAATGTGAATAAAAATAATAATTTCAAACAGTTGTGTGCAACAAACTCATTTTTGAATACTTAAACGGTGAGAATAATACAAAGTCTAAGAGATAAATAAGAGATAAATACTTATTATATATTTTATAATGAGTTACTTAAAAAAATAAATAAACCGTATATGTCAATCTATTAAATTAAAGTTTGTTCATTTTTAAATATCTCAATAAATTGCTTTACTTTAATTTCAATAAATAAATTTCATAAGGAATATACAAAAACAATTATTATTTTATATTATGCATTGCCCAAACAGAGTCAGTAAAAATCAGTGCTTGTAAATGTATTACAAGTCGGCCACCAAATTACTTAATATTAACTACTATCAAACAATTTTCAAAACAAAACACCAAAAACAATTTACTATGAAATTTAATAACATTTATAGCAATGGATATTTCATAACAAATGGGTGTAATACCCGTTCCCAATTAATAACCGTAAATATGGACAAAGAATTTATAAAAAGTAAACACGGTAATTTATGTGCAATATTTAATTGGTTTTTAAAAGAAAAGAAAAAATTGAATTTGATTTGATTACAACAATAAGTCGCACGAATTATTTGGCAAAGTTTTAACATGAATTGAGGTGACGGATAACTCATCGACTGTTGTGCCTACAATGCGTCTGTAATTATTATTAATTTCTAAGCGTATCGAATGAATAAAAAAAGAACATTTCGAAAAAAACAACCATCTCCATATCTTTCTGAAAACTATAGACCGTTTTATTGTACCGTCTCACCATCGGCCCGTACAGAGGCTACTCACGGTACATCATGTTAGTCGACTCGTTCACAAATTATACATACAAAGTCAGCCTCGTAAAAATTCTACGTAACAAAGTTTGATGATTCAATTAACCTGTTTCGAGTTCATTTTAACGACTAGCTAGGTTCCACACTGCCAAAAGTGAAAATCAAACGCGCACTCGAAAATCCTGTAATATTCTGGTACGATCGAGAGTTACGATTACATTACACATGTCCAAACGTCGTACGGCGACGACTGTGACTCGTGATCACGATTTAAGATATTAAATTAATATCTTAAACCGTGATCAACAGTGATTCGTAGAAAACAAAAAAAAAAAAATCGAAAACAAAGTAAAACGCGAACAGACTGAAAAATAAAACGAAACGTATCGCAACGTATCGGGTACCGACTTCGAACGTGTAATGAAAAAAAAAAAAAAACAACAAATAAATCACTTGTTTAAACTCGAAAAAACTCGAACGTAATATTTGAAAAAAGCTACTTAATATTATTGTCTTCTTCGTGATAAGGTAATCTCGTTCGGTTCGACGACGTTGCCGGCCTTCTACGCCGTTGTTTCCGTTGTTGTACAATCTCGATCCGCTCGAGGGCGCCACGCGTCTCAGGACGAACCGCAGGATTGACGACCGCGCGCGGATCGTGAAAAATCATCAACGTTTCAAAAAAAAACTTGTAAATTTCGATTTTTTTTTTTCCTTTCCATTCGAGTCGTTGCAAACCTCTCGAGCTCTGATAATTTGTAAATATTTTTTTCCATTTAAACATTTTATTAACAAGTCGACTGCCAGAGTATTTTCATAGGGTTTGTCCTCACACGCTCATGTACGCCGTTGTATTTTTAGACAGATTATAATTAAATATGAACAAATAACAATATTACAATGCTGTTTACATGGAATAAATCATTTTTATCTGTACTTTCTATTCCATTAATTGAACGAGTACACAAATATGTTAAAACTATTAAGGCCAAAGATACATACCACGTGAGTATACCAATTGTGGTACTCTGGTGGCAGTCTGCAACTTTAGATTTCTCGAGAACCTACGAAAACAGAATAATCGAAAAAGCAGAGACGGTCCTGAGGGGCAGGTCGACTATAGTCGTCCAAGTCGGCACGTTTCGTCCTGGGTTCCGCGTCCATTCTACTAGACTGGATAGCTCACATTTTGAATTATTTCATTATTCTATTCTTCTATCGTTCAACTAGCGGAAAGACGAATCGATTAGGTTCGATAATACGCGTGCGAGGGCGAAAGAAAAAAAAACGAACAAAATATCACGGACGACCCGTACACGACGACGATTCGAACGAGACTGAAACGCGATCGAGATGATATTCGAAGAAGTCGACGACTGTTATCGTCCGAATTGATATTTTCACCTCGTTATCATCCGCCTATTTCCGGGTGTCTGCCGTTGTGTTGCGTCAGGTAGTGGGCGGTGTGACGCCGCAACAACAATCGTTTCGTTCGTCCGTTTGAACTCTGAACCCGACCTCTATAGGTACCATTGTCTCGCCAGGTCTTGCCGTTACGCAATAGCGACCGGATTCGGTTTGTTTGTTTATTTGAGTTTCGGACGTGACCTTAAGGTACCATTGTGTACTACTTGGCTGAGGCGAGCAAACTCGGCGACTGCAAATACGTATTTCATCAACGCGGACGACGAACGAAAAGTTTCTCGTGATTACTGTTTTCCCAAATTTCATAACACTCTGTTCGGCGATACGCATAAAATGGGTAGAATGATAAAAACTACGACCCGGTAAAAATTATCCGAAAATCCGTGCTTTCGTTGATTATAAAGTACTCGTAGTACTACTGATACTGTATAGTATTTATAATCAATGGCGCTATCGATGATAGCTAAGAATAGAATACTCGCCCATTGTTCGCCCCGAAAATACAGGTAAGAGACGCCACCCACACCCTTTACTTCTCAAAGCCGCTGCTGATTACGTTTTGTCAACTCCTGTGAAATGTATATTATATACAATTATTACATGTATAAAACAGAGTTTGCTCCTCCTCCCCCTGCCCCCCTCCAAAAAAAGGTTCGAGTTACACTCGTTATATACTATTGTACTACAGAGTATTAAGTACTTACATAATACATATATACAGGGACTATACATGTTTTTTTAGAGGTGGGGGGGGGGGGTGTTAAAGCATGATTTGCCGACTGATTATTAAGAAAATACCGACTGTATTTAGAAAAAAAATTGAATATACTATAATATCGGTAACGGCCATCTCGAATTAAAATTATTTGAATTATATCTATTGTATCTCATGACGACAAAATGTCGCCGACTTGATCGTTTAGATCAGCGGTCGCCAACTGGTGGTCCGCGGTAAAAATTTGATGGTCCACAGAAAAATTTGAACATTATTTGCAATGTTATGAGTTTATAATCGTAATTTACGAAAGTAGTGTATAATATCGCTGTCTGTAGATTCAGTTTACAACAAATAAGAATAAACGTATATAATAATATTGTTTATTTATTTATTATCGCATGTTATAAAATAAATAGACCTAATTTCCAACGACGGTGGGTTATTCAAGACACAAGTATAAGATATAAGTGGTCCGTAGAATTTAGAGTTATGGAATTAGTGGTCCGCGAGGTCCAAAAGGTTGGCGACCTCTGGTTTAGATCAAAATTTTCCTACTGAAACTTACTAAACAATCGAAGTGCGGGTGCTACAACCCCCCTCCTCCCCCGAAACCCGGCCGTGCATATGATCCCTATTGTATAAAGAATGTAAAACAATAAGGTACCTGTTTTTGATCATACTCGCCCATCGTCCGGCCGCTGCAGATATTGGGCTTGAAACAGTTGCTTCGGAAACCCGCCCCCGAAACTGCGGCGTTGAGTGTAGATCTCCTACAACAGTAATAAATAATATAAAATATCGGTAATATCAATACACGCGTAGTCGATAATATAAATATCGTACCATATATTTTGTATTGTATACTGCACCGCGGCACGGTCCGCTCCGATTTGTTATTTTAGCGTGCCCTTTGAAGAAAGCCACGACTCGAATAATTATCATGTCAGTATATACTGAACCACTATACGTCGTACGAAATGATTTCATTTCATAAAACTATATAAACTATCAAAGTAGAACTTTGAATAGTACACGACGGTATAGGTACGCGTAGAGACTTGTTTAAACAAATTTAAATTACATTTTACCAATCGTCTATATCGACGCGTTTCTGCCGCGGCGGGTTACGGACAGAACGTAATAATATTATAATAACCGTACAAACTCCAAGTGAGCTGAAAATCGTTCGCATTGTTTTAAATTTCGATCCCATCGCGCGTTTCGCCTTCCCAACACGAACACGACGACGAGTCGCCTGCTCCTCCGTTCTATCTATAAACAACGTTTGTAAAACGTCTATTCGGCGGGCAGACGTCTCTCTTCGAATCCCAAAATCGCAATAATCGCAACCGTAATTTTTTTCTGTTTTACGCCGGCTTTGTGTGTGGTTAAGTATTTTAAAAATTTTAACAACGGCGACGCCTTTTCAGAGAGGTCTTTTCGGCTGCTGTGTCCACGAGAGTTTGCCGCTTGAAAATAGTTATTATTATTTAAAGTTCGCAATGTCGATAATCCGCGCGCGTTTTCAGATCTTATTAAAAGATATCAATAAATTCGTGTGCACGTACATAGATGATATACACGCGGGATTGAGTAATCATTGTCAATTACAATTACATACAATTATTATTATTATTATCCGCACTGTTGTGTGAACGCGATGTTTTTCACGGATAATTATTTTAATTTCGCATAGTTCTGACGTCATAACTATTACCGGCTGCGGGGACGCCGCGCATCGCGACGACGACGTAGGTATTATAATCTGCGGAGCTATAGCTAGTTGACACGACATGATTAAATATATAAACGAAATGTGAAAAAAATCAACAACGGTAATTGACGTTACACGTGTACGCACGAAAAACAGCCATGGAAATTAAAATGCACACCACGCGCGATAACGTCCACGCACGACGACTCTGTTGGGAAATAATAATTGTCGAGATTATAATAATAATATCATCGTCTGCGTGTTCCTGCGCCGATAAGTAATTGATACGAACGTTTACGCGTCGAAACAGTCGTGGGGCGCAGAACTATTTCATTTTTTTTCCTTTTGCTCACACAATGAGATATCGATGAAAGACGGAAAATCGAGCGTCGATTTTCTCACTCCGCGTTCGCCTCGGCTAAAGTTTGTACAGGTGTGTGTTGAGGCGTTTTTTTTTTTTTCATAAATAATTGTTAATGTGACTTTATGCGTCATTTGTAGTCGAAAAAAAACTGTACAGAACGAAGCTATCGTGGCTGGATTTTTGTAGGTCGCGAGGAGCCGGTGCGTATTTAATATTGAAAATTGGGTTTTTCTCTCTTCTTCACGACGACGACGACACAATATATTTACAACTAAATCGAGAGATGGTAAAATGTTTTTTTACGATTAATCGAATGAGACCGTTGATTTCGTTTTTAAAAACAACATAAACGAAGAACTTTGTATTACGTTTTCAAGATGCTACCAGAAGAATTATTTATCGATATTTCACGAGAAAAATGCTGCCGGGTTCGTGTTCGGAACCGACTACAGGCGACTGTTCGAATGATGTTGACGAGATATGATGATTCTAAATCTCTTAAGCCATGTCATATCCGGGCGTTTTTGAATTGATTTTATTTCTGCATTTACCAAGTCGTGGACGAACACGAGACGATCTGTGAATTATGTTGAAAAGTCTGGAATGGAAGTCTTTGTCGATCGAAAAAAACAAATTGTTCGGCAGGCGACGAATAAAGGCGTCTAAGATATAATCTGGATTTTCTCCGGAAACAGGTGGCCGATTCGTTGGCTTTTCTTGTAGCAAACGCTTCATAACTTTATCAAGTTATACGGAATAACGTCGGTTGTGTAATAACGAGATTTTATCTATACGGTGCATAATTGTTTACTTTGAGTTTCGACAAACGTAACGTGCGGTGTACTACATTGTACGCTTTTTTAATTAATAAGGCAGTTCGACCCGTTCATCGTACTCGTATAGTCATCACGTCGTATTGATACACCTGCGAACGTGTTGGTCGGATACGTCGAGCTTGCGTATACACGCGAAAACGTCTGGAACGAAGCAGCTACTTCTGCGGCGGCCCTTGTCGTTCGGAAGACAATATCGTACGCGATAAAAGTATATTTTTATGGCACGACGCGGCGGTTAACTACCCGCCCTACCGCATTATTGCCGTCGACTGTAACCGTGCCCCAGGGTAACAACAATTGCCCACCCCCCCACACTTCCTCCTCGCGACTTTATGCTCGAAAATATACGACGCGAGCCTGTTCAACAACACGCGTTCGCCTTTTATTCTATTTTTAGTGTCGATTAAAAAACCGTAAACCATCGCTTTCATTGTTCCAAGTGAACCGCACGAAAACGCCACGCCGCCGCGAACTCGATAATAGAATAAACGATCTATCGATATAATGTAGCCAACCGGTTCTTATTAAAAACGTCACGTTGTTTGCATGCCTATCCAGGCTCATATTATAATATATACGAAATGTCAACTCCTCGATAGTTTTTTCGTTTTCTACCCGAACGTCGAGTGTTTCAAATAAAAGATTTTTCATTGATATCGCGAAATTTTTTCAAATTTTTCCCCCTTCGAGTTGCCAAAAGCAGTCGAGACTGTACGATACCATAATACACGTAGTGTATAAAAACAAGTATGAAAAGAATCGAGTGTACTTATATAAGTTTGACGCTGGAAATTAGAACGAAGAAAAAAAAAAACGTACGCCGGTTATTATTTACAACGGGTACACATCTATAGTATAATATATTACATAATAATCATACGACGTGTATATGATGATTTTTTTTTTTTTTTTTACTTTTCGAACGAGCGCACGCGAAATGTCGCGGGCGACACCCTGTGAAAGCTCTTGAATATTAACCGTGACCCATCGACTTTATTAGTGGCGCGGCGAGCCCCTCGCAGGTCGCGTGACTTTTATTTTAATAGGAATCCGTAATTTAAATATGCGAAACAAACCCGGCGCGGCGCATAGAAAACGCCGCCGCCGCCGCCGCCCGCCGTTAGTCACGACGGCGATATTGCGATATATACATATAATATCATAACAAATATACGATACACGGCGGTTATTAAACAAACACCGCGACTATGATATTTATACATGCGAACGCCGAAATTAGTCAGGTATCATCGAGTGCGATACGTCATCGGAACGATTTGAATATTTCAGTCGATCGCTCGTTATTTTTTTCCGACGCGATCAAAGGTTTTTTTCCCACGTTTATTATAATCCACTGTCGATTTTAATTTCCTTTGTGTCGCGTCGTATTCGTTTCGTTTGATGATAAAAAAAAACAACAAAAACCAAACAAACGATGAGCTCTCGCACGGAATTCGGAACGCGTTTTAGGCGATACCGGTTACCGAATCGTAGCCAACGCGAAGTAAAAATATATAAAAGCGTTATCGTGGTAATCGTACAAGTGTACGTATTATATTTCCGATTGATTTTTGGCCGTGTCATAAATTTAACGGAATAGGAGGCGCGATAGAAGTCGCAGTTAATAATATTTTCAACTTACCGTTTATTCAACGTACACGGCCGCCACGGTGAGTACATGTTTTTAGATTTGAGATTTTTCGTCCGCGACTGTGTTCACTTTTAACGATCTACGTACGTGATTGCATTAGAATGAAAATATCGTACGTAGTTTCTTCTTCTTCTTCTTCTTTGGCTTTTACGGACCATTTAGGTCCATTGCCGCAACAACTACTTGCCTCCATCTATCTCTATCTTGTGCTAGTTCTTTTCCGTCATTCACTCCCAGTCTCGATGCGTCTTTTGTAATCCTGTCTTTCCACCGCTGTCTGGGTCGTCCTCTCGGCCTTCTTGTGTCCGGCTTCCAGTCCGTGGCCAATCCTATGGGGCCTTCGGATCTCCACACATGACCAGCCCATCCCAGTCTACTACTCTTAAGGACTCCAATTATATTTGTTTCGCCATATAGTTCTTCTACTTCTCGGTTTGTTCTTAATTCGAAGTCCCCCCAGGGCGTTTCTTTTTGGCCCAAATATCCTTCTAAGAACCTTCCGTTCAAACGTAGCTAGTCTATTTTCGTCCGTCATTGTTGACGGATAATTGTTGATTGCATTAGAATGAAAATATCGTACGTAGTTTATTTGCCAAAAACCGTCATTCGTGTAACAATAGCGTAAGTATTATACATTTTACGTGTGATAATGAGAATACATAATATAAGAAAGTTAAATCGGGGTAAATTGTAACAAATCGATCGATTAAACGGTAAATCGGCAAAAGGCAAAAGTGCGGTGTTAATACAACCGAAAATGTTGAATTACCATATGAATTGAACACGATTGAAAAATATTACGAAAAGAAACGTTTGTCGAGTCTAATTCGAAAGTGGAGAAAAAGTGAAAAAGGCGAAATAAATTACACGCCTAAACAGACGAGGAAGATAAATTTCGTTCGATATGAACGATGAGTGCGGATCGACGGCGGCGTGGATCGTAAAATTCGAAGTAAATTTTTTAGATCTCTAGAATCTAGAGAATTATGGAAATGCGACATGATTAAAAGACTAGTGACGAAAAGTGGCGTTTTTAATTTTTATAATTGCGTCTGCGATTTGTTTTCGAACGGATTGAAAACAACGTCAATCGTTATATAGCCACCGGCCAGTTTTATTTAAAATACATTACGAATTTATTCGAAAATTATAAATATAAAACAATTATTATTACTATAGTGAATAATATTTATATGGCTAATGGGATATAGAGGTGCCTTTGAAACGCGTACCATAGGAATATTCTTGTCGTTATTAGTAACACAATATTGATTAAATCGTGCCGCGTGTACGCGAAACTTCGGAAATCTATAGGTTACGGCGGCGGCGGCGGCTGCGTGCGGTGTGCATTTGAATAATAGGGTTTACTACTTGATACATTATTATTTAAGCGCTGCGCTGTGAAATCAAGTGTGTATATTATATTAAACGCCTCGGAAAGTGTCAAAAAAGATATTCTTGATGATTTTCTGTGTGAAGTCAGATAGAAAACAACCCGGCGACGCTTCTGTGCGGGTGATTACCGTCACGCATCGTATTTAGAATCAATACCAATTATAATTAAATTATATCGCAATATGATGATTAATTAGTATTAATTGAATTTGCCGGCGGCGATTTCGAAAAACCAATCCGCCGCCACCGGTCGTGTAGATAACCGGGGATAAATATAACGATTTATATATTGTTCGGAAGTACTCGTAATCGATTTACACGTTCGGCATCGCGTTCGATCGAAAATATAGTTACATTTTTAACGTGTTCATTATGGATTCCATAGAGGAGAGCCATCGCCGGGGTGCTCGCGTTAGTATTAGAACTATTTTTTTTTCTTTTTTTTCCAATACCGCGTTCATTCTTCGAGGCGATGAAAACTCCCATACGAATTGCACGCGAAACCTTTTCCGGTTACAAATCAAACAATAGTTTTACAAACTAAAATAAAATACAAAAAACAAAGCTTCGTCGATGTAATTTCCGTAACGTTGAAAACGTGCACAACATTTTATTTCGCTTTTTTTTTTGGATATTATACAATTATCTATGCTCTTTAATTATTTATGTTATGCCGTTTTAGAACTCGAAACGATTTCAGTGTGCTATCGTCGATTTTAAAACACATCATATCGATATTGGCATGATCCTTTACTTTTTCGATTTTTAAATAAAACTTTAATCTAATCCGAATAGAAGTAAATACAATTCTACTAAAGATTATTGAGCTTTTTATTCTTTTGAGCACGCGGTATAGAGATAGACATGTTATTCTTTTATATTGTACATTTTTTTTTTTTTTTTTTAACGGCCTATACGAAAATATATAACTTTGTGTATAAATAATTAACGAATGATTATTAATAAAACAATATAGATAATTAAAGTTGTTAGTTTTTTTTCAACCCGTTTTCGTAACTCTTTGTACGATTCATAAAATGTTATAACTTTAATTCTAATGCTTTTTCCTATAATATTTATAATCCTTCGAAACCCGTACGCCCCAATAACTTTTTCTTTAATTCGTACACATTTACGCGGATCCCCCTCCCCTAATTCTCAACCCGAGGAAAAAACAAACTTTATAAATTGGTATCTCGTATATAATAATATATACGTACATAGCTCATTTCGCATACAGTTATCGCGTGTCGTATAAACGCCTGATTATAATATATACTTGCCACTTAAATCGCGTATTATTTTATATACCTACAGGATTGGAAAGTCAATAATCCAGTGTCCAAAAATATATTATTATTATTTATCGATTCCGAGCGATTTACTATTTTACATTTACGACAAAGGTATTGTGTACCTAACCTATACGGCTATACCCACGACGAATCGACGTGTTAACGTCCGTGATGTTTCGCATGTCGTGAAAAAATACCTATAAACTTTTACATTCGACTCTTATTATTTAAATTACATCGATGCGCACTTTTCGAGACGAATCTGTGCGTGTTAATATCGTATTTTATGATAAAAAAATAAAAAAAAAATAGAATTTAAGGAATAGATTTCGTTTACACGATACCTGTACGTTCTTGAATTTCTTTCGGTAACGAATCTCATTCGATATTGGGTGTTCTTTTTACGTTTTTTTTTTTTCATTCTAAACCGTTTCCACACGTTGTCGCCAAAAGGTCGGCAAAAGTCTAAACAAAGAACAACTAAAAGATTTTTGTTTACATAAAATTTCGCGCCAAAGCTATAATTTCCTAATATCTAACCATTAACTACACGAATCAAACACACTCGCCGACATTAATAATATATTATAATATTATAATAGATAAAAAAAAAAGCAGCCAAGTGAGACACAAGACATGGACGTGATTACGGATGATGGGTCTTTTAAATATGAAACGAAAAACGATTCTGAGAGAACTAGTTCGGCTACAAAAAGTCAAAAGATTTTCGTATTTTAATAACATTTCGGCAAAATTTCAAACGAAAGAAAACCGAGCCGCAATGTATTGTACAAAAGAAAATCTTCTCGTCTCTACAAAAGTCCCTATAGCCTCGCGATCGGTACTTTTTGAGTAGCCGTGAAAATCAAAATTCGATTCGGTCGTAAACCGGGTGTTCCGTAAACGTTGCCGTTTCTCGTCCGTTTTTCGCGTACCCAACTTTTTCACTGTTGGGAAATTCGAAAAACGAAGTAGGTACTCTCTAAAGTACCGATTATTAGATACGCTTTGCTAACCAGAAACGCGTACTGGGGAAAAAAAAACTCCCAGAACTATAGAAAAACGATTTGGCCGCATGGAAATATAATATACTGAGCAAAAATTTGGACAGTCGCGACGCGGGCAGACGTTAAATCGCATTATATTATGTATATGACGTATCGTCGCTAATAACGCTAAAGCTCTATATTAATCCGACGGGGATCGCGCGAATAAACTAAAGTCATAAAAATAATAAAAGTAGGCGGGTAATAAATCACAATCAACGGTGTTTTTCGTCCAGATTTTTAAAGAAACGTTAATATTATAATCCGCGTGGCCGCCGCCGCCGCCGCGTAGGTATACGCGCCGATTGTCTATTATATTAATGGACGGTATATTATAATATATTATAAACACGTCTAATCTGTGTCGCATTATATTAGCGTTAAGAGATATATATAATATTATAGTGATGAAATGTTTTGGAAAATCTACCGGGCGCGTTAGAGAACGGAACGTTTCCTCCGACGACGCGATATTTACTAATATATCCGCGCGGTTCCAAATCGGCGGAGAAAAAAAAAGTGGCCAACGATTCGTACGATAGCGGCGGGTAGGAGGGACGAGGTACGCGTCGTGTTTTCGTTATTTAATCATAATTTATTTTTTCTCGTACACGGTGCGCGGAAAAGTGAATACTTTTAAATCTGTACGGATCCACTTCACCGGCGGCGTGTATATATTATATAAAGCAAAGGTTCGCGTTTTGTTTTTGTTTTTTTTTTTTTTAAAGGAACATCCCAGACACTCGGCGTGTATTCACGTTTGTAATTTTGCTCTTATGTTTTTTTTATTATGTGTATACACGTATTAAGCTTTTCATACGGTTTTTTTTTTTTTTTTTTTTTTAATACCTTGCGAGATTTCTTTAAAGTTTGCCTATTACTCATTCATAATATATAAAACGAACGCGGCGATGTTACGTTCTTAGCCAATTACCAGCGTTATTTATTTACATAGAATTAATCATCCGCATCAGAATTGGCCATATATACAAGAAAAGAAGTAAAAAATAAAAAAAAAAGGTGCGACGATCACCGAGACTTATAAATATACATTTTGAACAGTCAAATCCCGCGCACCAAAAACGTCATCGAAAACAGTCTCTGGGACACGAGATTATAATATCGCACAGCTTTCGAGTATATACGCGATTGATCAACTGGAGATTAGTAATAATTGTATTCGTCCGCGAAATAATATCGCAAAATACAACGTTGCATTGCCATTTCGCGAGCGTTTTAATTTCGTCGAAATACGATGTTAATAATTAACGTAGGTATAAACCATAACCAGAATGGTCTGTTATGAGATGTAAAATAAATAAGCGTAAAAATAGTGCGTCGAAACGCAGCGCCGCGCCGTAAAATGTGCAACGATGGATTTGTAATAATCTTAAAACGAGAAAAATAACTCACGAAAAAAATATGTTTACGATTTAAAAAATTACACCGACGGTAATGATTTGATAACCGTCTCGTGTTGATTGTACTGTAATTTAATTTCGTGTGAAAATAATAATTATATTATTTGATATATTTGTTTGAATTTTTCAAAAGTCACTCTATTTTGTTGACGCTGACAATCGGTTGAAAAATATCGTCAAAAATAACAAACGGGGGCTTTGTGTTTTTTTCTTATCGCAGTAGTTGGTAATGCAGATAAAATTTACGGTCAGAAACAATAATACTTTTCGTAAATTTGAATTCAAATAGTTTGGTACGTATGCGATTTATTTATCTGTAAACAGTTACGAGTATATTGGTAAAGGCACGTACACAGGGGTGTTTTGGGGTGTTCAAACGTCCCCCGAAATGTTTTGGTTCTTTTGTATAGTTATTTTCTTATTGAATTTTAATGTTATAATTGTTATATTATATTTTAATAGACAGGTATAATATTACGTTGTGTTTGTGTGTTAAAATACTAACAAATTTTATATTTTAAAAAAAAGTATTGTAAGTATAGCCGATTTTCATAATAAAATTTCGCATGTTTATTGAAAATAAAGTTCTGATTTTCAAAAACACCCCCCCCCCCCCCGAAAACTTTTTTCTGCGTACGTCCCTGAAGGGAGTCGAGGGTATGAGATTGTAAGCGAACGAATTAACAAGACGGAAGAAGAAAAAAATCCGTTTCGAATCATGACAAAATTACGATTTTGCGTCACCATTTGTTGGAGATTTTTGTCTTTTTTTAAGCACGATCTAATATATTATCTAAGTCTTATATTTTATGTTTTTTTTTTTTTCTTATGCACGCGTCTCTTAAATTATAATTTTCCCTCGAACTACAGTTTATTCTCTTGGTCACCTATACTGCTGCTCGTATAATATACGTGTTTGTACGTTTATCAAAGTTTATTTATACTTTTTATAGATACGTTATTGTTAGCAGCGTAAAATATCCGATACCAGTGCAGGACACGTTGCCAAAAAATCGTCCTTCATATCAATATATTCCTGCTCACTCAGCACTCTATTTGAAGTGCAAAAATCATTTCGGTTATAGACTTGACAATATCAAATTTAAATATCGTCGTTTTCTCGTGCCCGTATAGCCGACGTAAAAGTATTCGGCAATTTTGCATTCTAATGGAGGAATCGTCCGCCGCGGAGACGACGTTTATTTATAGATCAAATTATTAGTTGGATTTTTTTTTTTTTTTTCGCGAATATTTTTAGTGAAATGTGCGCTATAAAATGTTCTTTAAGTGCACGCGTGCGCTTGTTTGTGTTTTATCGTTTTTTTAGGACTACTTAGTCTCCTGTCCCGCGAGTACAAGTTATAATATTATTTATAAATAATTACACTATTAGAGATTTTTCAAACTCACGGCCGGGAGAGATGATTTTGCGTTCGTACACTCGTACGAGTGATTTGACGCGATCGATTTGAACTCTGCGCGTATCGTTGATTTGTTCAACAAACGCCAATACGATTTATTCGTTCTGTACAATTCTGTAAACATAAAATTCATATTCATAAAGGGCGCGCGATTTAACACTGTCAGAAAATGTGTAAAGTACATTGTTATACGAGGTGAATATATTTATTTAAACGCTCGACTCGCGAAATATTATCATTAATCGACTGAAATTAAAGAGTACCGAGAAGAAACTGTAACAATAATTATAAATCATAATAAACGCGTAAATCACCGCGGCATTGCTATTATTATTATTGGTAACAAATATTTAACTAAATTGACTAAAAAAGAGTAGCTTATAGAAAAGAGCAGCGATTCTCATGTTACGCTGTGTAATTCCGTTCGTACGTTTTTCACAAATAAATTTGTTTTACCGTCGAGACGGACGTGCGATCTCGGAGTAAAATATTTTCGGTAAATTTCGCGATCAAACTTCGCGAACGACTTTCGCTCAGAAAGTGTCGATCGATCGAAACGAGTAAAAAAAAATTAAAAATCATTGAAAACAAAGACAGGGACATATCATTATAATGTATTATTAGGCACTCGAAAACTGGAATTTTCTAATATTTATGCTTCGCTCAGAATCTAAAACTGTAAATTATTTAAATCACAAATAACGTACCCGAAATAATAGCAGAGATTAAACTAAATATTTGAGAACCATTTTATATAATTCAGTTCGTTCCTCTACAAACAGACCCATTTTCACCTCTACACAACGCGCTCCTCGTATAACTTTATAAATATTATAATCATGATAATATTATAATTTAATAAAACGCAAAAGTAAATTTCATATAAATATGATAATAATAATAATAATAATTCCGTATTTGAAATCGTATAACCGAGTTATTGTGTTATTAATTTGACATCGGACGTATTTTTTTTTTTTTTACAGTACAACTACGGCGAAAACGTTTTGGGAAATCGGTTATTATCTGTGATGCACTTATTACGATTTAAAATTTACTTTTCATACTTAAAATTATGTTTTAGAAATCTCGATAAAAAAATTACATCATATCACGTTACAATATTATTGTACACGTGCATATATATTACAATATTGTGCGTACAAAACGTACGCATTAAATGTATAATATATTTTAATCACTTGTAATGGTTTATTTATTTCTCAAATAAATATACACTTGACGCGTGTTTATTAATATTTCTAAACTGATTTCGTATTTTAAACGAAAACTAGTTATATTATATTCATTCAGTATATCAGTATATAATATTATAGTAATATATTATAGAGTGTGTTGACATAAATGAATATAAATATATTATTCCAAAACGTTAAAATCGTTTTACAAAAACTTACGTGCGTTTCGAACGCGAATACACGTCGTCCGTCGTGTCGTATGTTATCGTTATTATTATTATCACGCGAAGTAGAACGAGAGGGGATAATATATCGTGTCGAATCGAAATGTTCAGAGCAGTCGCATTTGAATATTCCCGTTGTTCTCCGGAAAACGGCGGTATATTCCTCCATGCGTCACACATTCGACGTTTCGCTCGAAGATAATGCCCACCTGATTGGCGCGAAAAAAAAAAAAACAAAAAACTAAATTAATTTAAAAAAATAAAAAATAAAAATGTATTATTTATTATGACGGCTCGGGACGAAACGAAAGGAGGACACGTCACGTAAAGGTAAAAAGTAATCATTTTTTGTTTTCTCTCTCGCTCCTTCTCTCTGTCGCGCGAGTATTTTTTTTTTTTTTTACGATTATTTATTGTTGTTAAAGGTAGCGCTCTATCGTTTTAAGGTCTCAGTGTTCGCGGTTCGCCCTTTGTTGGGTCAGTCAAAAGTTCGACACGACATCGTCGACAACGCCGTCACCAGCGCGTGTATAATAATAGTTATACATGCATTCATAAAACAGTTTTCCTTTTTTTCCGTTTCACATCAGACGTGTTTCGCTTTTTCTCTCTTTCGCGTCGACGTTCATTGTTTCGTTACGAACGAGTTGTAATTAAAATAATAGCCATGCACAATTAAATTCCGATCGCTTTATATTTACGTTTTTTTTTTTTTTTTTTTTTCTATTTAATTTCGTTCTTATTTTTCTTATATAGTTTTCCTTTCTTTTTCTTTTTTTTCTTCATATTATATTATTTTTGGTTTTTCGATTTCATTTTCATTTTTTTTTATTTTTTCATTTTTTTCTCGCGCCTCGATGTTCGGTCATTTCGGAGATAACACCCGAATCGCCAACGATGGAAGATGATGATAAAGAAGGTCACGGACGGTTGTTCTTCCACCGGGACCATCGATAACGAAGTGTTTGCGATCGGGAGGACATTTTAAGAGACACGTAATTATAAACGCACGCATTAAACTGCATCTAAAAATATTATTTCTTTTTCTCTCTTGGCATCGAATGTCGTTCACGCTACCGACTCGAGATTCACGTGGCAACCATTCAAATGAAATTTCTCAAAACGTTATCCGGAAAATACTCGTTTAAAATCGCGTCGTCGATGCTTTTACGAAACGAACCGGCCCGCGGCACGTTTATAACAATCCCGCTTCAGACACTGACTTCAGATACTACGTGTTTATATTACTACTACTTGCGACGCTTGCCGCGTCCGCTTTAAAATCGCTTACCCCGCGAGTCGCCGATTCGTCAAATTTGCGCGAGTAACGAAATGTTTTCAAAATCGTACATTTCGGTCGCCCGAATCCCCCCCCCGGACGCGATCGAATATAAATTCTGCGCGCCCTCGAAATAATATTACAACCGTAACGCGAAATACTACGCCCTGTACGAGACTGCGGCGAGACCACGACTCTCGTACGAATAATGTCCTCCTTCTAAACGTTTCTATCGATCGTTCTCCGTGATATTTTACAACAACAGTCGTCGTTTGCGTTTCGTACAATATTCCACGACGTTTCGGCATCATTCTAATGGAAACGTCTAGGATTGACGCGCCGGTACGGTCGTAGACTCGCCGCGAAGCGCGTTTCCGATTTATTCGCCGCGTAGGCCGCGTAGCTCGTGTGTTAAAACTTTCAAGTTCGAACGCGTGTATAGGAGCGCGAGTTTCAAAACGTCTAGCGCCGAAAGAGTTTCGAAACTTTTTCCGAACGCCAGGCAGAAGCGAAACACCCAAGGTTACCGGATATGAAACTACGAGAAAACTTTCCGCGAGCCGTGTAGGTTTTCTAATAATTGTTACATCACGACATTTCAACGAAAAGAAAGGTGGGGGGGAAACGAACAAAAACACAAACAAACTAAACAGTTCCGCGCGAACAATCGACCACGGTCGGTTTTCAATATATATATATATACACGAGTATATAATATATACATAGTACATACACACACACACATATTATGTACACGCTTAGTCTTGGTTTTTAATAGAAACTGGGTCTCTGGGTTACGGTTCGCGTCGAGGATAGGTATTTCAATCGCGTCGGTCGGTACGCGTGTATAAAACCATCTCCTTCCCTCTCCCCTGCCCCTCTTCAGCGTGCCTAAATATATTTTAACGGGTGTGTTTGTGTGCGCGTGCGTGCGTTGTGCTTGTTGCAGTCGAGATGGACCATGACGGAAGCGAATATTCTATACCGTTCGGTATCCGTCAGGTACCGTGTGATGAATAACTCGAGCAAAAGTTTCTTCAGATGGATTATTTCAGAAATATTCTGCTGCTGGAAACAACAGAACGAACTTCCCGAAAACTCGGGTAAGACGACTACGACGACTACGACTACGACTACGACGACGACGACGACGACGACGACGACGACGACCCGTGTCGACAACGACGCACAGTGGTATGAATTTCAATTTTAGATGGAAAAAACACAATTTTATAATGTCATTAAATTGCAATATTATGATTTTATACGAATATATATGTACTATAGATTGTAAAAATAATACCCATTTTAACAATGAGTTCGATATTCGATAAGAATATTGCGATAATATGTAAAGAAAACATATAAATTATTGAATTTTCGATAAACCGACTCATTTAGCGTTTTGTGTTCATTCTTTGTGAATTAAAAATAAAACTTAACTTAAACTTAATTTTATATTTTCAACATGGATTTCGAAAATTTTGGGAAGTATTATATTTGAAATATTTTAAAACTTCATGCTATAAGTATAATTAAAATATCAGAAAAATCGTAAAAACAAAAAGTACTATTCTTTCATAGTGAATATATATTAATTAATTAATATTAATCATTAAATATTACATAGATTATATAGTACTTATTCTACTTAATGATATTTTCAAAGTTTGGTTTGCGTCCATTTGCGTCTGTAATTTTAATAATTTTTTTTCTAGCGAGTTCTAGCGGCAACGCTGAACCACAAAATGATACAGAAATTGACGATCATTTAAAAAAATATAAACTATAACAACTTTGAATATATTTTAAAATTAAAAAAAATTATCCCCTTAATATAAGTTGTAACATTGAGAGAGGACTTAGTTAGAAATTATTTCGAAACTAATGCAATATTTTAATTTAGCAATTTTAAAATTATACGAGTTGATGTAAAATACACACATTTTGAAACATGTAAAAATGACCCCTAGACACCTCCCCTGGGGGCTATCTTCAAAACTGATGTGATATTTGAATTAAGCAGCCTTAAAAACATATAATATGATGTAAAATACATACTTTTTATTACTCTTAAAAAAATACCCCTAGCCCCTCCCTCCCCCTTGTGACGAAAATCAAAACTGATTCATAATTTGAAACAACCGATCTCAAATCATGTAATTTTGATTTATTGCATAACTAATTATACTAAAAATTAAAAGAAATTAATTTTTTCCATCTAGAATTGTATTTCAGACCACTGTGCGACGCCCGCGTTCCGAGGGGAAATCGGGCGAAAACTCGTTACACGTATAACAATAATGATAATAATGTAATAATGACCGTGAAACGACGTGCCGCCCATATACACACGTCGACGACGACGACACCGCCGCCGCCGCGCTTTTATAAACGCGCGACTATCCGAACACGCGTTATAGCTCTTTGACCCACATTCCTAAATGCCATGCGATCACAGTGTAGTTATTTAATATTTCGCATGTGTTTGGCGAGTTGAACGATCGATTGGCAGCGGTGGTGTGTCCATTCCCAAGGTCGCCAGCCGTCTCCCCTCTTTTGAAGGTCACTGTAATACATATATATATATTTATTAAACGTACACTATATGTATTTAGTAAGTTCCACGATTCATTCGACACAACCCCGCGAACATGTGATCGACGACCACACATTCGTCCTGAATAATTTAATAATATAAGAATCGAACGGCCGCGACCTCCCCCTGGAGGGGGGGATGGGAGAAGGTTATCGACAACGATAACGGCGAAACAAATGGTTTTCTTTTCCGTTTTCGGGGGAGGAACAGGGATCGCGATTATTTTTCCGCCTCCGCGTCTCGTGTACGTACACCGTAGGCGGTGTTATGAACATTCTCGCGATTGTATTATTTTTATACACTGCGGCGTCGTAGACGTGTTTTATTCCGCGTAAAGTGAAAACCGGGAAATTATTTGTCTGTCGCGTGAAACGGGGGGGGAGGAAAACGAGAAGAAACCGTACAACTCTGCGGCGAAACAATAATTACGAAGGCGACAAAAACCGTTTGCGTGCGGTGTGCGTGTGCGCGATCGGGCGCCCGCGCGCGCGTGTGTGTGTTTTTATGTGTGTGCGCCGCGCACGTGTGTGACTGTACATCGTCTTAATCAATATACGAGTATTTTTTTTATTTTTTTTTAGGGTTATGCACACATTACCATTTTTCTTCTTGTCCGACAAGGGTAAATGTCATTGACCTTGTTTACCTCCGGTAGCGTATCGCGTAGCGTATGAAACACGGTTGTAAACTTATATAAATAATGATAAACAAATAATCGAGGACATGCCGCGTATACGCGCGGCGACAACGACGCACATCCCGCGCGCCACGGTCCGTCCGTCCGTCCGTCCGTCCGAACACGATTGCGGCGCGCCTTGAATGGCGCAGAAAAAAAAAAAATAATAATAAAATAATAATAATCGAAAAAAAAAGGGGGACGGAAAAAAAGGAATTTCTCCGGAGACGCGAAATTTGTACTTTGTAACGTCCGTGCGCGTCGCTCGTCACGATGATAACATCGTAGTCGTTATTCGAGAAGAACGGGCCGGCGGCGGATCCTCGTCCGTCGACCGTCGTCTGGAACGAGGTATCCAAATCGAATTTCCTTTTGTTCGCGACCGTATTTTCTCACGTTGAGACGTCGAGTCGACAAAAACGTTAGTTCTACGACAGTTTTGGGAATTTCGTTTCGTCCGCGCTCGCCGGCGCAGATTCGTTTCTATGAAAAATTATCGAAACCGGTGGCGCGCGAATATTCACAATGCGGCAATTATTGCAGAAACCGCGTTCCCGGATTTCTGAGCATTATTTACATATCGAAATAATCGAACGTATAGAAAACCAATCGGTTAAACCAATCATGGAAAATAAGTAATTTTGAGCAACATTTGGAAACACTTTTTGAATGAGTTTATTTTTTCATAGTGTTCGTGAAAATAAGTTTTGTAACTGTTCAACTATTGACCTTTTCACTGAATTGTTATGTGCACAACGTAAATTGATTTCTTGTGGAGAATTGCCCATAAAATAAATTTGCAAAAACTTGTAGTCGCTATCTGGCACTGGTGATATATTTGACCTTGTATCTGTAAAGGGAAAAAATGTACATGGGCTTATAATAGTTATGATTAATAAACATACAACTGCAAATACAAACCTTAAAAGTTGGCATGAAATTTTCCCAAACTACTTTTGTTGCTCCAAATGAAGTCGTTTGAAAGCAGTCGTTGTATTTTTGAATATTCTTTAAAAAGTGTATGTAATCTGTTCCTATTCCTAAAACCAATGAGTACAATGGCTCTGGAGGTGTAAGCAAAGGTATCAATTTCACCTTTCCAAATTCGATTCGTTGCATTTCGGTTTCTTCTGCCTAAATTTGTCCGCCGCCTTATAAGGAGGCATATATAGTAGGTCACAAACACACAACACTTTTTTAATTATATAGAAATTTGTGGCTTTTAGATTTAGTAATATTATATACAATTTGCATTTTACCATATACAACATTCCATAGTTTTTGAGTAATTATATGCTTGTGATTATATTATGCTTGCGTTATGACATAGATTCACATTCAGCGATTCATTTTTATATTATAGATGTAGAACACACACACACACACACAATAACGTAATGAATATTATATCGAAAATCTTAATTATTAATGAAAACAAACAAACGTTAAGATTATCTAAAAATGTAAATTATGACTGAATTAATTAACAACGTTAGTCTCACTGAACATTATAAATATTCGGTAGATAATTGTTCATAATAAATCGCGAGACAACGTAACGCGTGTTATTTTTTGTGTTTATAATATGTAAATCGTATTATGCTAACTAGTTACTATATCAAATTTATTTGAAAAAACAAACGAATTAAAATTAAAATCATCAATAGAAATAATATTCGTTACATGTTGTTGCGAGGGTAGCTACTGTAGCGCGAAACGTTTTTACGAAAACAAATAAATATATTCTCATGACGCGATATTTATTCGTTTCGCAATGTCGTATAATTTTAACGAAATGTTAATTGACACTTTCATCGATCTATTAAGTACGAGATCATGTGTCTAGCCGCGTTCAATTATGAAAAAGAAAATTACCCAAAAATTTTACCATTATTTAATTAACTCGGGGGGGGGAATGGAAACTCTATAAGTAGTAGTAGAATCGGATAACATTTTCTAGATGCGATAGTCTATCGAAATAATAATCACTAATTATCATTAATTATATACGTTCGTTCCGTTTAAGGTAGTAAGTAGGTATACGTGTGCGCGTACCCGAATTACACGCCATCATCGTAATAATAGGTTGTCGAAAATCGGTTTTTTTTTTTTTTATTATTATTATCAAAGAAACGAAAACCCCTACTCGACGGCATCGGTCTGGACAGTTGAAAAACAATGGGTTCCTGTTCCGTCGATATGCGAATTCGAGTTATAAAAGTTTACGCGGTCGCCAAGACAAAAAAAAAAAAACGATGTATCGTTATTAAGATTTCAACGGCGGCGATCGGCCGACGGGGGTTTCGTATCGTGTAGGATTTCGGCAGACGAGTCGGCGGCGTTCGCATATCATATTATGTGTTTATCGGGGTCCTCGGTCGTCGGGAGCTCGCGGAGATTTCGGCTCGTCGTCGAGACGAGGTTCGCATTTCGGGCGGATATATTATAAAAGCACGTCCCGCAACTCTCGGCGTCGTTACGCGCGTCGAAAATCGGTTTCGTAAACAGCTCGCGCGATACGTATATATTTGAACGCGTTTGAACCGCTCGGTCGTACGGAAAGAAAAAAAAACCGTACTTAATCCTTCCGCGTCGGCGGGGGGCCGCGGCGTGTAGACGAACCGTCCTACGCGCGTATAAAGCTGTATGTATACGTACTCGTAATCCGTATTTAAAGGGTTATATTGTAGCACTCGCGTTAATTCGTCTACACGCATAACCCCGGCCGGAACAACGGTAAATAATCAGGTTGTCGCATATGTCGTACGACGTAGAGAACGCCTGCGATCGGGGTTTTGTTTTATCGTCGACCGCCGCGAAACGTTACGAACGTATATCCGCCGCCGCCGCCGCCGCGAATTCGACCGTCGTCTTGCCCCTGGAACGCGTGCGGTTTTTTTACGTTCCGTCCACTCGTATTATTTTATTATATAAATCCAAAGGTGTGTGTGTGTGAACGGGGGAAAGTTTGCGTCGCGTTTGCGCGCTCGAAAAAAGTAATTTATCTACCGCGTCGAGAACGTAAAAATCAACCCCGACCACGCCAAACGCGTACAATACGCAACCACCCCAATATACTGACCTTCGCGAATCGATGGGTATCGCTCGAGCGCCGTGCCCGCTGCAATATTAGACACTATAATATCGTGATGAGTTTTTCGACAGTCCTGCGGGTAAAACATAAATATTGACTTTAAAACGAAAATATGAGGAAATTAAAAATACGATATAATATTATACATACTGATTTTATTGATAACGCCTCGTTTTTTAATTTTAAATTCTCACGTGTAGTAGAATGGGCCCGCGTGTATTGAATTTTCTCGTGCGAAGACAATTTGCAGACTTGTAGAGTGATTTCGGTATTCGAGCGCAAAAGAACCGCCGCCGGGGGATTATTAGACTCGGTTCTCCCTCGATAGGATTTCGATGGCTTTTTCTTTCTACGACTGTTAACACGTCGCAAACCGAGCTTCGAATTCGTTTCAAAGATTCGTCATGTCGCCGTGTAATTATTATTTTGCGTTTTCATTGTTGAATTTTTGGTATTTTCTTCATATTTTTATTTCGTCATTTCTGCATTATACCTATTATTACGACGTGTCGATTTTTCACATTTGAATTCGTTTTCGCTCGTTTCGAGTTTGTGTCTTTTGTACAATTTTCAAAGAAGTCGTTTTCGCACGAGTCGTTAAAATACGGTCGAATTGGTTTTATAATTTTCCCTCAAAACCCTGCGTTTTCACCTCACTTTCGTACTCGAAAAAATACAATTTTTGAAATTCCGTTTCTTTCACTTCGTCTTGCGTCGTTGATTTCATTTCGTCGGTCATTTTTTCTAGAGCTTTTTCTCAAGGCGTTTTCGGCCGCTTTTTAGCTCATCGTTCTCTTCGTCGTCCGGATCGTTATACGTATCACCGCGGGCCCACCGAACAATTTTCACATCCGAGGCAGACCCCGTTCGATACGGTCGGCTTTTGTTGTGCATTTTGTTTTTCACTTAGAAATAAAAGTATGATTATCCGTGCCGTGGTGGCCATCTGCGCACACCTACACGCAGCCGGCCCAAATTTTCCCCGAGGCAATCGCCTCAAAAAAAAAAAACAAAAAAAAATCACTGCTCGACACGCCACTGGCCACCATTACGTACAGCTATAGATATACGGCGCGCGGGCCCGGTCGCCGTTTTCGCGCGTCGTTACCACGACATCGTTATCGCGACGACGATATAATACGTTTATTAATATAATGTAATAGGTGTAAACGTAACGCGCGCGCAGAAACTTTTTCAGGGACAAGGTGGTTACTTTAAAAATTAACGACTCGAATTTTTCCACGATATTCAAAACGTTCGGTTTAGAATTTCACCCGAGGTTTTCTACGAATTCGCCGAGGTCCGCGCGATTTACGTATCCGAATCGATACACCGCCGCCGGTGCTCTAGAAAAAAAAGAGAAATAAACGCACGTCGTCGTCGTCGTCGTTGTCGTAAAGTTTCGACTGGGTATTCTATTAATATTTCAAGCGACTCGAACGTTCGTCGAGAACATGTGCATGTATAATAATATAGTTTCGGTCGCTTTTCGAACGCCGCATTTGCCGCCGTCGATAGTATTCCGTTGACGATATCGGATTCCGGCCGTTCTTGGCGACCCTATCCGAACTCGATTTGGCGCCGGACTGGTTTGACGCTGGCCTTTTTTGACGGCGCGCCGAAACGTCCTTCAGGCACTCGTGTCGCCGTCGTCGGCGCGATATAAATCCGATAAAAAGATTTCTACCCCGGTATTCCGCGACGTGGACGCGTCAATAATATTTGAAATCGCCCGTTTCGCGTATCGACTCGACGCGTGGGACGTTTCATCACGAGTTCGTCGTTGTCGAGACTGATGTTTCAGTCGGGGCGTCCGAAAAACCGGACGGGCTCGTGTAATGCGTTTGCGTTTTCTGTTTTCCGGTCGCTGGCGGCGGCGGCGGTGGCGGCGACGACGACGACGATTGCGGTGACGGTGCAGCGGCCGCGAGCTTCACGGACATCACGAGGTCCAACACGGCGGCGGAAATGATCCAAATGCAGCCGTACACGCTGCGCGACTACGTCAACACGCTGGAGCCGTACGACCCGGAAGTGCACGGCTGGAGAGATACCACGCCGCCCGTCTTGCGGTCCGTCAAGCACAGCGAGCGGGCCAAGCAGCTGGTGACGGCCATCCGCAAGTCGGGGCTGCGGGACGTCGAAATACTTGGCTTGCCCGACGGACACAGCTAACGACGGTCAGTACGATAAAAAAAAAACATTGCTGAATATTAACACGTCGTAGACTCGGTTGTCGAAACGGTTTTCGCGGAGCTCGAACGAGGAGAAAAAAACCTTCCCGAGTATTGCGAACGTTTCGCTTCGATTCGCGTCGCGTTCCTGTTACGTGTGTCGGAATGGAAATGTTTGTTTTCGAAAACCCGAGATAGGGGTGCGGACTGCAGGACCACGGGGGTCGGCGTGAACGGTGAATGCGGGGGTTTTTTTTTTAAGGTAACGTGTCGGGGCAAAGGGTGAGAATTTTCATTATAGAACCTTTGGCGAAATGGTAGGCGATGAAGATTAGAAAAACTAGCTTTCGTATGGACGAGAAAAAAATTGCAAAAAAGAGAAATTTCTGGAGTTTAAACATTATGGTCACGAGTCACGGCATAACGAAAATGCTGGTTTAATATAAATGGTCACTTAAAAAAAAAAAAGAAGTATTATTATTACGTGAAAATTATATACCCGCCGTAATGGTATAGTATCCTAGCCTATAATCGATGACCTGACCTATTTCAATTGTTATATTGTGTTTCGAACGCAGTAATTACATGTAAATGCGAGTTTGCAGTTTTTTTTTAAATTCAAAGTCGACAAATTCACTCTCGACACCCCCTTCCCCCCCTCATACTCGACATTCATTCGCGCCGACTATGGTCAGACTCCGAGGAAAACTCGGCGGGCCGGACGAAACTCGTGCCGATCAAGTTATGTGGGGCGGATTATATTCTGTAGAAATAATATAAATTCGTATAACGTCATCATCGGTACACCGCGCGTTTATTTACGATTATCGCACAAATTGAAACAGTCAAACTTTCGTATTGAACATCTGTAGTAATCGATATTATGGACGAAAGTTTTTGTAAATATATTTATTTTTCGAGGATCTTATATGGTTTGACTGATCAAACGTGGCACATATTATAATGTCAGATATAACTATAATTTTCGCTAAAGTGAGATTGGCCCTTATTGGCACGCATATAAGACAACACGAGAACAATAATTTATCGTCGCCACGATTACTGTATTATTATCGAGAGCCGTCTTTGAGGTGATATATTTTTATCGGATTCCAATCGAGCCTACTAAAAACATTGATCGACGAGGCGGTCGAGAGTCGTTTTATTATGTATCTGAATGTCGCGCGCAGAAATATGTGATGCGAACGCAGCAGTTTGCCACAAATAATAAACAGACACGCTGCGCATAATTACCCACGTTCGACAATAACCGTTTATTTGACGGAGAACGTTTGAAAATAGCAGTTATTCATACTGTGTATCTTCGACGACATTCGAATACCCACCGTAAAACGTCTTCTACGCGAAATGCATTTTATGACTTTAGTGGCGAAGAAATGTCACACCTATAGCTGATATAAGAAAACGTTATAAAATATTTAAATCGATAATCTCTCTATGAACGACGCAGAGCGAAGGGGGGGGGAGGTCCTACGTCGATGGAGCGAACAGAATTGAATGGCCGAAAAGAGGTAGGCGATCGAAAATCGTATGAAAACGTACGTTCAAACAACAACAAAAACTCACATTCGAAAGTCGAGTTGGAAAATTGAATTTTTTCTCTCTCTCTCTCTCTCTGTCTCACATATTGTCCGTCGACTTTTTATTTTTATTGGAAATAAGTAATAATTGAAACGACCACTCTTACCGCGATCAATTATTCTGTAATAAAACGATTCTCTACGATACGAAGTCATATAATGACTTGTCATTGAAACAGCATCGGTACATCTTTCGCTTCTAATAGTTCGAAATAATCAAGTCTCCGGTTATAGCAATTTCGAATTATTCTTGACTAGCTGTTCCCGCACGGCTTATTACTTCTCGGAAAGCACTCTCGAAATGTCGAAAAATTCGGTTTTTAATTAGAGGGGTGAATTTTGGAAAATCCTTCCTACAGAGAGGTGTCTTCTAAATAAAACGAAACTATATCGACCAAATTTGATACTCGAAGCTCCAGCGGTTCCCCGGCTGGACGATTTTTTCTAATTACACGCATTTTACCCCGTTAGCGGTTGACTTTTCGAGACGTTCTATAGCTTTAAACCTTCCCCGAGACTTGGCCAATCCATCAGTGAAAATTGTACTAAAATCCACCGAGTACTTTTCGAGTTGTGCGCGTACGCATAGAAAAAAAGGGCTTCTTTTTTATATGTACATAATAATAGATATTATGTTTAAAATACATTGTCCGTCGTGCAGTTGTATGGAAAGCGACTGTTACACTTCTAAGATTATATAATATACCGCACTGATTACATTGCGAGAAAAATCAAATTGGATTTATTATTGTCCACACGCGGCCACGGGAAACGAAAGTACTTCTTCAGCCGAACGACAAACGAATCGATTCGCACACGATATTTATATGCAAATATTATGATGTAAAAATTAAAAAAAAAAACCGTCCAACAAAACTCAAAAATATGATTTGATCAATGAGAATATACGGTCGTCCGTATTATTATTCGACACGTATTATCGTTGATATTTATCATATTAAACAACAGCTTTTATTTAGATTTTTTTTTTTTTTAAACGAAAAAAAATTACTACTTTCCACGAACGATATTTTCACGCGAAATCGCGCTCTCGTTAATAAAGACGTCGGCGATTTTTCTCTATTACCCCGACGATTAATTATTATTCTCGATCGTTTTAAATTTTATTAGTAATACGATGAACGTGATAATATCTTGTTTCGCCCGACGCAGATTTGCGCTTGGTCGTTTATGTTTTACACGCGCGTTTTCACTCGAACCGTCGTCGTCGTCGCCGCCTCTCTCGCGTCGATTTTGTCCGACTCGCAACAACGGCCGCCTCGCGTAACCCACACACACATAAGTCGGGTGAAATGACCATCGCGCGATGATTTATCATTCCGTGTTTAAAGCATATTCGATTCTTCGGCCTTCCTTCCGGCGCTGCTGTGCTTGCGCGTGTCGCGCCGTTTATTAGCGTTTGTACAAAACGTGTGGTGTATACCTGGCATTGAACATAATATTATTGTGTACGACGCGCCTCGATCTAGTTAAACCGGGGGGAAAACTTATTTCAACATTTGAATATATTTTTTTTATTTTTTTTTTCAACGATCCAATAATAACAATAAAATGTTGGAAAATGTTTAAAAAAATTAATACCACCCGATCGTTAACCATAATATTATACGCACATCGAAACGTCTCTTTTCCCTGTACGTCGCGGGGTATAACAATCAATTTTTTTTCAATAAAAAACATTCAATTAGATACCGTAGAAAATAGTTTTATTACTGTACACACAGTATATACTATATGTGTGAGGGAGGGGAGTGGGCGAGTGAACACGTTTGTATATCGTGCGCACGATGATACATTGTCTGAATCGATTTATTTTAATGCTGCGCACAGAAGACATAAATTCGATAGACCGTCTACACAACATACGTATATTATATATATTGTAGACGATACGTGTATGAAACACCACACGTCAGACCTTTAAATAATAACAAATACACAATGTGTACAAGTCGAACGTTGAAACGCGGAATAAAAGTTCGCCGTCGTGTACGCGCGTATGGAAAAATATTAGTCGTTCGACCCCCCTTCGGCTTTCCCTTTCGGCATCCGTCGTTCGCCCGCCCGTTTTTCCCCCGGAGGGTTGTAATAATTTTTTTGCGAGTCGCACGCTGAAAGGTAGGCGCGTTTTATGCACATTAGACATGCGACGAGAACACATCGCAAAGTATCGAGCACACACACGCGCGCGCGGGCGCGCGCGCACACGCCGAGGGTGGCAAATCCGTTTCGGGTCGAGCCGTGTTGTGCACACGAACGTGTACGTATATTTGAAAATTAAACTGAAACGGGACAGGGGAAAAAACCATTCGTCGTCGTTTTTATTGTATTATAATCGTAAAACATTCGGTAAACACGGGCTGAAACACACATATATGTCATATTATATACGTATATCCCCCCCGTGTATGTATAGTAAACGGGACCAGACGACCGCGGCTTCTGTTGCCTAAATAGTGCGTTTGGTCGTTTCGTGTTTCTAGGGAAAGTAAAAAAATCAATATAGCTCCATAGCTATAACCTATTACGATTTATTTCTTAAAAAACTTTCCGGCTAATTTCTCCGAGAGCGTTTGCACGGGGTTAGGCGCACACCGCGGCACGGTTTCGATTCGCACAAAACGAAAAAAAACCACAACGTCGTTACATCGTAGACCGCATGCGACGATAATATACGATGTACGACGACCGCGCGGAGGATTCGGAAACGCGCGCGAGACCCGTATTAGAGCCCGTTTTAACGTTTGTAAAAGACAAGCGCGCGCGTATAAAAACGGATGTCATTATTATTATTATTAGGCGTTTCCGAGCGAAAATAATTATAAAAATTGGTTTTTACGATTTAAAACTCACGTTCGGATCCGCGCGCACTGTGTGTATGATGTCGGGGATTCGACGATTTCTTTCCGTCGTCGCTCATTACTTTGCCGTATTACACCGCCGCCGTTTTACTCGCTCGACACGTCGTTCACTTCACTAGTTTTCTTTTCTCCCCGGTCCTTGTGCGTTTTTCCCGTTACTCCGATACTTAAATAAAATATGTACATCAATCAACTTCAGCGCCGAAAGAAAAATATCGATTGTAATTTCCAATGCGAAACGTTTTTCGTGTAATATTACAATGAAAATAAAACATTATCGTGTTAACGACTGTTAAATAATAAATATTTTCTCGTACCCTATACACACACGTGCCTGCTTATTTCGCCATACTTGTCGGATATACACTGTTGTTCGATGTTGACTAATTTATTGTCGTAAACGAATCGCAAAAATTAATAACTGGTTTTGCAATATGAAAAAACAAACGATTCGAGTGAAAACATGGGCCATGTTCGATTGGGCAGTGTTAACTTCGACGTCGTCGTATTGATATTTTAATTTTTTTATCGTAACGATAAAATAACGATTACGAGTAGGGCTACTAGAGTGGCAACAGTTCTCGCGCTTTACACATAATAATCATATAACCAAAAACGTATCGCAACAAATTGATTCCTCCTATCGTTCGTAAAATAATATTATTTACTAAAAAATCATTTGTTTCGATTATGATAACCTAATGATTATTTGTAAAATGATTTCTCTCGATTGTTTAGGCGTTGTGATTAATAAGTGAAATATAGACGGTAAATAAAATACCCGACCTAAATTAAAACGACAGAAAAATGTCAGACATCCGGTAATTTATCGTTTTGAAAATGGTAACCGTAATTAATATGACGTTTTTCAGGCAATCAGCGCGTTATTTTCGGCGCGCATAATTAATTATTATATTAGCCTACAAAAATATTGATAGTCGAAATTTATTTTGCAGTTTTAATCATCTAATGACCTTAATATTGCGAAATTAATGAAATACACTCTTAAAATACTTTTTCTTCATCACAAACGCGTAAATCTATAAGTCGTCGTTTTTTTTTTTTTTTTTTATAAATCATAATTAAGAAATGTCAGAAAATTGTCATTTTTTTGCCCTCTCTCTAGGTATTATCAATTTTTATAGAATAGCGTTCATACCGTTTTCGGTGGTACGGCTATATTATAATATAGTCCATTGAAATTGCATAATTATTGTGAACAATTTTCGCGCGATTATTCTTTAAATACACGTCAAACGCCTAAACATCCGTGTGAAAATATTATCGACGAAAAAACCTCTACGTTTATGGTTCTCTCGGAAGAAAATCAGATCGACTTACAATTCGCAGACGATTTCGCGTTTGAATAAAGTGGACAATTTCCGCAGGGAGTCGACATCATAAAATAATAGTAAAAAAGGACGCGCGACGAGAAATAACCGAAAGAATAGCGAACAAGTGCGGTATTATAATAATTATAGCGTCGATAAATATTACTGTCAAATCCAAGTCGTTGGTAGAGAAAATCAAAAATATTAAACGTACAACATTTTAGCCTACTAATCGCACCGGAGATCGCGGGGCTCGTGCGCGCGTGAATCATACTGAAAACGATTATATATCATTTTGATACGAACGAATTTCTTTCGAGAAACGGCCGGCAACACGCGTTCTCGTTAAACTTTTTCCGGTCAACTATTATGTACGTTAATTTGTAATAAAGAACTTTAATTTATACTATTCGTATCATAATGTGATCGTGTTGTTTTTCGGTTTATTTTTTTTTTTTCCCCGTTGTTTGACAAACAGTTAAGCGAATCGTTAAACAACGAGCACATAACGATATTTTATAAACGAATAAATTATTGTTTGCGTTACGTTCTCTCGGGCTCAGACCACGTCTCACACAATATTATAATATAATACAGTGAATAAATAATAATTTGGGTCGGTGTTGCTCGCCCAACTTAATATTATACCCTCGCAGAATTTACAGCGCGTTAAAGGTAAAATTTTTGAAACCGTTCGTAATATTTAACGATTTGCCCGATGCGACGTTGTTCAAAGGTATTATTGTGTGACCGCGTAAGTGATCGTATATCGAGGCTCGAATATCAGCCATAATAACGCTTTACACTTGTAGATGTGAATCGCGACATTCGACTGTTGTCGATTAAATTCTAAAATCACAACCGCGCGCACAGCAATATTTATAATACGCAAGTTTGTGAAGAGAACGCGATTTTCTAATTTGAAAATTAATACAAAAACTACCTATTTAAAACTGCCTCTTTTCTCGCAATCTTGTTTTTCTCTCGTCGGTCTGTATAATATATCATACGTATCTGTTCGGGTACGTATTCCCGAATGGCCGAACATGAATCGTTATGAATATTATTTTATACATCTTTCTGAAAACAGTATTTGCACTAAAATAGTTATATTAATGAATTATAAATTTGTATTCGTACGAACACGTATTTTATAGTGAACACAACACGACAATAAATTATATTTTTACTCCAAGTTCAGAGTAACAACGGAACAAAATTATTATAATATCACTTGGTATTTTATTTTTTGGCCCTGGGGGGGGGGGGGGGGTGAACCCGAAGTGCATTTCGAGTATCTAATAATATCGTGTTAAACATACACTTTCGGATTTTTTACGAGTGTTGAACGATTTAATTATGAAAATCAAAAGGTCCTGCCGGGGGGAGGGGGGGAATGGTAGCCTCTGTGCACGGCTACGGGTATCCTGTCGACTATGACGAAAAACGAGTGGAAACTCTTGTGCTAATATTCCGGCATCGCCTCGGAACCCTCTCTCGGTTAGAACGGGACGAGACGTTTTCAAAAAAAAAAAAATAATAACCCGCGCGCACAAACAGCTCGCGACAAACTGCTGGAAAAGGCGATTGTCGCCGTCATACTTTGACGGCGAGCACGCGCGCGACACAACGATAATAATAATAATTATTATTATATTATTATCATCGTCGTCGATGAAATGCCGAGGGACGGGCAGCGCGCGTATATTATATATACGATATAAATAGTCGGTCGGTCACCGCCGTCGCCGCTCCGCATGGCACCGTGTACAGGGTGTTTTCCGACAACGCGACAATAATATGTGTCGGCGGACGACGCGCAGACGTATAACGCATTATTATATATTATTATACGGTGTACGATATTATTGTTATTATTATTTACAACGGACCGAGAGGGCAGAGAGGAAAAAAAACCGAATATATATATTTACGATATACATATTATATATACATATATAGATAGATACGTATAAATAAAACAATCAATAAGCGTCATTTCGTGTAATGGACACGAAAACGACCACACCCTTTAGGTGTATTGGCCGTGTTACTTACAGTTCGAAGCAATCAAAATTCTGTATACGCGTTATATATACACACCACGCCGAAAATAGAATCGAACGCCGCCGCCGCCGCCGACCCTAGTAGTGTACACATCGTAACCCTTATTGTACATAATATTACGAGCGCCGCTCGGGCCGGCCGCGGCGGTCTCGCCGTGTCTTCCGGACGGCTCGTTTACGAGTGGCGCGCGCGCGATCCCGAAACGTTCGGCTTGACGACACGGACGAACGGGCGAGCGATGACGAATTAATCGACACATATATCGAACCCCCCCCCCCCCTTTTCAAAGGACACCTCCTCTATGGGTATGAGGCTCAGATTTTGCCCGAAAACCGTTTTCCGGTTTCGCAAAAAATTAATGGAAAACGTTGAAAAACGTTGAAATAATAATAAGAGTTTTTTTTCGAAATTCGGTCGTGTATTGAAGTGATTATTCAATGCAAGGCCCTACAAGACGTATTTAAAAGTTTTTTTGGCTTAATCGTCATCGCACATTTTGTCCTATCATTGTTTCGTTTTCGATAAATAATACGTATACGATATGATCAAGACCGTCAATATGACAAAAAACAAACCTAATACCTAAATAACACATGTTTTATGTCGAACGTTTTGAATTTATAAAGAAGGAATTATCTACTGTACTTGGATTTTGTGTATGTAGATTTGATTTTTCACAAGACTTTGAAAAGCAAAACTAAATCAGTTTAATTTCTTCGTTTTCTCCCCATTTTCGCATATAAAGTCATTCGGTCGTCAGGCTCAAATTTTGCTAACAAATCGACGAAAGAAGAAAAAGCAATTGCTTGGCGATTCCCTTCAAAACGAAACGATGGTTCAAAACTGCAAAATAAAATGTTGATCTTTTTAACTCTAAGTATGTATGTCGAATGCTCGAACAGCACTGTTTTATAACTGCTTCAAAGAAATTCTACTTACACGTAAATCCATTACCACGGGCCACAGTTAGAACTCGTAATGCATAAAAAATTCGACGTTTATGCGCGCCGTTTCACGTTGATTATTTTGTTCGAAGCGAATGGCGTGTGTTCCCAGAGACTTCAAGCTAAAATGTTAACAAAAAATAAAACGACAAAATACAAATAGGGTGCTCGGGGTGCAATTCGTCTCTGGCACTGGACTTCCAACGACAAAGGGACGTTTGCGACATAATCACAGACGACAGACAACGTTTTCGCGATTATTATTTACGAAATTTCATATTGCTTTGCTCAACGGTAGGTACACGACTAAACGGAATCGAATTCGAAAATAACAGGTACATTAATATATGGGCCATCGACGGACCAAGAAGAATATTATACCTGTTGTCGCATATTATTTACTCGTAAAAACCAGGCGAGGCACCGCCTCTTTTTCCTCGCCCTCGAAGTTTATATTGTTTCGAGTTTATATTATTATATGTACGTATGAAACAGAGCTCGTCCTCGCAGAAAAAATGTCCAAGTTACGCCCATTAGTTTGCCAACTTTTAAAGGAGTTTAACCGCCGTTTACCGCCCGCCGCCGCAGTAGGATAATATTATGTCATAACCGCTTCGCCGCACATTGTAGTTCACTAACCGCGGTGTGGCGTCTATTTATTTTTTTCACATAAAATCTTTCTCGCAAAGTGCTAAAAAAAAAAAAAAAAAAACGAAAAAAATTAAACATTTTAATTTCATCAAATATAATATAACATAATATATTGTATAATATGTAAAAAACTTCCAGTCCCCCTCCCCCCGCCGAACAGAACAAATTTCCCGTACACTTATTCTCGTCTACACTCGTCTTTTTGTTGACGACAAGTAACGCAGTATTTCGAGTCATTCGTACGACTGCGTTTAATATAGACGTTTTAAAGCCGTACGCGGTTCGCGGATTACAAACGTGACGACGAGAGTTTGAATTGTTTCTCGCGCGAAATCATCTCTCTCCGAGGCAAAGGAAAAAAACCAAAAAAAAATGTCAAATTCATCGGTAGTTTTCGTAGTAATTCGCGAATTATTTTTTCACGTCGAATCGTTGAGAAAACGTTTCGCTATAGGAGAGCGAGCTCTGATAATAATCGTGTTCGCGGTGGACGTCGTCGGCGGTATATAAAATAATATTCTGATTAGGGTCGTTCCCGAGTAAACGCACGCCTGCGAGTCTCTAAAACGTCTCGTACGGTTTTTTCCGTACATAATATTTATGGCGCGCGCGATTTTCGTCGTCGTTTAATCGTAATTATATAATATGAAGTCGCGTGACGGTAGACCAACGTCTACGTAGACTTGACCGCGGAGAAAAGTACGCGAGTAGTATATAAATCAAAAACTACATGCAAATACAGTGTTTTTTTGGACAACGTTCAGTGTGTGTGTGTAGGAGGAGTTGTGTCGCGAACGAACGCGTTCGACGCATAGATTTGAACGAGACTCGATAGTATAGTAACGTGATATCCGTCCATTCGCGCGCGCAGTCTTACAACACACTACACAATGAGATCGAAATATTTTGGCATGCCGCGGCGTGGTCTTATTATATACGCGACGATGGGCCCATCGTGTTACAGAAAACGGCCGATTATAGAAAATCTTTCTAGCTGAGAAAAATAAAAAAAACAAATAAATATTCTGGACGCGGCCCCGGGCCGTTAACACGAGTCGCGTATACCCGTTTATACCTACCGTCGCCGCCTGCGTATTCGTAATGTCGTCATTACTTTGTTTGTCAGGTCATTTCCAGACGCTCACACTGAAAAGTATTTTCGCGAGGTATTATTGTTGAACCTATATTATACACAATGTACTTTTTAAAACGACTACTTTGTTCTCGGTTTTATTTTTTATTTTTTAACAACGCTTTTAAAACGTTTATTTTTAGAAATTCATTAGTCACTCGACTTTGAAAGAAAAAATGAAATCGCAAATAACTCGTCGAAACATGTCGATGGATAATTGAAATAAATCTCACATACTCATCTCGCGCAAATTAAATAAAAACGAATAATGTCTATTGGTTACAATCATTTCTTTTGGATTTTAAAAGTTCCCAACACAATGCATACTGCCGCGAACGCGTTGTCGTTAACTCGCAAACTCTAGGTTTTAAAACCGCCATCGAACTCGGACGAACAAAGTCCATAACACAAACGATTGAATGTAGAATTTTTTGAACTTACTGTCAGTGTGGGGTTGTACGGTTTATTCGACGCTCTCGTGACCATATTGTATACCATACATTTCATGTTTTAATTTTCATCGAACTGCTTGGATACCTGCGACAACAACAACAATATTGTTATTAACAAACAATGACGGAAAATACAGATTTAGTTACCTGTCTAATATCTTCCACGTGACGAAAAACTACTCACTGACTGACGCGAGTGTGTGTAAAAGAAACATAAACTTACATTCTCGTTTTGGAACTTCGTACTTCGTGTACGCGCCCGCAGGCCATTGCCGATGTCGCCTCTCATCATCGTACGTTTCGTATTTCGTCGCGAAACCGCTCGCAAATCCTCCGGAGTCCTTTGTTCATAAATAAAGGATAAATTAATTAATCATAATGTAGAACAATTATCTCGAACGCCGGACATGAAGACGTGTCTTATATGCGCGCGTACGACAGCAGTATCAATATTTTATAGTCGCGCGTTAAAAGCCAAAAGTCGCGGCGATTGTTATTTGTACCGGACAAAGTCTGCGCCGAGGGCACGCGTTTGCCGGGAACGCGAAAATGTCGAAAAAACACACCACCTCACACGCGGTTGACATTGCAAACATTTAGGTACATTATTATTGCACGCGTAACGTGTAAATATCGCGTCCCAGCGATCAGATATTATGTTAAACGTATAGTCGTGACGTTACTTTTATTATTTACACCGTTGTTGTAGACGTACCCGTACGTTTCCGTTCCAAACACCACAAATACGAATACGCTCGCAGGGTGTCCCGCGAGAATTAATATAAGCTAGAGTAATAAAATCTCGATTCGTCCCAGCCCGAGTCCCCCTCGAGCCCCTTGACCCCAGCTCCTCCCCTACGGCTTTGGAGTTCTAATTTTTCACCTTCTGCCAAACAAAATATCTAATTTTTTATAAGGTCATTGTGCTGTTAAAATTTTAATCGGACCGAGTGAAATCAAAGAAGAAATTGTAGCCGGGGGCACTCCCTTAGACGTTTGTAAAAAGTGATTCGGAGGTCGATCGGATTGAAAGTGGCCACCCCCGGTGACTCTATCGAGACGAAAAATACCCGTGTAAATAGGCATGCGAGTCGTCTAGAAATAGACGGCTGCGTCGATGGCCAGTTTCTGATGACGGAGACGAGACCGCCGGTGTGCAGTGGCGTGAAAACACCGCGGTTTTTCACGGCCGGCCGAACGGTACAGAAAAAAAAAAAACCGAAATTATAATATTACTAACGAACGTTAAACACGTCGGGAGACAATAAAAATAAAACCGTCCCGACTAATAATGGCGAACACGGTCGCGCGACATTCGTAACGCCGTCTTTTCGGCTCGTCGCCTACGCCAGTGGTTCTCAATCTTCTCGCAGTCGCGGACCACCCAGATGGCTTATTAAAGTAGCACTACGGATCATTTTGGGTTTAGGTTCCAGAAATCAACGCTGTGCTTTTTTTCCTCTAGTTTTCACTACAGATTAATGTATTAAATTACGAATAAATGTACCTTCTTGTGTGACGAGGCTATCTTATTTTCAATAGATTCCGATACCGAATTAACTGTTCTTGTTGATTTGTATTTACATATATTGTGTCTTTTGATTGAAAATTCTATAAATTCGTTATGGTTGAGAATTCGGTTTCAAAATAAAAACGCTAGTAATCCATCTAGAGTCTAGAGTGTGCCAATGAACTACAATGACGCGCGCGAGACGCGACGTCGCAGTTGAAAACCGACAATATCGTTATTTTGAGGTCTTTACTCGACGATATCAGAATCTAACTGTCGCGCGGTAGTATGACGTGTAATATTAGGTGCTGATAAATATTTCCAAAAATCTCCACACACGCGGTTTAACGTTTAAACGACACGAGGAATAAAAGTTTTTTCTTTCCAATACAATACGCGGACCGGTGGCCGAAGACACCACTTGTCTGCACCACCGCCTCCGCGACTCGGCGAGGTTTCATTATTCGTTCGTCGACATTATCGTTATTGCCGTGCGAGACGTTATTCGACCTAAAAATACGTTCGATACGATTTTCGCACGGCGTGCACGACACGTAGTAGCGCAACGTGTAATTACAATTTTAATTAATCGCCTTTGAGTTTGACTGCGACTGTACATGCGACTATCGAAATTAAAATTTGTTGCATTATTGATTGTTTGACCAACGCGGAATAAAACATCGGCGTTGTTACGGTGTAAAAGTTGTGAGCACCGCAGGTCGGGGTGTAAGTAGAACGAGGTAGAACGAGACGAGATTATAAAACGAAATCGGCAAAAGCCATCGATCGCGAACACAAAATCGATCGAAGAACCGGAAAAAACTAAATCAGTGAAAACTAAAATATTAGAATATATTATTTAACGTAATAGAGTATCGTTAAACGCGAAACCTAAAGATTCGGGACGACGGAGGTTTCGGTTCGAATTTACGGCGATTTATTGTCAAAACGTCGTCGTCGACACGCACGTCAAAACACAAAATGTAGTCAACGCGTTTCGTGCAAACAATCTCGATTGGTTAACACGACCGTTGAAATCGAAGTCGGTCGATCTTTTTATCGACAAATGAAACGACGGCGGTACGAAAAACCTAGTCTGCCGCGTGCCTACATAGGTGGTACGCCTACCTATATATGATAAATCGATCGATGTTTCAATTTCAACAGACGTCGGGGACGAGGGCGAGGGCGGCTAAAACACACACGATATTCGATAAATTTATATTCGTTTGACATTTCGAGGGGGAGGGGTGTGGGGGCTTAAGCACTCACAGCTCCCCCCCCCATCACCCCCGGCCGCGAAACCGTCGTATAATATGATAATAATATCTATATGGTTATTTATGATTTCGTCGTCGTCGTTGACGACGTATTATTATTTGCAGCGTCACCGTGGCGATATTGCGTTTAATAACACGATTCGCATAGGGATAGATATTATTATTATGTATTTTTTTCCTATTTATTATTATATTTTTTTTACGTTAGCGGCGGCGGCGCGCGTAGGTACATGCGTCGCCGCCGCCGCCGCCGCGACGATCGTCTAATTTTAAAATACGAATGATCGCATGATTTGACACGACCCTGGCGCGGCAGCCGCGACGACCTTCGTGTCCTCGCGCACTTTCGCGCTGCACACGAAGAACGAAACGCCATCGCGCGGGCGCAAACGTACATAATGTTGTATGGCCGATATCGAACACGCGCGCGCGCGCGCTTTCGATTTGTGCCGAAAAATATATATTATTTTTGTGCACATACTCGCGGGGTTCGGGTTTCGATTCGAATTAAACATTTGCTTTCTATTTATTATTATTATTGTTTGTAAAAACTAGCATTTATATGGAAACGCGTGCGAGTGTCACGACAATCTCTTTAGACGTGAAAAAAACGCTCGTTCCACGGAACAAGAGGGTCCAACGGCGGGTCGCACAATGGAAAAAAGAAAATTTCCCTCCCCCGTATTTAAAATATTTATAAAATATCCAATAATAATGGAAGAAGGTTTACCGGAAACAAAAATGTTAAAGCTAGAACGTTTTGTTCTCTCTCTCTCTCACTCGTTAAAGTTTTTGCTATTAAAACACGACACTAAACCGCGGAGTAAACACGACGATGAAAAAACATTCCCGTTTTTATTATAGTCTTAAAAAAAAAAAAAACTATACCGCTCGACCTGGTGGTATTCAATAATATTAGCCGGCACGAGAGGACAATGTCGAAATAGTTTTTCGAGGAGACACAGTCACACGCTACGTGTGTTTCCTTTTTGGAACTGGATTATTTTCAGGTGTTTTCAGGCGCTTTTTTGCATTTCGATGATTTTTTTACGTGCGCTTTGGATTTCCAAACCTTGCATAATACATTATACGTGCGTATGTCTGGACGAGTATACGCGTATATTATAACAACACACATAATATACGAATGAAATACATAAATTTATACGCAATAGTGTGTGTACACGTCGTTACGCGAAAACGCGCGCGAAACCCCTTGAAAACGATTTTTAACGAGATCCCGCGCGCAAGCGCATCATATACGCCACACCAGCATATTATTACACAGGTATACCTATGCACGAGTACCCGTCTATAAACGTTATAATCCCTGCGCGGCGGCGGCGGTTCGCGATGGACGTGGATATATTTATTTTTTTATTATTTTTTAAGTCGCTGGGGCGTGCGGGGAGACGTCGTTCGAGGGTAAAGACTTGCGGGAGCTCGGCGCGTTTGCCCGAATCTAAATTCCATAGTAGCTTTGGACTGCTTCTACGCGGACCGGCCTTAGAGCCAATCGAGACGGCTCTTACAACGGACCCAAACGTTATCACGTGTAGATTATAATATTATGTCGGCGAGTTTAATGCGCATTCGTTATAAACAACCGTGCACTCCCGTCGGAAAATCTCAGTCGTCACAAAGAAAAATTCGAAATATTCGAGGGTAACGCTAAAAAACCGTTTCGTGTCACTTCCTTCTTATTACCGTTACAACATTTTCTAGATTCCCGATTGGTTCTAAACCCATAGTCGATCCATCATTGATTACCCAACAATCGGTGCTCGAATTAGAGAGAGAACGCGGCGGGGAGGGGGGGGACTATGAATACCTATCCCGACTGTTTTTCCAGAAATCCAAGCGCACCCCTACGAATTTTCACGAGTCTAACATGAGACGTAATATGTTTTACTATCCCATTACTTATAGTTTGTATAAAGTTTAAAAAACGCGAGTAAAAAAGTGCATGTAAATTTTGATTTGACTTAGAGTAGTAACAACTGTAAAGGTTTTACTTACCCGTGTTATCCCATTCTGTTTGCGACGTTCGATGAGATTCAATAACGACGCGTCTCTGTGCGTCATAAATATTGAGAATGGCTGACCCAGTCGAACAACGCTCTTGACCCATCCGCCTTCTTTGAGGTATTCTCTCGAGCGCTTCGAAGTTGAAAAGAATTGTTCACTGCTGCACAGTCACTGTCGTCGCGGGAAGAATTTATAAACGACAAGAAAGGAAAATAGTAAACTGTTCTTTGAGTTTTTTTTTTTTGTTTTTTCATCGTTTTAATTGCAGTTGGCAATTATTTTCTACGCCAAAGTCAATATTCACAAAACATTAGTGTTCCGGGTTTTCACAAATGCTGCGGGTAATCTGCTTCGCCTTAATGCTCCAGAAAAACTAGATAAAAGTAGACGGGGTGGCTGAAAACTCTCCACAAAATCGGTAGCGATGAATTGGGAACTTTCCGTCGCTCGTTGTAAATCTGTATGAATAATAGGCTATTGTTGTGCCGCTGTAGAATCTTTTCTTGTTTTCTCGCACGGCTCGCAGTGTTTTGATGATGGCGAACGCATTAGGTACACGCGAGTCGAAGAGTTTTGGCGGAGCCCCCACTTATACTGCAAAGTTTGTCGACGAGGAAACTAAACCGCCGAACCATCTCCTCGACCTACGCCACTGAAATCTGGAAATAAAAAAAGACTAAATTATTAATTACGAATAGAACATTTATTTTTTAACGTATAAATAAACGTTAGAATATACGTATACGATATGATTAAACAATGTAAATCAGAATAATTATAGGCAGGTAAGCTGAAAAAAAAAATAAAATTATTTATTGATACATTCGATGGCCGTTTTAAAAATACTAAATATTATATATAATATATAATAATTAATATAATAAATTATATTATATTGTATACAATAACGTCGATTACATTTTAAACTCCTTTATAATATGAGAACGAGACATTTTTTTTTCTCAAACGGGACAATTTAACGTCCCGAAAACTTAAGTCGCTACAACGGGACAGAGACTTTTGAAATACTCTACTTTCCCGAAATTAATACTGCGCATCGTACTCAAGCCTATCATATGATATAATAAGTATTATTATGCGGCAAACGATTTTTTTTTTCATTTTACCGTAAAAACACAAAACTAAAATAGTAAAATATGCCCACAAACGTCTGCCCGAGTACATAGACGCGCTGTATATGTATATAATAATGTATACGTAAAATACGGTACACGCGGCCGGCGTCATATACATTCGTACGCATGTTGTAACCTTGACCAAAAAGTAAATTACGCTCGTAATCGAAGTCCGCGCCACTACACGCCACCAGAAATTACTGGAGTTGATTGTGCAAATGGACGCGCGCGCCCGCCAATAACGTTACAACAATGCGACGCGAATCGTTTTAATAAATAAATAATTGTATATTCTATATTGATCACTATTTGACGCGCGCGCGCGCGTGTGAGCGATGAGCGTGTATTTTATAATTTTCTAAGCCGCGCAGTCGATATGTGTATTTACGGGCCGTTGTTGACCGCGGTCGTTTTGAACAAGAAAAAATATACACACCCATGTGGTGAATAATATGTAATCGCGTTTAGACCTAAATCGTTGGACAAGAGAATCCTAAAACGTCCGACGATTTGTCGGTCCATCGATTTTCCTAAACGTAAAATCAATACTCTATTATAGGGGTAGTAATTTTCCACTAACCCCCTAGTCGCGCGGACGCGTGCGCGAAGGAGAGGCGAAAAGAATTACGCACGCCCGACGTATTTATAAATACGATATTATAATTTATATTATATAAATCATCGGGGCGAAAATAATCACGCGGCGGCGGCGGCGGTGGCGGCGACGCGGCGGCTCGGCCTCGGTGACCCCTCGGCGCGCGAGAATGACGCACACGTACATATTATATTATTATTATTATTATTCTAATGACACGTATGGTGTGCGCGCGTGTTACAGTGTTATAGCGTCGTCGCCGCGATGACTGGACGTCGAGACGGATAGAGAAAAAAAATGAATAAAAAAAAAAGGAAAAAACAGTCGAGTAAAAAGTGAGAGAGGAAAAACGCGTGCGACGACGACACTATACGACGTCATGTATAATATATATTTATGCGCTCGTCGTAAAGACCTCAAAAGAGTGCGGGACGGAAGGGTATGAGAGATTCGTCGGCGTAGGTATGAAAAAAAAAAAAACGAAGAGAGGAAAAAACGCCCGGCCGCGCGATACATTATACATTCGGTACGACCTCTCGCCGCCGCCGGTCCGTGTACACAACAACGCTATATACGGTGCGGAATATTACGCGTGTTTACACTGGCTGCGGCGGCAACGCTGATGAGCAATGCACATAACGTATTATGTACTACATGTGTCGGTAATTGACCGTACGCGCATATAAATATATAAAGGCCGTAGAATAATCACGATAACAGTTATATATTTAAGGCCGGAACACGTCTCTCCTCACGCTCCGCGACGCAGGACGACGGGCCGCTCTTAATGAATATTTAGAGTATAATATATAGTAGTCATGTATGTGTGTATGCCGCCGTGCTCGACGACGACGACGCCGCCGCCGCCGCCGCTGCACACTCGACCTAATTTTTCGGTCTCGGCAAAACGACTTTTTTTCTAATTTCATTTTTCTTTCATTTCGTCTCCCCGCCCCCCCCCCCCACTCTCCCGAAAACCGCGTCGGCGAGGAGAAGACGAGAAAAAGGAAAAAAAATCAAAGGACTGCCGGGCGAAAAAATCGCCGCCGTGATGAACAACGACCGTGCAATATTATATATCGCATGCACGACGCGCGGTGCATACATTGAATATTAAACGGGTCCCCGAGCGAATTGCATAATAGCTACACGGCCGACGGGGGCAGCTCCCCCGTTAGAGAGCGGGGGATCGGCCGCAGCAGCCTTCCGAATGCGAAAAGAAAAATTGTTTTTGTTTTACACTTATAATACATAATATTATGTATGTATACGTGTACATACGAGTATATATTCAAACGCGTAATATAATATTTATGTACGTACGGTTTTTTTTGTCGAGCCACGGATTGCGTCACAGACGACTTGAAGGGGTCATCGCGTTCGTATACGTATAATATATTATATATAATATTACGTAGGTATTTTCTTTCTCTCGTCGCCGCTAATCGTCACGTCGCAGGAAAGGAGTAATCGGTCACTTTATCCACATCGTCGCGTAAAATAATTGCCATACCTACCCCGACTTGAAAAGCAAACAATAATGTTGTGCCATCAACGTTGTCGTAGTCACGGGGCTGACCGGCGGCGTCGTCGGGCGAGGCGGTCGTTCGACAGACGGCTGAAACACAAAAATTAAAAACTAAATCGGCAATCACTTGACACGACGAAATTAAAAATAACTCTAAAATCCAAAACAAAAATGTTCATCGGTTATTTAAATCGGTATTATAATATAAACCCCTACATTTATACGACGACGTTTAAATATTTATTTATTTTTTAACTATAAAATTCTAATCGTTTTCAATCGGTAATAATGTTGTAAACAATTATTCACGGACTACTCAAATATTAAAGTTGTTTAATTGGGGAAAAATATTACTTATTCGAGTGGTAGCGTGGAAGCATCGCTTCCCTTTTATCCGGGACACATTAAATAGGTGCGTTTAAACATTTTGGCTCTAGACTCTATTTTTTGTACTTACCGCCCGGACAAAGTCGTTATCTTCACATAATATTTTTCTATGTGAATACCAACGTTGGTCCGCCAAAGCCAAATATCGCGTAGTCTCGTTGCGACGATTTGGGTCGCAACCGACTCGTGGAAAATCGTGCGTTCGCGTTCCTCTTAAACTCTGAAAATCAAATCGAATGTCCGACTAAACAAAAATGAACATTACAGGTAATGTTGTGTAATTATAACGAAAAAAAAGTCGGACGATTATTATTTTTATACGTTTCATAAATCATTATTCTTCGTACAAAGACACGCGCAACGGGTAAATTAATGAACCCGCGCCTCGTTAATGTCATTATGCTCGGGGATCTCTCCCATTGAAACGGACAAATCGGTATAGTAATTATAATAATATATTATATCTCCTGCAGTGTGCCGCTGCTGGTAGATTATTATATTTTTATAGTGACATTTCTTTCTTTCTTTTTTTTTTAATTCGACGAGTATATACGCATATATAGATACGTGAAAAGGACCTCTGGCAAGTCTATGGCGCGCAGTCGAGCTTATAACGAGGATTGAAGGATCATTAGACTCACTTGTAAAAGTTAAAGTGTTAAGTCCGTCGCTTCGTCCCGAACGAAATACACCCCGCCACGGTGCGGTTAGACCGTAATAATGATGAATTAATGTTTTCCGAAATTTTCGAGACAGCGAATTTAAATAAATATTTTATTTCTTCGGTGTCGCCTATAGCCGTAGGTGACGTACGCACGTCACCTACTGCACCGTTACTATATTAGTCGTCAGATATTGTTTATTTGTTTTTAAGACTTTAGGAACTCTAGCGAAATGTATCCAGCGGCCCTAGCTGAAAATGCCTGGCCCTATCACTAGGCATTGGTCCGATATTAAATAACATAATAATATGGTAATTTTTAACGAGCAGAAAATAATTGTAATAGTTCACCGTAGAAACACGAAAATACGTAATTAAGAACAATAGACATACTACTCTAATGTTATTATATGATGTTACTCTATCGGGGGGAAGGGGGTATTCTCATTAATTAATACTAACCACGAACGAGATAAGTATGAACTCACCACCGGCGGTCGATCGTTACAGGTCCATCGGGCACTTACGCGTCCAACGGGGATGTACTTATGTATTTTGTAATCGGACTTCGGTACTTAACGCTGGATAATCGCTCTCTGTTGCTATTTCGCACGGACTTGACGCAACGAATTTTCAAATCGCCTAAATGGAACGAGAAAAAAAAACTCTGTCAATATAACGTGTTCACAAATCATCTTTATTGTTCTATTATCAACTGCAATGAAACGTTCATCGTTTCGGGTCGATTGTATTTCAAAGGTTAAAATTTTATTCGCCACTGAGGGGGGGGGGGGGGGGACCGAATACCAAACACTCCGAGGAACAGAATATTCTCGGCACGTCGTCACTGTTGATGGTGGCCGGTACACTTTTACGGCGCGCTCTTAAAATATTGTCTTTTACATTGCGACCAATTGAACCAAAGACGAGAATTTAATTTGATGTTTTTTTTTTCTGTTTTTCAGGCGTTTGCCGACACCGTCCCGTACGTCCAGACGCCGTCGTGAATTTTGTACATACGACACGCCGAATGTAATGATATTGTTTATTGATAATAAAAAAATCGTTTTATCTGTTTTTCGGTGTTCATACGCGTTACACATCAATATTACCTAACCGCAAAAATACTCCCCTATAGGGCCATTAGCCATTGGCGAGAACCGGAAGACAGGAGGAGATGATGACCGTCTCCCAGTGAAAATCTAAAAAGGCGATACCCACTGCAAGCTATACGGTGTTCTTTTTATAAAATAAGAAACGAATTATAATTGTAGCAATCATTTTTATCCTATTGGAATTGTTCGACTTAATTTAGAAAAATATGTTATAATAATTAGGAAATAGATTATTAAGCATTAAGAAAAAAATTAAATAATATAAGTACCTAGAATACCATTTTGAAAACAGGAAAAAAAAATGCAAAATTAAATTTGTATTTAAATCCATTTCCTATGACTTATGTATCAAAACAATTTGTTATAAAAAGAAAAGTTGATTATTTATACTATCAGAATATTACGGCATATTTCAAATTACGAGGCAGCTTTCTAGCTGTTTTTTTTTTTGGGCGAGGCGATTTATTTTAGTAAAAATTACACGTCGAGATAATGAAGTTTCAAAAAAATATTGCCAATGCAAATAACGCCTGTTCCCGGTGACTTTAAGCAGGAATAATGGCGCAACTTTAACATGGCATAACGACGAATTATAAATATTCTTTAAGAAATAGTTTTACCTGCTTTGAGAGGTGATTCGGTTCTGTCACTAGACTTCGAAACGGCATTCGCAACAATACAATTGTGATGCGCCTATAACAACAACTGGATTCATAATGACAGTTTAATTCACACGTTAAAATTACACTATTATAACACAAACGATCGAATTTTTGATACTATGTGTGTATATATGTATAATATTTAACTTGTTTTCTGTAGTTTTGAGATCAATCGAGTATGATTAGTAAGTTTTCATCTATTGGTTATAACACACATACCTCGAATAATTTATTAGACGTATAGTGTGTTTGTCGAAAAATAAAATGTAGACCTATAGAAAATAAGGAACTTTGTACTGGAGAAATTTAGATTAGAAATAAAGATTCGCTGTCGAATTCAAATTTGCATTGCCGACAAATTTTAGACGTCGAAATTAAAGATGTAACAGCTAACCACCAAAAGCGCGACGAAGAAATGACGCCACCGCTATCGTCATGTATTAATAAAATATAATGGATGGATATGATGATTTTATAGTTTTGCAATTGGACGTCGACCGTACAGAAAAATCTTTACCATTTAATAAAAATAAAAGTGTATTCCTTAGTGTAGGTGCTTTTAGGGAACAAATCTATTATATTCGTATGGTTTCTTATCGAATAGATATATATACTGACCGACGACCACTGTTACATTGGTACACCCACGCTCACAAATACACAGAAATGTATAAAATAAATAGTAATAATAATGTCCAGTTTATCGTTTCAAACTCTAGCATGTGGTTAGGGGAGGGGGAGGAGGGCCGATACACCCTAACATGTTAGAGAAGTCGAAAGTGGTTCTCGGTAGCAATTACTATATGGCAAGGGGAACCCACCGATTGATGGACACGCGTAATTAATAATTTCGACCAGCTTGCGCCGAGAGAAACGCCCAATAAATTATATGAAATACAATGTGACCCGATTAAAAATGCCTCCCATTATCTATGTGTAACTATTGTAATTCGAAATTTGTAAATTTTTTTGATTTTATTATGTAAATTTTGCACACAAACGGTAGAAATGACGAGGGTTTGAAAATGAAACTTGCTGAAATGACTGGGTCAATAACATGTGAGTAATGTTATTACGCAGACAGAATATTATATAAGAACTTGTGTACAATAATTATTACTATAATTTATAACTTATTAAGTTATAATATTACCTACTCTACCAGTACCATTGATTATAGAATAAATTATAATTCTATAATCAATGTCAGTACCTAAATGGCTATTGGTATAAAATATAAGTGGGTACCTACTCCTTAAAAACAACATAATGTAGGTGCCTACATTTGAACACTTGTAAAAGAATTCAAAATATTATAATGGCATACATAATTTCGAAATCCCCAACAAAATGTTTTGATAATTTATAGCGTAGGTATGATATGAAATTTTATTTTTCTTAGTGGCCGTTTAAAAACAGTATTATTCTTAAATCTTTAAAAAAAACTCAGAACAACTAAGATTATCCAAATATGTTTCAGAATCGAACACCAGTTGGTAAACATAAAAAAAAAACGTTTAATCACATTTAATTTTCTACTACAAGTATTCTTTCTAGTGTTTACCACTAACCAATTCTCAATTTTAGAAACTATTTAATATGAAATATATTTTATAACGCACTACGCACCTTTCATTTTAATCTATTTGTCATCAGAATTCTTTTCTTTCTTAAACGTTCAATAATTTGCTGTACTTGTACATGTGATTTTTCTACCAGTCTTGTATAATATATAAGGTCCCGATTACTTTTAATGCATCCTATCAACACAGGTAATAATAACGAATCACAAATTACGCGATAAATTTGAGTATAAATTATCCAACAGACTCACATTGTGCGCAAAGATTAGATTAATTGATGTAAGCTATCGGTTATTTACCTTTGAGTATTGTCAATTTATTTCCGTTACAGAACACCCTTTTCCCATATTTTTTTCGAAACTCATTTATGCTGTAAAAGTAACAATGTAAATCAGCAGAATCGGCTATGGAGTCAAACAAAATCGGCCGTTTCACGACCAACCGATAATGTAAAAGGCTTTACGGACAATGTTATTAATTTAATATACAATATCAGTTGTGTTTACCTGTCATCTCTCTATAAGTGTTATGTTAAATTTTTTTCGAAACAAAACTGTAAAAATAATAAAATATAAAGGTCGCATGATTTATAAGATTATTAACAAATTTGTGATAAGTTGCAAAACCGCTACCTATTAATTATAATGCAAGTAATCACACAAATTGAATATATTTTTTGTCTTTTACTACTTACAGAGATCGTTTATTTTTTGTCATATTCATATTCATTTTGTTTCGTCAAATTTTGTCGCGTCTCTAAAACACAGTATATTGTTTATCATTGTGGCCATATTATGTGATTTCATTCCATTTTATTTTATTAAATAATTTCAAATTTATTAACAGTACCAACAATCATTTAACAAGAAAACTAAAGATATTCCAAAATCAATAATTGAATACAATTTAAATTCATTCTAACCTACGGTCTAAGTTCAACCGATTGTTTGATAATTGTACTCGACAACAAACGCCCGATTTGATTGAAACATTGTATAAAATATGATGAACACTATACACAATAATTGACTCTATTATCAAGTACTTAAATTTTTTTTTTTTTGTTTTTAAATATACTTTGAAACCGATAAAAAGTAAATAAATTCAAAATTTAACAAAGACTCATTTGATTCATTTGATTCTAATATCTAAATATATATATATACAATAATAATTAATCACAATTGAACTAAAATATGTATTATATATTTAATAATTGTTTAGATAATACGAATTTAACATGAGGCAATAATCAATGTATTATCTATTGACTATTACATAAAAAAAAAAAATCAACAAAAACATACTATTCAATATTACATAGAAATTATTAACTAAAATATATACGAGTAAAATACTTATAAATTATGTCGACTATGAAAAATAGAAATCAACTAGACTAACATATTATAAAGAGTTAAAAATACAAAGGTTTGACTTGGGTCCCGTTGATTACTATCCGCACATATAACATGGTAGAACGACAAACGGTTTTTATTGCATTTTATTTTTACTTTTAATTATATGTGTCTCGATCGCAACAGATGTAAAGCTAACTAGAAGTTACGCGAAGTAATTAAAAAAAAAGTAAACGAACAAATCAGGACCAAAGTCAATTAGTTTTAAAATTTTCAACATGATCTCAATTCAAAATATTTATTTTATCGAATAAATTAAATAATAGTTAAATCGAATGAAATAGAAAAAAAGTTAAACTCGAAAAAGGCCAAGTTATCCGACTAAAATTTTGACTAATATTTACCATGTATGTAAAATGTATATTTGATACAAGATCTAAAACTGAAATTATCTTCAACAAATTTTGTACTTGAGATTTTATCAAAAAAAAAAAAAAAAAATGAAAATTAATAAATAAATAAATAATAGTAGTTGTGATAATTTCTTACCACAATAATAAACAATTACCATAAATAGTTAAATAAACAAGGTAATACAGTAAAACCCCTATTATGCAGAGTAGACATTGATCGAATAAATGCTTTTATTGAATTATAATTGTCGAGATGAAATAAATCCGAGTAAATGAAAAAGTATATATTATTCTCAGAGTTTCGAGAGGTTTCACTGTGAAAAAAAAATTATATAATTAAGTAAACATTTTAATTTATATTCATAAAAGAAAGCTATAATAAATATCTATATTTTATCCAAAACATTTAGGCAATATTATATTATGTATATACAAGAATACATATTTAAAAGCTCGATAAGTGCTAGTCAGGCTGGACAATAATAATATTATTTATCAACACATAATGAGATAAAAGGCTGGAAGTGAAAATTTGAAAAACAAAACGAGTCAAAACAATATGAAATAACTATTAACGGTTTAAACGAAATAATCCAATAGTTACAGAAGTTGTTTAAATTATCTTTTTAAATATGGTTAAAAATGTGATAAAATTCAATAAATAAGTTAATGTTTATATAAATGCGGAATGTCCGTTAAAAGAGTCTAACACATACATAATATATATATATATATATATATATATATATATATATTATAAATTGTTTAAAACTATAATAAGTAAAATATAATAACAATAATAATGAAAGTTATTCGAATGACTAACTTAATTATTGAGTAAAATTATTAATTTAAATAAATAACAAATAATAACTTATATTAAAAATACAAATTTAATACGTTTTGGTGATAATTAGATAGAAGTATAATTGAGTTAAAAAGCTAGTCAAAAGAATATATATAAAAAAAAATAAATAAAATAATGTTTAATTAGTTTAAATACTGATGAATTTCTGTAAACTCATAAGTTACTAGTTAGTTTTTTAGGGTATTTTACTATGTTTTATTTAGTATTGAACCCTAGACTATGAGTATTTTAAAAAAAAAATCAAGTTTTATAAGCTATATTAAGTAATACTTTGAAAAAATAACAGTGTGATGAATGGAAGAGTTGGACAATATTTATTTACTTAAGGCACACAAGTTGCCGAGGAAGTCTTCGGGAGTGAGAACGTGTGATGAGCCTACAAAAAAACACAACACATATAAGTATAAGAGCAAAAAATGTTCATAAAATATTCATACCTATTATAACCTCCCAGTTTTTGAAGTTGTTTGTTACTTCATATGCACATCTGATTTCTGAAAAGCTAACTCCTCCAATCACAAACACTATAACTCTGGGCACATTCTTGATTAATTGTTGACCTTTATCTTTATGCCAGTGTCCATACCGTGCACTGAAAATAACCAATATTTGTAAGACAAGGATGTTTTAAAATCATATGGTATAAGAATGAAAAGCAATTTTGTCATTGAAAATGCTCGATGATAAACTAATGAAATTCCAATAACTTTATACAGTTCACAAAATATTAAGAAACACTTTTATGATTTCACAAATATAAATAATTATGAGTATGTGATATAAATTATAAATATTTAATTCGTGGACTAAACAAGTAATCTGAATTTTACAAAAATCCTCGACCTTTTGAAACGGTGTAGCCCAATTGTAATTTATATATTATTTCCACCAACTCGAGGTGGTTTTTCAGGCTTATTAAATAAAAACCGCCAGCAATTAGGCCTCTAAAGACTTTAATTATTTTTTCCAAATGACCGATTATTTTCATGTTTATTGAATATATAGATTAACATCAGTTTAAGAAAGTAATAATAATAAAATTAGGCTATTTGGGAAAAATAATAAGTAGTTTTTAACGTGTCTATCTGACGTTAGTGTATATGGAATAAACCTGAAAATTATTGGTCATTTGGAAAAATTATAAATAGTTTTTGACAGTCCTTTCTAACAGCTGTTTGTAGAAAAAATGTATAAATTACACAATTGAGCTACTCATTGAAAATAATCGAAAATGTTCACAAAAAGGCAGACTTTTCTCATTTAACCTACGACATTTATCCTGTTTAATATTATATAGGATCTGTCAAACGAAATGAGTGTACATTATTTTGTTATTTCTATTGTTTTTTTAATTCCAAAAGTTCACCTATCAGAAAATGTATTACTCGAAAGATGTTTTGTTTTTTTTTTTTGTCATGTGGTTTTTAATATAAGAACAAAGTAAGTACCTACTCATTTTCATGACAATTATAACTATTATAGTTCAAATATCAAAAAGAAAATTTCTAAAATTATTGTTATCATTAAATTATTTGTTTAATAATAAATTTTAAAGATAGTTTTTTAAATTGAAAAAACCAGTCGTAAATTAGATTATTATAGAAAAAATTAAGTAGTTAACTAAGCGTAGACAATTAGTGATAAACACATAAAAAATTAATTAATACCTAGTCGGTGCGTGGTAACCAGATGAAGCAGCTCGGCCAGCTAAATACGGGAAATGTTTGCTATCCAATTTGTCTTCAATACAGTCTTCCATTAAATCTTTGATCAGAGGTGTCCAACGAGACATCTGATAAGTCTGCTCAGTGATGCGCTCTTTGCGTTGTGCTTGATATTGTTTCTTCCTGTTACCCTATGACATAAGAACATGAAATAGACATTTTTAAATTTACGTTCAAAATAATATCAAGAGCAAGATTAGAAATATTTACATCCACAATCGTGTTGATACCCAGTAAGTTCAAATTGACAATAGCTTGTTTATCAGCCGGTGATAATTGGGCATGTTGTATCAGTTTGTTAAGATTCTCTTCCGATATTCCATTCTTAGACAAAACGTACAATATAATGATTCTCATCTTATCATTGCTGGACGTGTTTTGATCCAATAATATCGGCACAATGCACCTCATATGGTCTTTAATCTTCTCGCCTTCGGCATCTGTGCCCATAGCCAGATCTTGTTCCACTTTACACAATCTGTCGACATTTCCTTGATAACATTTCATGCAGTCTTCGGCCAAATGTAAATGAGTGGAATATTTGCTTAATTCTTTTTGATATTGAGGCATTTTCTTAATCATGGTAGACAAATCGCGCATGGAAGATTTACTCTCACCAACAGCTGACATACGTTTAGAATCTATAAATTTCTTTAAATTCTTTGTCACGTTTCTAATGAAAATAAAAACTCAAATTATAAAAATGTTTGATACAAAGTAAGCAAGTCAGATGTGTGTTAACTTACGTGGATACAACAGCAATATGTTGATGTCTTAGCTCAACCCATAATTCATCATTCTCATCCAACAACACTTCTTTAAGGGGAGCTCCTGCGGTGGCTTCATATCTTTGAAAACGAAAAATAAATTAAAAATTAGGTTACAATAGTAGAATAATATTACTTACTTGTAGACATCATTTTCAATTGGCAAAAGATCATAAGCCATAGCTTGAAAAGTAAGCTCGTGCAGAACCGGAGACACGCAATCAAATCCTCTGTCAAGTATAATTAATTGTGAACGAGCTTTTTCTGGACCTTCTCCCATTGTTGGTTCATCAGCTTTGTAAGCGTCTAATTTCTGTTGAACAATCTGCGCTAGTTCAGCATTGCGTTCAAAGTCACTTCTATATCGTACAGATGGATATTCTCCTAATGTAGCACAAACAGTAGCAATCTGTTCTGCAATGCGTTCCATATTAGGAACACGACTGCTAACTAGTAACGGATTATAGTAACATTGAAAAGTTTCACAGGAGTCTAAAGAAAACACCTAAAAATATATGTAAAAAAAAAACACTGTTAATTGTAAAAACAAAATTAATAAATTAAACAGAGTTGGGGGGTATAACTTTTTTTAAGCTGATAAGATAAGTATTTGTTAAACGTTTAAAAATAGTGTTTGATAACCAATGTTACTTTTTTAAATTTGAGAGTAATAATATTTAATTACAATACTTCAACAATCACACATTCGTCGCAAAATCACAATACGGTTATGTATAACGGTTTATACTCTGTCAACTGTAGTTGACACAAGTATACAATCCTATTTATCAAAATTATGTTAATGTGTAAGAAAAAATGGAATTAGTGTGAGAAATATGTAATATCAAGTATGGCTCATTAAATTACAAATTTATCATCTCTTACTTAAATTACATTATCTAGCCTACTCATCATTTATACTTATTTTTGTTTTTATGTTAAAATATTAAATTGAAATATACAGTGTTTCTTTTTTAAGGTAACACTAAATAATTCTGTCCAGAGACATCAGATTGATATGCGGTTTTCGGGAGGAGATAGGGAATACATAAATACACATTTCTTGATGATTTTTACATTTTTAGATCTTTCCGTTTGCGCATGCGCAATACAACTTGCATTTTTTTAAATGGCAACATGTGTTTTGAAAACAAAATTCAGATAGACAGAATTTTTTTAAGTCAATTTGGTCCTTTTTACCATAGCTCTAAAATCAAAATTGACCAAATGACAACGAGTGAAAGTTTCGATTAAAACTATTGAATTTTTCAACAATCATACTAGAATTTTATTAATTATTATGAAATTTCAAGTATTTTTTTTGTATCCGTACGTTTGCAGACGTTATTAAATCATTTAAATTTAATTTTAAGGAATATAAGAAAAAATACTTGAAATTTCATAATAATTAATAAAATTCTAGTATGATTGTTGAAAAATTCAATAATTTTAATCGAAACTTTCACTCGTTGTCATTTGGTCAATTTTGATTTTAGAGCTATGGTATAAGAAAGACCAAATTGACTTAAAAAAATTCTGTTGACCTGAATTTGGTATTCAAAACAAATGTTGCCATTTAAAAAAATGCAAGTTGTATTGCGCATGCACAAACGGAAAGATCTAAAAATGTAAAAATCATCAAGAAATGTGTATTTATGTATTACCTATCTCCTCCCGAAAACCGCATATCAATCTGATGTCTCTGGACAGAATTATTTTGTGTTACCTTTAAAAAAAAACACACTGTATAGTAAAATTTTAAATGAAGGTCATCATACTAGCCAACATCATGAAAACATATATAAATAATACCATTGAACGAAAAAATATTTTGAATTAAGATCAACAAATAAGTATTAAAATAATTACATTTAAATTGTATCTATCAGTCAATCAACACCAGACATGCAGTTATTATCAATATGTCATATAATTCATAATTTAATACTTTTTTTTTTGTAATGAATAATTTTTTCTTCATATACTAGTATGGAACATAATTTGATAATTAACATTTATTTTCTAAAATCAAACACCAAAATAGTACATAATAGTCACGTATTACTCTAAAAAAGTAACATGGTCATAAATAATTAGTCACATAAAATGTAATTTAAATTACCATCTAGTTGATTTATAAGCAATTCGATTTGTTAATCCCCAACACTGAATTAAAATTAACATAAACAAAAAGTGAAAAACAAAGCATAAAGTATTTGGAAATGTTAAATTAACACACACCTGGCGCTCATAAGGTAGGAAAGCGATGTTAATCTCCCTGAGCGTTTTAATTTTTTTGGCAGCTATTGATTTGCACAGTTCGTTAAAGAGTTCTTCTTGACACACTTTTGTTAAAATCAAGCATTAAAATACCATAATTAGTATGTAAAAACAATTAAAAATAGGTTATTAGTAGCAAAAAAAAAATATAAATATATTAGATTTTAGTGTTCCCATGTTATGCAAGTCATTCAACGTATTCTAGTTCACAGCCATTATATTTATAAATTATACACCGTGTGATAACATTTCAACAGAGTACCAAAACCGTGTTCATCAAGTTGAAAATTAAAGCCAACATTTCCATATAATGTAAATAATCTCGAGAGGTTAGTAATATGACCTCATAGATTGTGTTAGTATAGATTATCACGGTTAATAAAAGAAAATTAACTTCCACCAACGGTCTTCAAATGTGTTACCTGTTGTTCATATGATACAAACGCTATGTTAACTTCCACTAAAGTTTTAATAAATTTTGCGACTGGAGACAAACTTAACTTGTTGAATAACTCATCAGGGCACGCTATAATTTATCATATAAAAGAAAAATATAACGATTTGGCTAAAAGAAGTAAAACAAAATAAATAATCTAGACAGGTTTCTATACAAGCAAATTGTATTAGATAATTTGAAATAATAAAGATGGAAAATTAAATTAATAATCAAACGTTATCATAAAAAAAAAAAAAAAAAATCAATACGACTCACCTTCTGTGAAGTAAACATGAGCAGCTTTATACATCGATTTTCCCGGGCTGGAGAAATCTCTAATAAGAGCGGCCACCGACTTTTCACTGGGAGTAATCAAGTAAACGGCCTCCAACGTGGCCAACGGCTCGCGTTTCTTTTGCAAATCTTCCACGACTAAAAGACGAGAAAATCAAATCAGGCGTGAATGATGTACTGTACAGTGTACATTGTAGTGTACACTGTTGACACTTACTAGTAATTCCTTCGGCCGAAATTTCATGCATCTTGCAGCAGGCGGATATCATTCGCATAGCCAGCTTGTCGACCACCATAACGCGCCATTCTATGCCTTTGTCTGCCCCTTTTTTCACGCCCTTCTGTTTAATAACCTCGTTCATGATTTCTGCGAAACGAATAGATTAGCGTAAGGTCTCGTCGACGCCACAACAACAAAAGGGCATAATGTACGCGTAGTAGTAGTGAAAAAAAAATAATAAAAACTCACTCTGTCCAACAACAGCTTTCAACGCCATTTTCGATTCTCAGCGAACCCACGGTAGCACGCAAAATTTAAACCAGCAGCCGCACTGAATACTGAATGGCAATCGCGACGATTATCCTCTCTAAAGTCGCAGAGAATTCAATAACATTACGTCATTAATAATACAGTGAAGAGGAGTCGAATTACATAGTCTGAGATAAGAGTGGAAAAATGGTGGAAAATCAATTGGAAAATTGGTCAGACCGCAGTGCGGCCAACACGTCAACGTGAAAATTACCTCGCCGACGCGGTTATTTTCCCACCGACAAAATATCGTTTTTATAGTGAAAATAGATAAATATTTATTTATACTACGACGAGCGTGTTGTAGGTCTGTTATTATTTTTTCAAAACGAATTGGAATTCGATTTGTGCGACGGCAGAGAGAAATCAAAGGGAAGGACGCGAGTAAAATCTCATTGAACATCGTACACGTTATTGATTGAAATGTCGCTAAAATAATTATTTCCCAGATAAAAATTGAAATCTACCAAAAAAAAAAAAAAGCAACGATTATTACCAGTTATTATACTTCTCGAGTACGTCGGAGAAAATAAACACTATAAAACCTCGTCGAAGAACACGTTCTGAATAAATTCAATCGTTCGAAATAATGAATGTATCGTTCGGTGGGTACTTTACACAGCATCGAAAATAACATCAAACAACTACGCCGCACTAGTCGCAACTGGTAAACAAGTCGGTTCGTTTACATTTTTCACCGTACAATAAACGCCCATAACTAAGATCCACCCACTCGAATTATTTATACGACCTATCATTGAATGACGTAATTTAATGGTAATAGATATTTAAAATATTTAAATTCATACTCTTCTGCGATTGCCGAAATGATTCATACTTCGACGTGGGCTGCAAGTACCAGCCTATATTTTATTCGATGCATTGAACTAAACGATTTATGACGTGACCTTAAATATGCCGTACCGGTGGTGACTCGCGCTGGTAATGGCTACGATTTAATCAATTGTTATTGATAAAATTAAAAAAACAAATTAATGTCGTCGCAAGGTTTTTACTATTATATCAGAGTGATTAAATACAATGTTAGAATTATTAATACATTGATTACCAACCCATTATTTCCTCGATTTCAAATTGCTCTCTTCAGTGAAATAATAAAAACATAACCTATTTTTTTGGACAAAACGTACGGATTATTGTAAATAAATGCATTTCGAGTAAAACAACAAACGTATATCGAGAGATATGTCCAGTGCTTGACTTGGCGGAGGGGGGGGGGGGTACACACGGGAAGTATTCCTTTTTTTTTTTAAATTATTTAACACAACTCTTCTGATTTTCCTATATGGGACACTAAGAACGGCGTGATAAACTGGTAGGGAGTTTCTAACGTGCACGCATATTATATAATTATGTCATATTATCAAATGAGACTGCGCGACGTAATAATATTCTTAGGAGAACAAAGAAAAAATATAAAATACGTTGTAAACATCGTTAATGTTTTTAATATATTATTATTTATTAGAAAAAAACCTACCCAAACGGTAAATTTACAATATTTTTATCGGCTGGCCCTTGGATACGCGAAAAAAATTAAGTTGCCACTACCATGGTGAAAACACCGATTCGACGACTATCGAAATAATATTTGTTTCGGTCATTGGTTATTACAAATTTTCCGAAGAAGAGGTTTAAGAGTTATCGAAATTCATATAATTTAATCATATTTATTATCCATAACGAATTCGACTCGTTCCGACGAGAGAGAACGATGACGATCGCGTATTATTGCGCTTCGTCGACGATCGTCGCGGACGCGCCGCGAAGTGGAGATAGGACGAAAAACGGAGGAACACGGCGCTGGTGCGAGCTGTGCTCGAGAACGTTCGGGACGTCCGACCGACTCCGGAAACACATGAGAATGCATTCCGGCGACCAGAGGTACGGGTGTCCCGAATGCGACACGACGTGCGACCGGGTCGCGGCGCTGGTCGAGCACAAAATGGCGTTTCATCACCACGGCAAGAGTGCGGCGGCGCGTCTGGTGTGCAAATCGTGCCCGCACAAGCCGGTGGGCCAACAGCGCACGTTGGCGAGGCAACGTCGGCTCGTCGCCGACCAAAAGCGCCTGCCGAGACGGCGGTCCGTGTCGGGAGAGGCGGCGGCGACGATGTACGCGTGTCGCGTGTGCGACAAGAGGTTCGGCCGACGAGAGTCGCTCGACGCGCACGCGGTCGTGTGCCGGGCGGCCGAGTCGACGGGACAGGTGTACGTGATGGGCAAGGGCACATCAAGCACCGGGTGCTGCTGAGACCGGAATCGATGCGGTACAAGTGCCGCAGATGCGAACAGGCGTTCGCCGACGGTGCCGCCCTGGCCGACTACCGGCGGTCCCGGTGCAGGTTCTGCCTGCACAGGTTCACCGGCCTGCGCGACATCAAGGCTCACGTGCTGTACCGGTGCGCGGGCGGCGCGCGCGCAAAGCCGCACACGTGCTCGGCGTGCCCCCGGGCGTTCAGCACTCGCGACGGGACGCGAAAAAGACCGGACCGGAGGCCGAGACCGTCGCGCGCCAAATTCCGTAACGTGATGAGAAAAAAAAATGTTTTTCACGTTTACAACCAAAAAGTGTTATATATAAAATAAATGTTTATTAATGATTATCTGTTAAAATAAAAATATAAAAATGTAATTACCGTTTGTTAAGTTTATTGTAAGAACATTTCGTCGTGCCCGCGCGGTTGTGATGTACGCCTGTCGGGAAAATTGACACGGGCCCCCCCCCCCCCCCCGGGGTGTGCGACACAACCGACAGGTCTTTTGAAATATTGAAAAATTGACGTAAACACGGTTCGACACCTAATGATAATAATATATTTGTGTTGTATGAATAAAGAACGTTAGAAAATGTCGTATGAAATGTACTTTTCACTGTTACGCGGTAGTAGATTAATATACGAGGGGGTTAAATCAAAACTCATGATAAACCGAGAAAAAATTCACCACAAACTTAAATCTTGTATTATGTCATGTACTCGTATTTATTAGGCGGGACGGGCACAGGTGTCCCGATTTTGATAACAGTTGATAACAGCAAACCTGATAAGAAAAAAAGAGCTCGCGCCGACCTACAAGATTTATATAAAATTCCAATTCCCGCGGTTTATTCACTCGACAAAAAAATAAATGAAATATAAAACAGTGATTTTTCAAACAATTTATCCCGAGATATTAAGTTTTCTATATTTAATCAATGGCCTAGTATAGTAAAATAATATATACATAATATGTATAGCATATTTATGACGATTACCTCATTGCATCCACGGTGGTTGTGTGAAAATGCTTTTTATGTCTCTCAAGATTACTCTGCTACAAAGTTGTTGTACATGAAAGAGTTCAGAGCAGAAATGCATTATTGTTTGTGTTTCTCGTCTGTGCGCATGCCTAAAGGAGACGCCTTTTATTGGTTAATCTCAATGGTAACTGTGGAAATAAATTATAGTAATATATACATGTATAATATACATATGACAATCACAAGTCATTATATCCAACCTAAACTTTATTGTGTTGTGCCTCCACAGGACAGCTGGGAGGTCACAAGAATGCGAAGAGAAGTGTGAATAAAAGAGTGATTTAATTGAATATAATGTTAATGGATGGTTGTTATTAATACAATAAAAAACAGAATTTGGGCTGCTTAAGAGTAAAATGAAAAACAGTTAATTTTAATTTCATTTACATTGAAGTTTTTAACGTTTTGATATTTAATTGGTGGATTGTAATGTGTGTTACAGTCTTTTTTTTTGTTATTTATTAAATCTGTGCCATTTATCATACGACGACTTGTGGATCATCCATTATCTGCAAAGTTAAAAGAAAAGAAATTTAGTTTTACTTTCATTACATTGCTGTGTTTACTGTTAAGTTGTGATATGTTATTCTAAGTTAAATCTCATCAAAAAGAAAACAAAAAATTATATTTTCTCTTACCGTATAGAGATGTCCTATGATGTTTGGCCTTGTTCTGAGGTTTTCCGGGTTTGAATAATACTTTTTATGTCTCCCGGATATCCTTGCAACAAAGGTGTTGTATGTAAAAGTACAGACAGGTCCGCAATATTTGTATGATTCTTGTCTGTGCAAGAACCGAAACGGGCCGCCTTCTGTTGATTAACTTCAATAGAAATTGTGGAATTATTGTCGTATTTATTTGTTAAAAGCACAATACATTTTCGATATTCACATCATTACATCCACCCTAGAATTTTACTGTGTTGTGCCTCCACAGGACAGCTGGGAGGTCACATGAATGAGAAGAAAAATTTGAATATAATGTTAACGGAGGGTTGTTATTTATACAATAAGAAAGAGATATGGGCTGCTTAAGAGTAAAATGAAACACAGTTATTTTACTTTCATTTACATTGATGTTTTTAACGGTTTGATATTGATATTAATTTGGTGGATTGTAATGGGTGTAACAGTATTTATTTTTTTATTAATCAAATCTGTGCCATTTATCATACGACGACTCCTGGATCATCCATTATCTGCAAAGTTAAAAGAAAAGAAATTTAGTTTTACTTTCATTACATTAATGTTTTTACTGTTAAGTTATGATATGTTATTCTAAGTTATTTTTCTTCAAAAGAAATTTAAATAATAGTATCACTAAAGCTGGAAACGCACCGGCTGCAACATTATGTTGCATAACGTCTCGCAACGTAGTTCAATGTTGCACGTTCCGCATTTTCTGTAGAATCAAATGATACTGGTGCACACTGCGTGCAACACTGACTTGAAACGTTGTGCAACGTATCGCGACACGAGGGCGCTGTTGCGCTGCCGAAGACCTCTTGCATCAGTATGTTTGCAACGCCAATAGAGCATAGTACACGGCAGTAGTTATAAAATTTTTCTGGATCGTTTTTTAATGCACGAATAAAACCAGAAATATTTCTCTTCTGGTTGATTGGGTGAACCCAAAATCTATTTTGTTTATCATTTTCCAATTCCAAAAACTCCAAAAATTGCCACAGCAAAATATTCACCTCTACTTCTTTATCCATGTTTGGAGTAGGGAAACAAACTAAACACTTGTAATAAACTTAATACTTAAACTTAGCACTTGTTACTACGACTGATAATCATGTACTGAAATAATCATGTTGTAGTAAAACAATTTCAAAACGTTGTTGCAGTCGGTGCGTTTCCTTTTTGTTTCGCAACATATATTTTGCAACATTATGTTGCATTGCGCAACATAATGTTGCAGCCGGTGCGTTTCCAGCTTTACTGTTAATAGATGGCCCTGGTCGGTGAGCTGCCGCGTAGATCCCCGTGCGTATCTCGATCTGTCGTGTAGTATGCGCGCAACTCGGCTGCCATTGGTCGGGCGGAGAGAGCAGCTCGGCTCTCATTGGCCGTGTCACACGCCCAGTATTGCACTGACGCGAACTTTCCTGTCTCGCTCTAACACACGCCCATTGTTATTCGTTTTATTACTATTACTATTGTTACGTCATTGTTTATTCATCACGAACTGGCCGGAAATAACGTGTTGTGTAACATTTGTTCGGATTTCCTGTTTTTTGCGGAACAACGTTCCACGTAGAAATCTCGATCTATTGTTAGAAACGCCTCCATTGTTTTTGTGATCGGTGGGCTTCATCATCAAAATCATTAGTTATTAGTGAACCGCCAACACCACTCAGTAAATCAAATGAATGCAATTTAATGAAACGTAATCAAAGCGCCCAAAATAACTCTGGAAGAAGAAATTAAAAAAGCAAAAAAAAATCATAAAAAAATCGATTATAAAACTGCTACAAACACAATAAGTAGGATGTTACAATATGGTTTACATAGTGATGAAGACGATGATTGATCTTTTGCAATTTATCGACTCAAATTTTACTGCCAATTATTTTATTACATTCCTGTTGTTTTGTTTTCTAAGTGATTTATATTTATTAATACTTTATTATCTTTATTACTGAGAATAACTAATTATAGTACTCTACATTTTTATTAATATTTAACTGAGTATCCTGTAATAATTTTGTCACATACTTAATAATTATCATTTTTATGAATAAAATGTCATATACGTAATTTAGTCCATTCTAATATTACTTTTGAATGACTACAATTACTTTGTAATATAAATTGTTTTTTCTTTTTTTTTTTAAAATAAAGCTATTTTTATTTACAAATTTGACATGCCATAAAAATAAATTCCTGGACTACTTACAACATTGTATTTTTAAGAAAATAAAATCCATAAGTTAATATATTTATACGTTAGTTATTGTAGTAATGTAAAAGTTATATATTATATTATAATAATACTTCTTTTATTTCAATTATGTTAAGATTTTTTTTGAATTATGTAATATTTTGTACGCCCTTTTATGTGTATAATGTATATATTGTTTTGTAAGATTTCCAATTCCAATTATAAAAAGGATCACATTTTTATTTTGAATATAAAGCAGTTTATAACTAAAGTTTTATTTTTTTTCACCTACCCTCTTGAACTAGATGTTTTACACCTGATTGAGATGTAACATAGGCAATTAAAAATACTTAAATCATTGTTCAAACTAACCTGATTTATAGACGCAAATGTTTTCTTGCTACACACAATCAATAAACTAAAAGTTAAACGATTATAATTATTTCTTATTGTTAAATAACTATTATTAGCAATTACTTATTCGCTGCTAGAATATGACTAAACTATTTAATGACATACTATATAATTATGTAAAAATGACATAAAAACCTGATAACAAGATTTAGGTGAGAAAAATGTTTTATATTATTTAAATGATGTGGTAAAAGGTTTTCGTAATAAAATTAATCAAATTACAATTCAATTAAGTATTCGCTATTTATCCTGTACGATTATCGTTTTATATTATTCAATAGTCGATGTCGTCCGATGGTGAATATTCGATAGTTCTACCATTGATTATATATATTATAGTCTATTATATAATCAATGATATTACTAAACAATAAAACTAATTAAATTAGATAATGTATTAATAATAAATTAATAAATAGTCTTTGTTCGTATTTCAAACTGCCAAATTACTAAATCTTCATTGGCCTCCCAAGCCAGTTTTTCAAATGTGTCTTAGAAAAAAGATATTTTACTAAAACAGTAATAACAAATTTAAAAATAAATAAACCTTACTTCTAGACAATCTTATAGTATAATATGATTAGTATGTGAAATCGTCAATGTGGTCGAAAAAAAAATAATGTATTTAATTGCGAAAAATTATAACTTATCTTACGTTATATCTGTATCCTGTGTATATTGCATTATATCATAGACATCAAACTATTTATGTCTATGTCATATTATTATATTAAATACCTATAATATGAACAAAATAGTAAACTGATACATAATAATAAACAGTATTACTTATTAGATAGATAGATGATTCTCTGTAACTTCTAAAGATTATATGGAATTCGAATCTTCGTACCAATCTACAAAGTACTATTGCGTTTTAATGTGTACTCCTAATTCATTCTAATTAGCTATAAGCAGATGTTTGAAAATATTAATTTCATCAAATAAACGAGTTGTCGGACCGATTCATTTCCCCTCCAAAGTTCAAACTAGTCCGAGTCTTACCAGAATAACTATTCAACATTACGTCATCATTTGCTTCCAGCGGTGAATGTAGTTTGATAACGAAACATTGTGATAAGACACATATACTTGGCATTTCAATTCAAATATTATTTGTCGAATTATGCAACGCTACCTGTTGGCAGTCAATAGAAACATAATTTTAGTCACCAAAAACCCCTCTATACCGTGGGCTATCTGTCTATTATATAATCAATGGTTCTTGTAACATACTAATTACTATCGATAGCTGTTCAATAGTGGCCATCACCGCGACGAAGACGAACCCTATAATTACGATAATACAAACTTTAACGGCCAACAGCTAACCCATTGTCACGGTCACAATTAAATAAAAACAATTTATGATTTTAACTGTGTAGAATATATATGTATATACTAGCTGAATAACCAGCAAATACCAAAATTTGTTTTATGACCAAACAATTCTGTACACGATATTTTTTTTTGCATATTTTAGGGTTTTATGCATTTTTAGAGCATATTTAGGGATTTTGTAAATCTATAAGACATTTTCAACTCGACGAATCAAAAATCACAAAATAATTGTTCAAAATTTATTAATAGGTTAATTCTTTTCGATAAATATTATCATTCCTTTATATGAATTTTATTTAATTTTAGTCATCAGCTGTGGTTTATACTTGTGTGGTGCGTTGTGGAATTAAAAAATTATAATTTACCTAACCAAACCATTTTTTTTTAAATAAAATATTAGAATTTAAAATTGTTTTTTTTTTTTTAGAGCATATTTTTAAGACATAAATGCATACATATTTAATAGATTTTTAATGCATATAATTGTTAGCCCTACTTATTAGTTATTAATCTATGCCTTTATATTAAAACCAATTGATTTTACCAAATATAAACTTTTATAACTTATTATCTACTAGTATTTACTTTAGAGAAATTAATTTTTACATTAAATGTCAGTATCTTATCTGATACAATAAAAAGAAAAAATAAGATGTTTACATAAGCTACCAAGTAAACGTTTATAAAAAAATAAAATTTCAGTAACAATAAAAAATTTTTTTAGCATGCAATGCTGTACATTTTTAAATTTGTAATAATTCCCATTACGGTTAAAATATTACATCAACTATTCAAATTTAAATCACATTAACCAGGCATTTGAAATTAAAACTTAGAAATGAGTATTTTTAGTTACAAAATTCACGTATCTATAATTACATGAATATTAAAAAAACATATACTACAAAGTTAAATCATTTCTTTTTCATCCTCTTTGCCTTAGGTTTTCCATCCAAATTATCATTCTTTGATTCTAGTTCTTTAAAGCTTTTCAAGTCATCCAAGAATAATACCTGTAAATTAAATTATTGAATTAACTATTAGAAATTTAATTGTTTATTATAGAATTCAGTCGTTGAAATGACAATTGTAAATTTATGTTCTACTGATTTACTTTCGTAAACCGTATACATTATTTGTTTCAGTAATCATAGAGAAAATGTTTTTAACAACAGACATTATTTAAAATTAATTCTTACTGTGTGTGCCCAACCAGCATTTTTCTTGAATATATTTCTAAAACAATCTCCAATTTCATTATAAACTTGTTGAGTGACTGATTTGTACTTCTTCAAATGTGGTAGATAATTATCACGAGCAATTTGAAATACATGTGTATCAACAGGAACAGCTTCTAAGTGATCAAGTGACATTAAACAAATACAATCTGCAACCTAAATAATATAATATATTACTGTTTTTGAATATGATAGTTAAGTACCGCAAATTAATATACTTAAGTCTTAATGTTTTACCTTTGGACCAACTCCAGGCAACAACATCAGTTCTTTTTTTGCACAGTCATAATTCATATTTTTAAGCTGCTCAATCCATTTATCACTGCCTAATTCAACCATCTTTTCAGCAGTTTGTCTAATAAATTTTGCCCTGTATCCAAATTTTGCTATTTTTAAATCTTCTTCTATTTTTTCTCCGACTAATTTTTCAATATCAGGAAAAGAATAATAAGAAGTTCCTTCAATTTTGTCACCATACAATGTGCACATTTTTTCAACCATAGATGAGATCCTATAAATTTGTTGCATAAATAATCAATCAAACAACATGAATATTATATAAATAACAATGTACCTTGTGATATTATTATTTGATGAGCATATAAATGATAAAATATTTTCAACGGGTTCTTGTTTCAGCATTCTGATTCCTTTGAATCGTTCAGCCGATTTTTTAAAGATAGGATCACATGAGCTCCATTCTTTATAATAAAAATCTAAAGGCTCATACATTCTGAGATAATTGCATAATCTTTCTTCATCAGAACTCGTAGGCGGAACTCGTTTATAAGCAATATGGTCATCACTTTGTTGTAGAGTCCAAAAACCACCAGCAAATACTCCTGAATATTCATCTGGAGCAGTTTCTTTCCATCTGATGATTATCAAAAGTTAATATTATAATGTTTTTATAACCCACAAATATTATGATTGTAGTATAATATTAAATTTATAAACTCTTAGTTAAATAATATTATTAAATAATATATTTTCATGTAAATCAGTACTAATCTTCAAATTGAAAAGAATTTATCTGACAGTCTAGATTGTTGACATTTAAATAGAAATCAAATGAAACGATAAAGACAATATTTACCTGAAACACTGTCCGCCCAGGAGAACACATTTTAAATTCACTTGATCTCTTGTACATAAGAATTTTTTCATTGTTCTAGTCTTAACCAACAAATGTCCTGTCGAAATAAAAAGACAAAATAAGAATACATTGAGTTTTTCAAACTACGTAGTATTTTTAACAAAATATAATATCTATTATATATAATTTACAAAACGGATTGTTAATGTTTGTATTTGCGTGCGAACTTACGGTTTTCTGACACAAATAATCAGTATGCTTTGAGCAAATTAAAGACTACTATTTAAGTATAATTCCGTCGGTTTATGGACATCCGATGGAATATTATGATTTAGAAAATACATAAATAAATAAAAATGAAAGCATTTACGCGGTCTTTATACTCTTTTAAATATTCTATAGATAATATTATCACGATAGATAATAGTCCCAAAATATAAACATAACCTAAACAAAAAATAAATCACACAGAGAAAAAAAAATATTTATTAAAAAAAAATGATAAAAATTATCAGCACATTCAGATTTTAAAAATTATAATTGTCTGTAAATTTTAAGTTATAGAGTAAATTATGTTTAAATATAATTTGGTATTTATATAAAGTAAATTTCATGCTAAATGTTTAATATTTTTTATACCCCTCATCGATGAACATTTATTTTGAAATGGTAAGATCACTTACATTCTTATTACTAGATTCGGTTAAATACTTAAATCAATATGTTTACTTTGAAGACTATTCGTAGAGATTTTTAAAACTTTAATAATTTAACACATCATATATTAATATTCATTACATTTACTTATAAATTACAAGTTAAATTATTAAACACTCACAATGGTTTTACATAAATGGTAAACTATCTACTGCATTTAAACGTATATAAATTTTGATTAATATCATTAGTATACACATTTTAACTATGAAATATATTTATTTTGGAGTAGAAAGGATTATTTAATCCATTGAAGTATGGTTGTTGATTAAAGAATCAGACAGATTAGAAAATATTGATACTGCTATAAAATCAAAAATATGTCCGTTTAAAACAACATAATACGGTTATTATTTAATTACTTTTCTCTTATTTTTCTTGGACTTTAAAAGACTTTGAAGTCTATTGGCCATTACCACACCTCATACCTATTTTCATCCTGTGTTTTTGCATTTCCGTCATGTATTCCTTTCATATTTTTTTTAGTTTTGTTCATTTCTTTTATGTATTTCTTTTTCTCGGCCTGGTCTATCAATCTTTGTCTACCCGGTGATCTTTTACCGTTGAGTTTCTATTCTATAACCTGCTTAATTATTCCATTAGAACTCCATACAAGGCCATTTCATGTGAGTCTCATGTACTGTAATAATACTCTGACTTCTGGTTCTTTAAACAGTTGTTGTAACACCATATTACTTTTAATTTTATATTATTTAGTGACATTATTCTTTTTTGGTTTCTTTTTCTCATTTCCTAAGTATTTTGCTGCTTACTGCTTTTTTTCCTTCATCTTTAATTGTCATTCATGTCTCACATGCATACAAAATAACTGGTCTAATTACTACCTTATATAGTCTGGTCTTATACTTGTTTAGATTTGAAGATGTTTGATAGTTTGTTGAAGCACTTATATTATATTATGTTTAGTAGATAAGTATCTATAAAATAAAGTCTCAACAAATGTATAAAAATGTTATGATATTACAATATTTTATATTAAACAATTTACTATATAATAAATGCTATTGTGTTGTTTAATTTAATGTTAACTATTTTTGTTTACAGACTGAATTTTGACTAACCTAACCAAAGATCCATCTTTCTATGCCTACTTGAAGATTTGAAATTTGATATTTTTACTGATATTCAACGAAATATTCCAAGTCTTACGCGTTAATTCTATTAACATGTTGCTCATCAAACGAGTACTATCTCTAAGAATTTGTAAAGGAAAAGAATTGTTCAGGTGTTATTGTAATGCTGATAACTCCTTGGAGACAATTAAGTCGAATCAAATTCAATGGCCTCAAGATTATAGCGATGCTCCATTAGAACCTAGTGTTACTAATTTTTCTACATTAAGTCCTGCATTGCGCCCTACATTTAATCTTGCTGCTTATGTTAATGAATCATATTCATTACAACAGCTAGTCAAACTTGGTGTTGAACTTTATAAATTTGATGATAATCCTAAAGTGATGGAAATAATTTTAAAATTGAATTTTGAACGCGATATGAAACCATACATACAATTCCTACACGATTGCGGAGTGCCAGTTGAAGAACTAGGAAAGTTTATAACGAAAAACCCCATGATATTTACTGAACACATGGATGATTTAATTACTCGTATTAATTATTTGGAACATAAAAAATTCAACAAAGAAATGATTTCTACAATAGTTCGAAAATGTCCCAAGTGGCTGTCTGAAAATACAGTTGACATTGATACAAGTCTCGGATTTTTCCAAAGTAAATTCTATCTCTCTGGTGATAACGTCCGCGGTATAGTTACCAGATTACCGAAATTAATTCTTTACCCAAAGAAATCGGTAAATTTAATAATGTTTTCATTGAATGAAGAAATGGGTTTTAATAGGAGCGAAAGGAAAAGATTGTTATTAATTCAACCTAGATTATACACAATGTCTAAGAACCATTTACTACAACGGTTCAATTACATTCATAACACTATGGGCATAAATCATGACCGCATTGTCCTTGAACCTCAAGTGATGACCAGTCGTTTATTTAGAATCAAACAAAGACATGAATACCTTAAATATTTAAATCGAGCACAATATGACCCAACAAAGCCCAATTATGTGTCCCTTTTAAATTTTGTTTCAGGAACTGATTTAGATTTTTGTACGAATGTTGCTAAGACTAATGCTGAAAAGTTTAATAGTTTTCTAAAGACAATTTTATAAATAATGTTATAAATTAACTGTTTGATTTTAATAAATTGTTATTCCTTTGAAAGTGTGTTTTTATATGATTCTGTTAAATGTTTTACAGTAAATATTTGTAGAACTATAAAATAGTTAAATAAATTATTACTGCTTTTAAATATATATTTAAAATACACCAAATTTGTATAAAAGTATCAACTTAATATATAAGTACCTACTAAGTATTCATTTAGGGTATTTTGCACACAATAAACTTTGATACAGAAATGCAAGATAGAGGAGTATTATCTATTTAACTTTCAATGTAATTGATTAGACATTGTGGTTTAGCAAAACTTGAATTTAAACAGAACTATGTTTGTTATCATTTCATAATTAACATTTTCATGTAAAAAACTACTCACTTTATTTATTTGTGTTTTATTAGTTTTTCAACTATGTGAAAATCTAAAAATGTGTAAAAATTAAAAATATTTTCAACACTTAGGACAATCCTTTGAAATAATTACATAATTTTTAGCTGTTCTTTAATTTCTAGTATAGAAAATATTTAAATATATACATAACTATGTTTTCTCATTGTGTTTATTTTACGTTTTAAATTTAAAAGTAAAATTACTCATTTTGTTATTGAAAATAATAAACGAATCATACAATACTAGAATAGTGTATTGTGTGTATTAGTGATGATCATTAACTTGAAATGTTATTTTACATATTTTATAAATATTTCATCTGGTACACCGTTTCAGAAGTGCCTACATTTTTTCATTAACTTTATTTTTAATTTATCAGTTACAAAACGTTTTATAAATTAAAACAAGCTGCTAGTGAGATCAATTATATTATGATAAGTTATGATAACTAGGTGAAATTCTTGAAATTCACAAACATTAAAACGCAAAAAGGGATGTTAATTAATTTACTTTGTGTAGTTATATTATATAATTCTTTACACTAGTCTGAAAACTCAATTTAAGGCTTAAAAAAAAATTAGTTTATCAGGGCCATTAATCCATAATAAGAATTATAAGTATAAATATCAAGCAATCATTTTTATCAATGACCTTATGATCATTTAAAAGTGTTTTAATCTTGAATGTTTGTTTTACTTAAGTACCAATTGCATTCTATACATTTTTTCTTCATTTTAAAAGTCACAAAAGATTTACATTGTTAATGTATCTAGGGAAAAGGGAGACATTATACAATGGTCTTCTCAGGACAATGTCAAGGGACGAGGAGCTCCTTTTTGCTCCTATCCCTAAAAACACTACGCCACTGATTATGTAATATGATAGGGTTATATTAGCATAATATTACCTACTTTTTGTCGTCGACGGATAGATTTCTGGTAGGTATATACATAGGCGTAACTAAGTCTATAAATTAAGGGTGTTGAAATTCTAAAAAGAAATTTTGTAAAAAAAATAACAGGTGCTCTACATTGTTCTATCATAATTAATTTGAATGAACTGTATAAAAACGTTACGAGATCAATTTTAACATTTTCAAACTCAGTATATTAAATATTGATAAAATATCGTGTAAAATTAATAATGAATATTATGTATGAAAATTATTTAGTTTTACCTAGGTATATGGTTAAATTGCATCAACGATACTCAATATTAAAAATGCAAGTGCTATATTATGATAATTTTAATCATGACTATTAACTTCTAATCACACTTTACACAACAAACACATTAAATAGGTATTTGCATAAAATATAATAAAAATAGTCAACTCGTGTGTTCTTATTTGAATAAGAGCTCAATATATGATTCATTAATATTTGAATTGGATCGTATTTTTCAATATTTATTTATTATTGAGTTATTATAAATTATTGTTATTATATTTATTGTATAATAGTATTTAATCTAAGCAAAGTTAAAATTATTATTCAGATACCTATAATAGATATTATTTACCCAACAAAATATCTAAGTTGATTTCAAACGATTCTCAGGGTTAGGGAATAGGGGGCACAAGCCTCCCTCAAGCAGTCAAGCCCCCCTCCGAGATACGTCTACAAATATATACTTTAGATTTTCAGCAGCGCACAACACAATCGATACACAGACCTATAATCTACCTTTTCAAACGCTCAACAGGTGTAAAATATCGAATGACATTACCGCGTCGCATAATAGGGTACCTATATACACCGCGCGCGGCATCCTCCGTCGGCGATCGAAAATTTCGCGCGAAAATATAGTTATACCGACTACATAATACACACGAGGAACTCGTTTCGCATATTATAACACGGTTAATATCCCTTACACTATATACCTGTTTTCTCGTCGATATAATATATTATGTATATACACATAAAGTCTACCGCGGTCGTCGCGGTGGCGGCGTACGTCTTTTCTACGTACCTATATACCTAATACGAACGCCGCATCACCGCGAGTCTTTCGGTCGCCGCGACGACGACCGACGGGGCGACAAAAGGGAAATAAATAAATGAGAATGGAAAAAAAAAAGGTATTTTCGTTCCGATTCTATTGAAACGGAATGCACACGCGAGGAGAACAGCAGATCGGATTCGTCACGACAATGGTCATGTGAACGGGCGAGCGCGTATATACATATATATATATATATATATATATAATATATACGTATGTATATTATATACGTATATATATATATGTATAAGGTACATACTCGTATAGGTATTCGTATCCCGCCCTGAGCACAATAATGAAGAATGCTCGCCTTAGCTCACACATACACGTATAAAATGTATATTATTATATATCCTGTCGGGGGATCGATGTGTGCGAGTACATAATAATATAAATATATACGTGTGTGCGTGTGTATATATTATATTATATTACCGGCCGTGATGTATTCAGTGTGTGTGTTATGCTTATGTATTATGTATGTATATATATTATTATTATTATTATTATTATGTGTATATAATATGTGTTGCAGTGGAGGTGAGCGCGCGTCTGCAGGCGGCCGTTTTGTGCGCCTGCGACCGCAACACAATACCCCAAATTGGAATTTCGAACGCATAAAAGACATTCCCCGATGAATGAATATAACGCGCATATTTGATGACAGTTTTTTTCCGAATATATATATATATATATGTCCTATACTTGCAGCGCGCCCGGAACAGCATCAGGACATCGTATATATATATTTATAAATAGGTTTAAGGTACTCGTATATTGCGGCGCGCGTGTGTTACAGGTCTGGTACGGATTACACGCCGCGTGTTGGTAGGTCGGGAGGACCGTCTCGTATCCTCGTAGGACACGCACGCGGCGATTGCGAAACTCAAAGGCAGGCACGTAGTTGGGATTTAAGTTCAGGAAGGGTCTAAAAAATATTTCCTTCCTCGTCTCACGCGATATTAGAACCTTTTACAGTGTGAATATTATGTATAATTTTTATTACTCACGCGATTAAAGAAACGGTAAAACTTTTCATTCTAATTGCAATAATTGCATCGTGAATTCGTGACAAACCACCGACGACTTAAAAAAATATCGAATAATATAATATGCTACTTATTATATAGATGGGGGGGGGGAGGTGTAGACGTAGGCCCCCAAGTTTTTAAAATCAATTTTATGGTAGACTAAAGCCACCTCAAATATTTGGACTTATGCTAAATGCTTAGTGTTTGAAAGTGAATCAGAGATAACGTAATTTGCAGGTCTGCCTGTAGACGTGACAGGGCTCTTATGGACGGGGCTCTCGAGCTTTGATAGCTTAACCCGCTCAACATATGGAAATACTAAGCGTAGCTAGAGCTCCATTAATATAAAACCCTCCTCTTGTCTAGTAAAAAGCAAATCTTTTAGGAAATAATATAATAAAATAGTTATGTAATTAACTTGGAAAAAAAACATTTAACTTTTATTTTTATGATTGACTGATAAATATATTATTGTCTTATAAAGATAATACGCGTTTATGATTGTTACGAACCTCCAAATAAATAGTAGCGGCGTGGACCAGGTGAACTCGAGAGATACGTTTAAATATAGAAAATAGTTTATGTGAATCGATTTGATAATGTTTCGTTTTAAAAAAAGTTCCCTCGTCGTGTAAATTAAACGATTTCAATGCCATTTTAATTTCAATGTTTCTACTCATTAATACCAATTTTTTAACTACAATTATTTGACAAATAATTATTATTATCATTTTAATTTATTCTACGTATATGCGAAGCGTTAAATACAGAAGGGGGCGCCCTTTAAAGAATAAAACGTCCACGTTATATACTTTTTGATGGCCAACTGGGACCACGTGACTACACGTGATCTTTCTATATTTATCGATTCATAATAATATGCTGTTTACTTACAACGAGAAATATGTTACCTACCTAACTACGTACAATGCGAATATTACGTATACAAATTTCTTTGCAATATCTTTTATGTATATTGTGTTTTACGCGTGTATTAATATTATGTGCCAACCAATATTCGAATAAGGCTAACTATAACGGTATTTTTTATTCAACATGTGTCATTATTAAGGCAATAAATTATTATTTGGCAAACACGCCTAAATGTCTACCGTTTAGGTCAAAGGCGTTGGTAGATAATAGTATGTGCCACACAACAATAAACTACTCTCTAAAAGGTATACAGGTATTGAGGTATACCTACCTGGTGGTTGGTGTGAAAAAACCGCGTCCAACAATGAATTTTGTAATTTTACTCTCATTTGTTATTTCGTAAATGGTTTTACTTTATTTTCGGCAGCACGTGTTGTATAAAAGATAGGTACCTGTACAGATAAAAATCAGAGCGGTAAATAAAAATAATACAATAAATGAAAGGTACCCTTAACCTATTATGTATGAGCTGCGATGACTTATTTTCCAATGAAATCATTATTTACCTGTTGGCATACCTATTTAACAAATCAGTTAATTTAACAAAACGGTTTTTTCAGAATTATATTATGTAGTACTTACTCGTATGATTATTAAGTATACGTATTACATAGTAGTCAGGTCATTGTGCAGTGATCGGCCATTTTGTATTACCTATATCTTGTACTGTTACAATTTACAACTGGGGTGTACGAATTTAGGTAATTTTTAATTATAAGTCTACTTATTATGTATAAAAAAAATAACTGCATTTGAAGTATTTTATAACAACTGCGAAAAACAACTATAGTATCATCAGGGGCCAGAATTTTGCTACCCTATTATAATTTAATGTATTTTTATGGTCATCATAAAGATCAAATATATTTAAAAATTTAAAAAAAAAACGAATTGTAAATAATTAGTTATAACTTATAACATAAATCATAATATCTACAAACAAAATATTTAATACCTACTGGCTACTATAGAATTGAAGTGTGTACCTCCTAATACATATAATTCAACAAAATTAAAACGTTTAGGTTTTTGGTATGCAAAATATATATTTAATACTACCTAATTAAAATCGATTGATTTCATTATCGCCGGTTCTGTACTGAAAACAGCCAAGTTGTTTAGACGGCTGTCATTCATTCAATATCTTGGCTGAAATTCCATTCTTTTCGACTCACTAAACGAACGTTGGACAGAAATATTTGAATGTACGAACATAAAAAAAGTCTTAAATAAACTTGACGCCCTTGAAATGTGCCGTCCAGGACAATCGCTCTTCTTAAATACGCCTGCACTGGGTACGGTATGTTTTTTAGTCGTCTCAAGAGCCGAGACTCATATACCTATAGTCGCTCAAAGTACGACAGCTGCGTATCTCGGTTTAGAGGCAAAAACACGTTTTTAATGATTTAAACCAATAAAATAATTGTCGAGACATTTTTATCTTAAGTAATAATTATTGTCGTTTGAAAAGTGTTTAAAACACTGACGTTCGAATGTTCAGTATTTTAAATGAGATACGCGATAATACTATATTATAACTGAGATGGGCTCTTTTACTTTACTAGTAATAAAACATTATTTTAACGTCATACTACAATAATGTTGTACTTAAATTATTAGTATTTAGTTACGGTTTAAAATACCATAACAAACATAACGACTGATTTCTTCAGTGCAGTATGATATTATGTAAATAGACCTAATAAAATATTAAAAATCTCTTACTACCTTCTTTTCGTTTTGTAATGGTCGTGTGTTCCTCGACTGCTTTGTATGAAATAAAACAACAGCGCATTAATACAATAGTAAACATGTGTTACAAAACAAAAATTTGAATTTCTTGAATTTCATAACAGCCACGCGCGCCAATGCGCCATATCGTCGACAATATCATGAAATTATGATAATTTCTAAATTTGATTTTCTCGCGGCGACGTTTACGGGTTTTTCTCCGATTTTTCCCAAGCGCCTACGTCTTGTCCGCCACGGTAATGCGTGTCTGGTCACGCGGGTATAAACCGCTCGGTTACCGACGTTCTCGTGCCGGACAATATCGCGCCGAAAACGTACATAATATTATATTTTATACGTCTATTAAACGCGAGAAAACGGTTTGGTATTCATAGCGCGCGTGCATTACAATACGATGCGTAATGCGTTTACGTGATAATATTATCACGTTGCGTCCGTAATGGACGTGACACGCGACCGGCGACGAATAACAATAACAATTGGGAGAGAAAAAAAACCTCCCGACGCAGTGTACGTTATATTATTATATTTAGCATGTGTATGACGGGCCGAGACTTCGTCTTGCGGTAAGCCGCAACATTTCGTTTGTTTGTTTTTTTTTTTTTTTTATCATTCTTTTCGTCTGGGTTTTCACCGGTGCAGCTGCAACGGCGGCGGCGGCGGTGGCGGCGGCGACGGCAGCTGTGACGCGCAGAGCCCGCCGCCGCCGATTCTTTTTAATCGTTATCATCGGTTCGCCGCGCCCAGTCGGTTCGATCAACAACAACAACAACAACAACAACAACAGCTACGATGTGATAACGCGAAATTTAAAAAACCACGCAATTTCGTGAATTTTACGCGAATTGGCATCTGCACGGCCGCACAGTCGTTATCGCGTTTCTCCCGATCCGCGCACGTCGGCTCTCCGCATGACAAAATGACTGCGTTTCCGACCGGGCGCACCACGGCCGCGGCAGTCGTGTTCGCCGCGCTCGGACGTATCCGGATCGTTCACAACGGATCGACCAGGTGAGTACCTCTACGCTCCGGCGTGTCACTGCGATCCGAAACGCGATTTTATTTACCGTGCCATGTCTGCATTTTTAACTAGAGCCGCCGCCGTATGCGCGGAGAAACGGGCGGTTCGATTTGATCGGAAAACGATTCGATATTTTTATTGTTTTACCGCCGTCGAAACGTCCACATGTACGCAGATACTACTGCTGTAGTACCTGTTGTAGGCAGTGTGGCACTGCCATATCCACATCATTGTTGGCATCGAATTTGAATGCATTTTTTTCCGATCTAATTGCGCGTATAAACTCTATTTGCGATTCGATTTTAAGTTATTTACAACAATACTATAGGTAGTTATCTATAAGGTTCTGTTGTATTCGTAGACCGCGGCGGTAGTGGCTGGCCTACATGGTGTTAACTCACAAGTCGGTGTGCTCCTTTGTTTCTGAAACGTAACTGTACAATTGTGTGTTTCATCAATCCATGTCGACATTGTTTCTTTGGTACTGATACCTAAGTATAACAATGATGATCAATGTTCAAACAATTTTCAAACAGATAGGTAAACGCTGAAAAGTATGCATAATGTATTGTGTTCAGCTTGTTGGAAATAATTTTCAAATATGAGTATAAAAAATTTAAGTACCAGTAATATTTTTATTAATAGGTACCTATAAGAGTGTACATCTACAAAGTGCAATAAAATCCTTGTGAAATTTTGTGTAAAAATCCTCTAAACAATGCACTTTGACATAATGCTGTTTTAATTTTATTGCTTCTGATAAACAATTTTATCAACCACGGTATCTGATATCTATTGTGATATCAACTATTAACCAAATGAAATAAAATTATAATCATAGGTACCTGTGGGTAAATATTAAAATATAAACTATAATAGGTTAGTAATAGATCTGATATTACAAAAAGTAATATTTAATAATATTACACCTTAATTAATAGTGTCTCCATTTTATAGTTAAGGCGAATTAAATAAATACACTTTTGAATTGGTACATTATTCATTTATGTTAAAAATAACAAATTACCCACTAAAATTATTTGAAGTATTCATTCTCACAATTTATTTCAATAATTCATTTATTATGTATTGTGTTATAGCCATAGTAGTATTGTTGAACATTGTTATACCTGCGTATACAAATATAATTATTTCGATAATTACAAATCGTTATAAATTAATAATCAAATCTGAAAACTAATTAAGTTATAAAAAACCTTGGTTGTTAACGGAACACAACAAATTTTATTGCAATAATCATTTAATTAAAGCGCTTACCCCCCCCACCTTCTACCTACTATCATGTTTGTTGTTAAAAAATAATTTATATAAAAATTAACGTTAATTTTGTTTGTCTAATCGAACTATTTTGTGAATGTTCTGAAAATAGAATACGAGTATATCACGTCCTGGGTACGAATTCTTTGTACTTTTTAAATTATTTGTACACACGTTTCGTATTTACTATAGAAACGCAAGAAAGTAATAATATCCAATTCAATTCATAATAAAACGTTAGGTATACGTATCTTTTTTTTTTTTTTTTATACATACATTTGTCTGGCCTTGACAAAGTGTCAACCGTGGGTCATAGATATCCCGGGCTACAGTTATTTTGATTCCCGTGTCTGTTTACTAGTCACGAAGTCTGCAAAATTTATGTTGTCTCTCTTTTTCATACGGTCCTTCCGGTGGATAGTCGGGAGCATTAGGTAACCATCTGGTCTCGGTTTTTGGGACCGTTTTCCTTTTATTACATGTCAAACACAGCATGATACTACGAATACCGAAAAGAGAAAAAAAAAACAAGGATTATGTTGACCCTAAAGAGAGAAAAATGGGCTAGATTACATGCGGCTATTGTTGTGGGTTAGCACATCGAGCAGGTATAAGGATTGCAGGACATTGGGCAGACAGTTCGGTGCCTACCGATCGTTTTATATTCCATAAGCTTACATGCGTGCGTGCGTGCGTGCGTGTGTGTGTGTACAATACGTCGTGTCCTTTCTTAAATGAATGTTCCGAAAGGTTTTCGAAATCGTGATCGTTTCCCATTCATAACAGAGCGATAAATATAAAACCGTCAGAGATCAATTATTATTATTTATTTTTTTAACATTGGAAGATATTTGGAACCGAAATACGTGCTATTTTTTTATTACCAAACAATATCCTACGTAATTGATGACTTTACTGAAATGCATAACACTGCGCCCACGATGATTCGCCAGGTCGTTTTCAATAATCAACACGAAACTTATTTCCCGGGAAAATGTGTCGGGCCCGTAGTGATCGCAAACGACCGACGAATATAAAACTTATTTATACAACTTAAATGATTATCATTTGACTATTTATAGTTTCGTTGTCGATTTTTACTCTCGACTAGCCGAGAGAGAATAATATTATACAAAAAAAATAAAAAACAAATCTCCCAATAGTAATCTAATTATTTTCAGATAATTTCGTCGTTTTTTGTCGAAATGTATTTTACACTATCGTATCGGAACTTGATAATATATTTTTAACAGAAATGCTGATTAAACGAACGTAATGTTTGATATGAATTCACCGTGTGATAGTAAAATTAACCGTATGCGTACTACATATTATGTTGTGACTTTTGTTTGTCTAGTTTAAATTTCAATTCCCAAGAACTCGGTATGCCCTACTAACCTATAGCGAACCAAGTTCACGTTTTACTCGGCGAGTGTACATGGAATCGTGAGCCTGTGTGTATATATATATATATACACTGTGAGTTTTTTAAATCACGAACTCAATAAATCAATTTTTATCTACCCACATTTAGAATACTTGCCAAAAAGAAAATACAAAATTCACACGACATCATCATACCTGAAAAATGTAATGTTCTGCGTTTCTGTAACATTAATAATTATTATAAATCTATTCGCATAATTTAATATGTTTGTAGATAATTAATAGTTAAATCAACATTATATGATATTTTAATTTATAGAGTTATTTATAATTTATTCAAGTAAAAAACAATTGAGTATGTGTTTTCTTTTAATAATCATTTTTATCATTCAATATTAATCATCATTTTATAACTATGCTTGAATCAATATTTCCCAAAATATTTTCATACTGTCCAATGTAATAGAAACTTAATTTTGGCTTAGAAAGATGTAAAATGTGTAAACGTTTGTTCTATAAAATGTTTGCAAGTGAATTCACTTTTAATTTACTAAATTTTATCGTTTATTTTCACACGCACACATATATACTCGTATTTGGTAGTATTTTTTATTAATGACAAATTGGCGTTTTCATCTTAAATATGAAAGAGTTAAGTTTTTATTTGGAACTTTTGCTTACGATTATTTTAATTTTATGACATTATAATTTATAACACACGGATAATTATTTGAGAATAAACGAGGTGGCGTATAATGTTCTAACGTTTAGGATCATAAATCGGTTATCTCCATTAATTACCTACTACCAAGCCATAATATAATTTACTTTAGAGAATTATTGAACTGTTGAATTAAAATACAAAAAATGTATTTATAAATTTATAGCCGTAACTAACATACCTAATCTTTTCAAATTTTATTTTATTTTTTATCGGACTTCCATATTTGAATATAATGATATTTTGCTCGTTTATACAATTTCATTATTAATCCGTTTGAAATTTGTTGAATAAAAACAGCCATATATACATTTGAAAACCAATTCCCTTGGAGTTTAGTTCGTTTATTTTATTTATATATTATATTTACTAATATATAAAATAAATGATGACAGATGTCTTATGCCTTTTATTATAGCGTTAGATATACACTAAGAATCCAAACGATTGTGTACCTGTATTTAAAATATATATTTATTTAATTCGTCTTATTTATTTCTAATAATCGACCGTAGCCATATTAGAATAATAAAGTATTAAATTGTGTAGTATTATTTTTATTACAGTTATCCGATTAACTATTGTATAAATCACGGTTTATTATTCTTTACTAGTCTGGTTTGATGTGTGGGTGGGTGGCAAGGGTGCAGTTTGGACCTGTTTTTTTTTAATTTTGGCTCGGAACATCTTGCGATTCGATTTTGCACTATTCATTTGGAATATTATTCATGCTATATAATATGTATTATTTATCTAACGTAATCATTAGTTCTTTATGCTGGCAATCGAGTTTCTTTAGCTTTTTTTTTTTTACTCCTCGAAAACAAGTTTGCTGAATTTTTTCACAATACATTTGATTGTTGAGAACGATGAATCATCAGAAAACACGAATAAAACACATTTTTTAAAGAATAAAAAATAAACGCGAATGTCTGCATCATATTTTGTAGTTTGTGAATTAACCGTCTAATTAACAATCACATTGTTTATACAGTCGAGAAACTTTCAAATTACGAAATCGTATTTAGTCGAATTCTAGCGTACGTTATAGGGAAATGATAAAAATTCAATTGCGTGTATTGCGTGAATGAAATTTCAACTGATCATTTATATTTTTTTTTAATCGTGTAAAAGTTTGTTTTTGAATTATTGAATTTCTCCGTTCGCAATAATTCTTTGTTTTGTTTTCTCTCGTGAAAAATCTCATATTAAAAACTACACGTACAGCTGAATCGAATTTCTATTTTCAATATTTTTATTGGTTTTATTATCGGGCGTTTTTGCAGCGTATTGCGTTTCTACATCGACTTATAACCGAGGTATTAAAAATCGGTCGGTACCTATTTATTTATTTTTTTTTATTATTATTCGTCGCAGTGCAACATATGTTACAATACCACTTGTTTAGGTTTTTTTTTTATGAAAATACATTTTTAATAAAAAAAAAAACAACGTGGAATAGATTTGAAACTGTCTTTTAAATCGTTTGTCGGAATATTCAGACAATAGTCCTAAACACATTTGTGTTTGTCTTGCGTATGTAAATTCGCGATATAACGCATTAGATTTCAACCGTTTTTTCGAGTATCGAAATAGTTTGATTATGTTTTTTAATCGGCATCAAACACGTCAAAGGGTCATTATCGTGATATAATTTTTTTTATCGCGAAGACGTTTCTACGATTTTGTTAATATCAACGTACGTTGTAGAACCGCAGGTATATATATTGCACTACTGTGAAAATAATTTATAGCTCGTAATAATTTTACTGGATTATTCGCGTGTTTATTGCAGTGCTTCATGTGTGGCTTGCTGGTGTTACATTACATGGTCACTGTGTAGAGTCGCTTGTATTCAATTTTCTCCGTTTTCATAGTGCCGACGAAAACCAGTTTTTTCTTCTTTGTTTTGTGTGTAATGTGATTTTAATAGTAACTTTTATTTTATTATATTATTATTATAATTTATATTGTTAATTACAACTATACTAATTATTGCATCTCTATATTGGCCAACGTTTATTTATTTTTTTTTTTTATAAATTATGATAAACTAAACGAGTAGATAATTTGTCAAATGTACATATTATACAATATATGGTTTGAAAATATAATTATACATTCGATTTTAAAATTCGTACAAATTAAAACTTATATACCTGTTATATCGATTTTTTTTTTCAAATATTAATCTCAATAGTTATCTAAAAATTCGACTTGGTTACCGATATTGTCATAATTTCATTTAAATATCAAACTGTTTAGGTACCTATAGATTTTCTCTACCTATAGATTTTGAAATAGGAAACGTTAGTAATAATTCTTATTGCAAGTTTGTAATAAATAAATAATACAGATTCATTTTTTATTGCGAAAATCTCGATTACGTCAAGTTCTTATATGGGTAATTGTATAGTTTTATTTGTTTCGCGGCCGTTGGGTGAAATTTAACGTCGATAAATTCAAGTAAAACATCACGAAGTGTAGAATTATATAGCAATATATAACTGTCAGACATACCGAAACGTTTTCCTTATAATTATAATAATATATGGTAAATATTTGTAAAGTAAAAACGATACAGTCTCAAATGCTATTTTCATTGTTTTAGAAATCGTTGTAGGAGAGATTGTTCCACTCAATAAGAAATAGGTAGTGCAAAAAGAAAAAAATTATAAAGTTTTGATTAGATGTACTAATATAGGTACTATATAAGTTATATAGTTATATATAGTTTATTATATCTATTATACGTATTAATAGATGAATTTATTTTACTATCTACTCGTGTATTTTGATTGAGCGTACAACTCGAAAAAAATGATAAAAAACGATAATCAGGAGAGACAATGTATAGATTTTTTAATTTATTTTTCATAACGTATAGGTTTATAAGTTATCGCCGACATCCATGCACGCGGTAAGTGCTGCGCGTATGTTGCAACAACTTTTTAGCATATATAGGCATATCCATTAGCCGGTCATAAAAAAAAAAAAAAAAAACAATCCGGATAAGTATCAGTCATAATATTGCGCGAGTAATGATTTAAAATTGTCGATTAATGTAAATTTAGAAAATATAAAATATTTATTGATTTTTATTGACGCGGCGGCACGAGAGAAAAAAAAACCATTTTTATTCGAATGCAATATATAAATATAAATTATGTGCATATAGTAGGTGCACATGGGTAGAGAATTCACTGCTGCCGCAGATGTATAATATAGATTACGATGTGTTTCTAATTTTCTCGCCGTTTGTCGGGCGGAATCGATTCGAATAAATTCTATTGAAATATAATGCACGCGACCACGACTTTTATCCGTTATCAGGTTTGAATTAAATATCATGCTAACCTTTACTAGGTACCCCGCTCGATCACTTAAAACATACCACTTCTTTGTCATTAAATGTATGCGCGCGCTTAGTGTTTCAAGTGTAGTGTGTGCGATTTTCAATTCAGACACGCCGAGTGCGCGATCGAGGGAAGAACAATATAATTAATAACGTTTCGACGGCATGCTTTCGAATCTTAATTAAGGTACCCCCCTTCCCCCATCCATATTACCGGCGTAATTATTTTCCGTCACGCCGAGGAAGTCCGTCGCGGCGATTCACAGTTGGCGCTCGGAGACATGGACACACGATTCGACTGGCTCGTTTAGATTTTATAATACTGAACAATATCGCTATTTCCTGCCGGGTACATAATACATATTATGTATATATCGGACGGAGAACTGGATTTCGAGAATTTTGCAATCTATCCGTCTGTTTTTAATTCACTCTCTGTGAGTCGTGACGCGAGCTTCTCGCCGATATCTATACGAATATAGGCGACCGACGAACGGGCGAGTTGATTTTGTTACGACGTCTTTTTTTCTTCTTGGCGACTCGGCTGGTGACACCCGTCTATGGGCGCAACTAGGAGGGTTTTTGGGGGTACTCTGGCACCCCGAGATTTGAAATCAGCACCTCCGAAAATTGAAACCTTCAAAATAATTTGAGTTGCCTCTCTAAACGCACACGGCACCGGCGGAATCCGTGCCAACCCGGTGCTGAATTTCGATACTGTTCTCATAGCGGGTTTTGCGAACGTGTCGGCGTCGGGGTTTTGGGGGGGGGGAAGGAAAGGGGCAAATCGGGGGCAGAAGAATAGGAAAAGAAGACGTCGTGCCGGAAGGCCGTTGACCTGAATGTCGTGCGGTAAACGGCGGACGGACGCGCGCGTTAATTTGCTTCGCCGCGAGCGGTAACACTGCGCCGGCGGCGGCGACGACGACGACGGCGACAACGCGCTACAGCCGCGACTTATTATTACAGTCCTTCGCGCCACCACGAGGCGAAGTTCGTTCTCGCCAATCCAGTTGACCCAGTGCGGCGGAGAGAGTGGTCGCTCACGACTATATTTGCAGCGGTACCTCTTGTGTTCTCGCTCGTCGTCGCGTCCAGAACCGGCGATTTAGGTTTCCTAGGGGTCGCGAGGGCTTTCGAAATTCGCCCGGTAGAGGCGCGTCCGATCGTCCGTCCGCACGCGATTCGGTCGACTTTGAATTTCCAAAAAAAAACCCAAAAAATATCTACGATTTTACGGGATTTTTTTCTTCTTCTCCTGACGCGAAAGTCCTCTCGCGTCGAGCCGAGATTTTCCCGCGTGACCGTCCGTCTTCGCGACAGTCGCAAATTTCACCCGTCGCGGCGGCGTACGTTGAAAATCACCTCCTACACGCCGATTTCTTCGCCCTGCGCAGGTGATGACGACGTATCCGGTCCGCGGCCACGGCGTACGGCCCGCCGCCGTCGGCTGTTGAACCGCTACCGCCGTCCGTGCTACTACAACGGCAGACGACGAGCGCAGGAAGAGGATAGGTCTGGCGAGCGCCCGCGGCGGAATGAGTGGCGGCGCGGCCGGACGGTCGCTGTGGTGGTGTTGCTGGTGCCTGGCGGCGGTGCTCTCGTGGTGCGCGGCGGTGCAAGACCCGGCGGCGGAAGCGGACCCGTTCGCGCGGCGGCCGGACAACGCGGTGCTGCAGCGGCGACGCGTGTCCAAGTTCCGCAGGGGACAGCAGCAGCAGCACGCCGAGGAGGACCGGAAACCCGACCGGAGGAGGCCGAACATCGTTTTGTTCCTGACCGACGACCAAGACGTGGAACTGGGTGAGTTCAAAGCGGCTTTTCCGTACTTACGTACGGGTGGGGGGGGGGGGGGGGCGGCGGTTTTTACGGGTGGTCGCATGAAATTTACATATCCCAAATGATTTTTAAAAAGATTACGATATTCCTAGTACCCATACTCATATTAAATTATGGGTAGTTAAAAAAAAAAATAAGAAATTTGGCTTTTAAATTTTTTTAGTTCGTAGGGAGTAAATCATATTAAAAAATAATAATAACACGGTTAGAGGCACCTAAATGCGTTTGACTGTTGTTTTTAATGTTTAATAATCGAATAAACTATGTATTTATTTTTTAATAATTTGTTTTTATGCAAACATATTTTATAATATTAAAAATTTTACTGCACGAAAAAAAGATTCGATTGGGACCTCCTCTATCTCTCCGTTAATACGCGACTGTCTGTATGTATAATATCTATACATACTCTTTTGTATATAATATAATTCGTATCTGACGATTTGTTTTGGTTTTTCTATCCAACGGATTCTAATGCAATTTCTAATTTTAATTCTATGTATTTTGAAATAAAATTGCATCCGTTACTCGACGGAAAAAATCCTCGGCAAATATAACGGCAAAATTAACCCCATCGCATTAAATTTCAAAAAATGTTTGTACTCGATAATCGTATGTTTTTTATTTAGAATTTAAATTTTTTTCTATCTAATGACAACTATCGATCCGTAATTTTCAGTGCTCGGGGTTATATAATGCCACCAATACTGATCATAATATAAACTAATTCGAAATAAGTAAATTGTTAATGATTTTTAAAATAAATATTATGTTTAGAACAGTACGGAAAAGAGTTGTCAAAATTACACCTATTCTAAATTTTTACCATACTACTATAACGATACTATTGCTTTTCCGAGACTCAATGTTAGTTACATCACGGAATATTTGTAGAACATACGTTTTCCAGATAAATAATTAAAATTTTTTTTTTTTTCGCAATATCATAGAATTTAAAATTTTTTAGATACATTCGAGGACGACCGTATATTCCAAACACGTAAAGACGATAATATATTTTTCAAGTATTTAATAGAACTTACTTAGAATTTTATAGTGAATAGAATTGATTAAAATGGAATTAAACGTAAAGCAAATAATTGAAATAACTTTATTTACTTTTGAAAAATACTTTAGTCGTTTTCTAAATTTAAAATAGATAATTTTTTAAGACCGCGGATATCGTATACATGAATAAGATATATACATTCAGGTATATCTAAATTATCTAAAAAGAATAAAAAATTAAAAAAGAAACTGCCGATTCATTCAATTAAAAATGAGAAATGACAAGTGAAGAAAAAAAAAAACAATGTTGATTGAGTTTATTCTTCGGAAAAAAGAAATTTAACTAATTTATTTATTTAATTAATTCGTTAAATTAATGTTTATCTAATCTTTTAAAAATTCGTATGAGCTTAGAATAGCTTTTTTAATATAAAATTTAATTGTAATTTACGTGTTTTAGTTTGTTTTACGAGGAAGAATTATTTAAAAAAAATAAATTTATTATTTTTCAATTTTAATATTTATTTAATAATTTATTATACTAACACAATTTACTTGTATATTTTTATTTGTATAATGAAATTCAATAAGTCATAAGTTATGACATGTTACATCATGACTGATAATGCAAAAGGATAAAAAAAAAATTGAATGTTATCAAAAATTGAAATGTAAATGAGATTTTACATTAATGATATCATTTCTTTATTTGATAGTTTTAATTTGAAATAATAGATTTGTTTATTTTCCATCTAACCGTGTGTATGTAATTAATGTAAATATTATTTAAAAATAAGAGTAAGCGTAAAAATCGAGGACACAATCAATACTTCGAAGTACTGTTTAGCTTTGAGTTTAAATTTTATTTTAAATTATCAATCGAATTTCAATGGTTGCAAAAATTATCAAAATTAAACGCGAACATTTTATTTTGTAGGAGGAAATAGTTCCATACTAACTATCAATAATCTTAATATCTATTCACTTTAAAGAAGTATACTTGTTATTTTTAATATTATTCAATTGGTTATTTTAAAACGATGATTTAAAACTTCATAAAAACATATTCTCATCAATAGAAATGTTGACGGAAAAATTTGGCGATGTGCCAACTAATTGATGCCCACGTGATTCTATCCGAAAATCATTACCTACCTAAATGGCTAAATGTAATTATAGATTGTTTATTTATATAAAGTTAAACTATGTAGTAAAGTAAATACTTACGACATTTTATTTTTGAAATTGAGTAAATACGAGTAAGGTACTGAATGTCCCACAGTGCTCGATTTTATTTTCCGAAGGGTTATAAAATGCTGCGGAACTCTCCTCTCGTACGTCGCTCGTCTGTGACGGCCTAAGAACATTATGCAATTTTATACATGTATTGAATTAATTAATTAGTATGTTAATTATCATATTATGTAAATAATAACGACTACGACATGTTTTAAAGTATAAATATGATTTCATTACTATAATTTATTTCATATAATATTACTCATTAACAATTTCGCTGCAGTACCTGCATAGTATAGGCACCTAAATAATCAATAAGTATGTTATTCTTAACATTTTAAACCCTTTTAATTGAGGTCAACCAATCAATCATTTTAATAGTTAACTAAAATACTTGAAAGTTTTATTATTATTTTTTTATTTTTTTTTTTGTATTCAAATAATAAATGTTATACTTGAAATAAAATAATTACACGTTCATAACGTTCAAATAAAAAATAATCACTGCCGTAGTATTACATAGCCTTTGTAAATAATTTAAATAACTGTTTTATTTAAAACAAAGTATTATGTTTCATAAATATGTATAAAAAAACACGATAATTTTCTAACAATTTAAAAAGTAAAAAAAGTCGGAAGTCCTTTGTCACGTTAGTCATATTTATTTGCATAATTTCAAAGCGATGATAAATCATTGCATTTGAAAAACGATTATAAGCGAAGGTCGGTTTAACATATGCATCGGATCCCTGTAATCGGAAATATTCGCGAAAATAATTAGTTATAACGTACGTCAAACTTGAAAACGTCGGTGAAAAAAATTGATAGCGCCAAAACTTTTGAATTTTGTTATACATTGGTTAAAAATAGCTAATACGAGCCTTGCATCACATTTTCAAATCGTAAAACACTTGAAAACTAAATTTATATTTTTGTCAAGAGAAATATAAACGGTCGTAGGACAAAAATTAATATTATTACCGAGGTTTTTTTTTCGTCATTTTGTGTCCAATTTCCTATCTAAAAATGTCTATACAAAACTTAGGGAGTTCAGATTTACTGAACAAAAAATTGTTAACGGGGAAATGAAAGTCAGAAAATCACGTCTTAGTCAGAATCTTATATTAGAACACTTAGCTTGAATAAAAAATACTAAAACACTTTTTATAAGAACGTAAAACCTATTATTACCTATTAATTATTTTAAATGACACGTGTGTTATTATTATACGCATTTAATTTTGAGCGTCGAATAGGAAATTATACGAACAATGAATTTTATTACATACAGCTTCTTAGAATTCTCAAAAACGGTTACATAGAAATCGAGTACACTTTAAAGGATTAGAACCATAAACGAACGACCAATGTATTTTAAAAATGTTTGACAATATTCTGAATTTTTGAGTGTGAGTTGATACCGTTGAATTATGAAGAAATAATTAGATTGAAAAAATATTCCGTACGTTTTATTTGATTCGATTTAATTATTCTTGTCGCGTTATAAAAAATAAAATAATGTCTACGCAATAATAAAAACATAAAACTAATAAACTAAAAATAACATACTAATGAGGATCGGGAGCCATGATTTGCAGCTGTTCGTTTATCACATGCGCGACATATAGTACCTTATTTAGACGTATTATATTTCCGACGCACTACAATCCGTCTTGTGATGCGATAAGAATTTTGAAAATGTATTTGAACTCGTAGTCAAGTCAGCTTAAAATCGATTTTCTCAAATGTTCAATACTACCCTTTTAAATCCCTGGAAAATAAATTCATAAAGCGTATTAACACGCATTATTTTCATAAAAATTGAGGTGAAAAATTAAAAAACCGGAAAAGTTATCTTAAATGTAATTCACATTAAATTAAATTTTGTTTGAAACTATATTACCTCTTTTTTATTTAGAAATAGAGAATATGAACATATTCAAACGTGTTGAATTGTATGTAGTTATTTGTAGTTGTTGTAATAATGTAGTTATTTCAGTGTGAAATAACACGTCTAGATTACTTTACGTCGTGCAAACCATTTTCAATTTCCATGATAAATCATGAATGCATATGATTTGATGACACTAACTCGCCTGTAATTTGTAATTATAAATATTAATATGATAATATGATTTTAAATATGTACTATAAGTGGTCAGTCGGTAAATATAATTATGATTATAGTTTTTGAATATAATATTTTATTACGTCGTTTCGTTATGCATTTCCAATGAAATTTCGCTTAAAAATGTTGAACCTCATTCGTGAGCTTTGTTTCGTGGCCCAGAAGAAATCTAAACAAATCGTTATTGTTTAATTAATCAGTTAATAATAGTGGATTTAAATATCTGCCTAAAATCTCTATGCTTTGTATGAGATCTACATTACCGAGTTAGTTTTAAATTTTAAGTCAACGAATGAAATTCGTCAAATGTGTTTTGCGTCAAATTTATTTGCCCGAAGGTCAGGATTAGGTATAAGGTATTAGTTCTCAACCTAAACACGCCTCCAATTGTTTGTATTAGAAAAACGAGAAACTTATTTGAAATCGAGTGTCCAAAATAACGAGAGTTTATAAAGTATTTTCTTATGGACCGTTAACATTCCAAGTGATTTATAGTTAAAAACAATTGTATTTTATACAGGCTCTTTGAATTACATGAAAAAAACTCAAAAGCTACTAAGAGATGAAGGTGCCGAATTCCGGCACGCCTATAGCACTACTCCTATGTGCTGTCCGTCCAGAAGCTCATTACTTACCGGCCTGTATACCCACAACCACGAAGTGTTCACGAACAACGACAATTGCAGCGGACCAGTGTGGCAAAACGTTCACGAATCTAGGACTTTCGCTACTTATTTGACCAACGAGGCTGGCTATCACACAGGTATAACTCAAGCGCCTGGTATTATTTGTAATTTAGCTTTGAGTATTTTATTAGCTAGAATACATTTTTGAACAAATTATCGTTATAATTATCGACTTAAATTTCCATTGAATTTAGGATATTTCGGAAAATATTTGAACAAGTACAACGGTAGTTACATACCTCCTGGCTGGCGTCAATGGGGAGGTCTCATAATGAATTCTAAATATTACAATTATTCAGTAAACCTAAACGGCAAAAAAATTAAGCACGGCGACGACTATCACAAGGTATATATTATGGTTTTTATTTTTTACTTGTTTACTCACTTTCTCAAACTCATATGTTATGATTTCATTCACAGGATTACTATCCGAATTTAGTCACCAACGATTCGATAAACTTTCTTCGGAACGCAAAACAACATCACCCCCATCGGCCGTTTATGCTCGTCATGAGTTTTCCGTCACCACACGGCCCCGAAGATTCTGCGCCAGAATACTCAGACATGTTCTTCAACGTGACTTCACACCAGTAAGCCTAAACTAATTATGAGATTTATGCAAAGTCGTGTGTGGTAACTGGTCTTCTGCAGAGTTTGTGAATGAAACCGGTTCTCGAACGCTGCCCACTATCAAACCAGTTGTTTTAACCGTCTAATTCAATGTCATGTTGTGTGATACATTTTTAATTTACTGATGATTATAATAATAATTATAACGGATCCATTCTAAAATAACAAAAAAAAAAAAAATCACAAATATTATAATGTAAAAATAACTGAAATAAAAAAAAAATCTAGTAAAAAAATGATGTTGGAAACAATTTTTCTTACAGATATTGTAGTAAAATCAACAAAGTGTTTTAAGGAAATCAGATTCTTATCGATTAATTTTATTGGGCCCATGTTAATGTAATTTAGCTGCAAGGGCTATAAACTGTAAAAACGTGCCTACCTTGAATTTTTTAGATTATCAGTAAAATAAAAATTATATTGATTTTATTTTATTTTTTTCTCAAGTTAATGATTCTAAATTAAAGTTAAAAATATAATAGTTTCTATAACTTTTCTAACTTTTGTAAACATATCTATTGTAAGTTTTTTTCTCTGAAGTGAGATAATTGTATTTATATTTTATGTCTCTTATTTAATATATTTTATAGTTTTTCTCACAACACCGTGTACCTTACAGACATATTTTATTATATTACTCTCCGATGCTTAAAAAACTATTTTTCACCAAAAATATTTCTTAAAATTCAAATCATTAATCCCATTCTAAGATATTTAATGCTCCAGGGCAATGTAATAATATGATATCAAAAATATTCTGATAATTTTGTATGCTTTTAGACTGCCACATAGAAAATTATGTATTCCTCTCAAGTTATAATCAATATAACCCAATGCTTAAAATTCCTAACAACGCCATAATTAAACTATTCTAATATATACTTATAGAGGAACTCATATTAAATTATCGATATTTAATTGTAAGATAATATTAACATACATCTTTTCACTGAGTTTTTTTTTTCTAATCATCAGAAACATTGGTCATAAATATTAATCTCATTTATTTATTGTTTTCAGTACGCCTACATATGACTATGCTCCTAATCCGGACAAACAATGGATTTTACAAGTGACTGGACAAATGTTGCCAATTCACAGGCAATTCACTAACTTATTAATGACCAAAAGATTGCAAACATTACAAAGTGTAGACGATGCTGTATCTCGAGTGAGTTTTACTCTAGCTATTACTTAGCCATTCTAGGCTTACTAACTATTTAAATTTATTTTGATAGATAGAATGTTAACAAAAATTCTAAGAATTTATATTTATAGGTGTATGCAGAACTAAAGCAATTAGGTGAATTAGAGAATACATACATTATTTATACTTCGGACCATGGTTATCACTTGGGTCAATACGGTTTAGTTAAAGGTAAATCATTTCCGTTTGAGTTTGACGTGCGTGTACCAATGTTAGTAAGAGGGCCTGGTATCGAACCTGGAACAAAGTAAGTGTATAAATAAATTTTTACCTGCTCCAAAACTGTTATATTAATCATTTGATTTGATTTTTTTATTTTAGAGTAAATGAAATAGTTCTGAACATAGACTTGGCGCCTACATTTTTGGACATTGCCGGTCTTAATCCGCCTGCCCATATGGATGGCCGTTCTGCATTCAAATTGTTTCATAAACACAAAAAAGGAAATAAAAAATTTATCGCACATTGGCCCGATACATTTCTAATAGAAAGCAGTGGTAGGCGAGAACATAATAAACACAAAACAAACTCCTCTACCTTATCGTCATCTAAAAATGGTAAATTACTAATAAACCTGAAAAAGATGAAAAAATTAACATAGTTTATTAAAGGTTTTAGTATTGGTGATGATATGAAAGTCGTTGCTGGTAGCAAAGCCAGTAAATTATTTGTATTATGTCAAAGACCAGATTATCAAACCCCTTGTAAACCAGGACAAAAATGGCATTGTGTACGTGATGGATTTAGGTTGGTTATTGCATTTTCAAAATATACTTCTTTGTACTCTACAATTTATTTTATCATTTAAAATAGAATAAAAACACAAAAAGCAATTGGCAAATAAAAATAAACATATAAATATTGCTCTTATAGAAAGCATTTAAATTACTCAATTTTAAATCGAAGAATATTTGTTTAACTGTATATTTGTCATTTTTCTGTTCTAATATTATTGTGTATGTTTTGTAGATGGCGAAAACATAAGTGTAATCTAAAAAAAAGAAATAAACTTCTAAATGGACTTAACAAATGTACGTGTTTCTCTACTGATGGAAATTTGTACACAAAACTTGAGATGGACAAGAATAAAAAACACAACTCAAAGTAAATATATAGTAACATATATTATTAATATTTCATGATGATTAATTTTTAAATTTATTACTTTGTAGAAGTGCAAAACAGTCTAATCATAGAGAACGTCGTTTTCGCAGAGATTTAATAAATCCTCTCAGTAACAACATGTCTACAATTATGAGCGTGTTAAACAAAAAAATTGATGTCTTACAGACAGTGATCAATGATTCCTCCCTAGCCAGTTGTACAGTGACTCCTGACGGAGACGTTAAGTGTACGAACATTGTGTACAACAACCCAAAAGTTTGGAAGTTCAGTCAGAATCGCGTGCAAAAACAAATTTCGAGTTTACAAACGAAACTAGAAAAACTTAAAGAAATACAAAAGCACCTCGAGACGAAACGGCCAAATTTTGAAGACGAAGACGAAGATGAAGATGCCGACGAAAACGATCAGGACGAAGAAGATTCTGTTATTAACTTGTTAACGGATTATTCACAGACGCAATGGAGCCCTAGGTTAGCAAAATATTATATAAATTACATAAGATTTGAGTTTTTATATTTTTCTGAAATAATTAACAGGATGATACCACCCATGCACAACAACAGTATGAGTCCTGACAGTTTACTGGTGGATGGAGTCGAACCACATAAATTCAGACATCATCATGGACATACGCCTCTGTCTGAAAATATCACTGCCACAACTGCAGATACGTGTTATTGTGTTCCTTTCGTGTAAGTTTGCTAAACATAGTTACATATGATACACAAGCATTTATCAACTATTTCATATATATACATATGCTCATGAATGATTTTTGATTTTTAATACAATAGGTTTAGTGATAACGACCCAACTCTAAATAAAGAGGTGAAAAAACTATTGAAAGCCAATAGACAAAAGAAGAAAGGCAGAAAATTTAGAAAAAAGAACTCCAAACTGAATAAGGAATGTATGCTAGAGAAAATGAACTGTTTCAATCATGATAACGATCATTGGCGAACAGCGCCGTTTTGGACAGGTAATGTACTCTAACCGTCTAATAATTAGCTTGGTAGAAACAGGTTTTGTAAGATTTATGAAAAAAACACCATGTTGCATGATAATCATAGATTATCTAAATGATAAACATTTTATTTTTATTACAATTTTAATTAACTTAGTATCATACGAATACATTATGATTTATAACGTATTTTTAAACACAAAACTGTATTTTTTTAAACTTATTTTTAGTGTATTATAAATTATGGTTTTTATTCATGAAGTTATTTATAGTTATTTTTTTTAATAAATTGTTTAGAGATGTATTTTTATTATAGTGAGTTTCATTCTATAATAATATTGTCTTAGTTACAAACAAACACAAATGTTTTCAACTTGTGTAAGTGTAATGAATCATTACTAATGAGTAATGACCATACGCTAGTTCATTTATTGATAAAGTTACAGAATAATATAGGTACAAACATGTACTGATAAAGTAAACATTGAGTTCAATTCTCCTGGCCTTTAAGTTCTAGAGTTTAAGAGGCCCTCAAAAATTTAATATTTATATTTTTTAGCTTTATGAGTTATTTAACTTATAAAATGATAAATAAATACATTATATAAATTATGATTTCATCATTATAACAGTTGTGTTTAGTGTAAGTTCCTTTAACATTTTTGTATCAAAATAAAAATATTATAATATTACATCATCACCTGTTGCAATGTGTCAACGAGTATCTGGAGATTCTACAGTCTGTTGGTTCAACTACAGTATCATTAAGTGAAACTCATAAAATATTCTCTGAAATAATGATGTGTTCATCTATAATATAACAAACAGTTGACAGTTTTAATTTTTAATTTTAAAAACATATTTAGGTTCCATGTAATACTATACTTGTTAGGTGTTACTAAAACATTGTTTCTTCTTATTGTATTTGTAGCAATTTCACACTATAATTTTAAAATATTTATAAAATAAATTTAAATATAAAAATTTTAATTAGACTTGCACTTGTTAGAAATCCTCGCACTATAAACATACAATATTATTTTGCAATGATTTTAACATTTTTTGTTTGATTTTTTCATTTTACAGAGGGACCGTTTTGTTTTTGTATGAACGCGAATAACAACACATACTCGTGTCTGCGTACAGTGAACGCTACACACAATTTCCTTTACTGCGAGTTTGTCACCGGACTAGTGACGTTTTACAATATGAAAATCGATCAGTTTCAACAGTGGAATCAAGTTCACACTTTGGAACCCAGAGAAAGAGATTGGCTTCGACACTCGCTCTCAGAAATGGTGCGATGCAAAGGCTCTGCTCAATGTGCACTAAGTCCAGTTAAACGTAGAAAAAAGCTGGACAATTTTAATACGCTTTCGTCCATCGGTGAGTATTTCAATACAATCTGGTGAATGTAGAATTCGAAATTTTTTATTTTTATTATTGTATCAACAGACGAAGGAATAACGAGCAAACAGTTGCTAATGGATCAACCGAAAGACGTGGACATCATGCGATACCGATAGTACGCTCATATATTTTGTATACCTAATTGACATTGTGTAAAAATGCAGTATTATTAATTTACATATATTTATATATATATATTTGTGTGAGTGTGTGTGTACATATTAATTTATTTTAACTATATATTGATTTTTAAAAATTACTTGATGTGATTTATATTATGTATTTGTATGTAATTTGTTGAATGCCTAATAAATTGTTTAGACCATTTTTATTTTATTTAAAACGTTTCAAAAGTTATTTTCACTCCATTAGAAGCATTATGTAACTTAGATGACGACGATATCTGTGTATAATACTTAGATAATTGTATGTCGACTGATGCCTTGAGGCAAAACGTCTGCTCTTGTTGTTTAAAAAAGAATTATGTACTATGTACGCATATGATTGTAGTCCAGTAGTCGATCATGATCGTTGTCATCGAGTTTGGTTTAGCTGCGGTGTTGCTCATCAACACGGCCGCTACAGAATGCATCGCCGGTACATAAAATCCACCTTGTTAATACTCGCTTAGTTATAGAGTTTATTTGTTGCATCAAATCGCTTTTGTGTGCAGGAGATTGTTTGTCGAGATCGAATTCCATGATGAAATCTGGAGAAAACTTTTACTTTGTCGACAATCTGATGAGCGCTTCGGACGAGTTCGGCAGGGACTTTTTCACTCGTTTTAACGAAATCGTCCAGCAAATGTCGATCCTATCGAACGGATACAACATATTCTATCAACCCGTACACGTCGCGACCAACGAAAACTTATCACAAGAGTAACACTCCATACACAATAAAATATTACGAATAATAATAATTACCGTTAAGACGTTACAGTAACGTTCGAATTCTCTTTTTCTTTTTTTTATATCAAGTTTTTTAAACTACTCGGTACCCTGTGGCGTACGGGACAAATGCGGATCGTCGTCAAAACCAGACAACGGCAGAGTAGTCGGAGGCTCGGATACGGACCCAGGTATTTATACATAACGCAGAGATCGTAGTCTGATTTCTCAACATACAAATTAATGAGTATTGAAATGTGTCGGACGGGACGTTTTAAGCACAACTAGACCTATAAATTGTCGGGGGCGCTATGATTGTAAATAATTTGAAAATTATTATTAATAATTAAAATCGTATCGCGTGTCACGCAGGAGAATTCCCGTGGCAAGTGTCGTTACAATTCGTCACCGGTGCGACGGCCAGGCACGTGTGCGGAGGGTCCATAATCAACGAAAATTGGGTGGTGACGGCGGCGCATTGCGTGTACGGAGTGTCGGAAGAACTGCTGTCCGTGGTGGCCGGCAAACGAGACCTTTACTCGCCCAAAGGTAGGTCGGGTAATCGGGGCCGTTCTTGAAATGTGTGTGGCCCAGGGCGAATAATTTGCGAGACGTCGACAGTAATTTAATTTACGATTGTCATGTGATATTATGCGCTAGTTTTTCATCAAATTCATATTAATTACCTACCTATTTAAAAAATCAATGAACCTACAAATGCCTAGCACGCCAAATAGTATTCAAAATTTAGTGTGTTATAAACTGCTCGAGACATTTATTTTTAAACGCCTTTAGTAAGAATTTAAGAGAAAATCATACATTTTACTTACGTTAATTTTTGGACGCGAGGGCCGGGCCCTGACCTCCCCTCCTCAAGGACGGTCCTGTTGGGCTTACGGGTGTAACGCGGCGCGTCTGTCGCTCCGAACGCCTCTGACGAATGACGCGCGACGATCGTCGCGGTGCCGACAGATTACGAACAGAGAGTACACGTCGCGAGCATCCGCTTCAACGGGTACAACAAGGAAATGTTTTCCAGAGACATCGCGCTGCTCGAGGTGTATCCGCCGTTTTCGTTCGACGGCTGCCGGGTGGCGCCGATCTGCGTCCCAAAGCCCCGAAGGAAATTCCACAACGGTATGCACACACTGTTCACTCTTTAACAATAATAACAATTAAACGATACAATTTAACGGCCGGGGTACGGCCGACTACTAGTTGCGACTAGAGCCGATCCGTTTTGAGTGGGCCTATATAAATTTTCAATGTTACCGGCCCATGATAATGGTAAATTTATCGGTTACCATATTAACCGTCTATGAACCAAACATAGACCATTGAAGACAGTGGCGCCATTTGGGAAAAACTAGCAAATTGTTCCGGGAAAAAAAACTTCCAGAAATAAATGAATCGATATTTTTGAAAATAAAAATGAGGTCGATATAAATGTTTACGAATTATTACGACAGCAATACAACAAATATAGGTTATATCTTATATCATATTTAAGTAGGTACCAATTATTAATAACTGTTCGATTTGTATACGTTTCACTAGTGCAAAAGTCACGAATGTTTTATGGAGTGGGAAAAATATGATTTTACTACCCCATGAAAAAAGCGGGGTAGCGGTCGCTACCCTTCGCCACCTCCTCCTATCGGCGCCCATGAGCCACTATCTATATCTATAGACTGTAAATAAATATGATCGGTATTACTTACGGCTTGTCGGTGGTTGCTGTTGGTTGAGGTTCGGTGTTCGTGTTGTCTTGTGAAATAAAGTGAGTGGTAACGGGTTCAAAAGTCACGATTGAAAGTTTGATTAGTCGTTGACGTGGATAAATAATAACAATGACAACATTATCGACTATCGCGGAGGAAAATAAAAAGTGCAACGTTAAAACCGAGGAGAACTTTCTGAACCGCTGTCGACACTACACGTCGTCTGCACAGAGTGTGCATTTGGTAAGCTCGCCAATACTTTCGCGCGTCACTCGATCGGTCGGGTTGCGCGCGCAGCTCGGCTGTCATTGGTCGGATGGCGCGAGCAGGCTGTCACACACTTATAGTTATTACTGTTACCTGTGAGGCTGTGACGTAACTAAGAGGGATCAGAGGGTGCAGTCGCACCCGGGCCAGTTCTCAGGGGGGCCTGAGGGGCCCGAAGTATTACAATTTTTTTTTCTATTACAATATATTATTATTAAACTAAAATTTTTTAAATAATTTTAGTAAGGTGAATGCACTCCCTCAAATCTTCTTAATGTCTTTATATCTGTATACCTGGATGAAGGGGGCTTGTTGAAAGTTTCACTCCCGGGTCCAAGTTTTGAAGTTACGCCACTGGCTAGTGTTATATAACGATCTTATATCATTATGATTAGGTACCTACTGTCCGTTATTAACTGATCTGTTCGATTCCTATACGTTTCTGGTGCAAAAATTAGGATATGAAAATATGATACGATATAAAATATGATTTTGCAATCTCGAACGATACGTTATCGATAGTTGAATAAATATTACATTCCCGTCTGCGTAATAATATGTGTGTGCTGACAGATTTCGCCACCGTGACCGGATGGGGACGGTTGTCGGAAAACGGCGCGTTTCCGCACGTACTACAAAAAGCGGAATTGTCTCTGGTGCCGGTGAACACTTGTATGAACATGTACAACGACGCGGGTTTCGGTAAATACGTCAGCCGGTGCGTGATGTGCGGCCGCGGCACGGAGGACCACGAGGCGGACTCTTGTCAAGTATACGTTACAAAATATATCAATAATATTATATTCGTACGACGACGAGTTCCATCTATTATTATTATTATTGTTATTGTTAATATTCACAAAATGAATCGGAGAGATTCGTCGACGGACTTTAACGACCGCGACGGCACGGGTGCGTAGGAGATCGCGTGCAGTGACTTCATTGCTGCGGGGGTTAGGATTGTCCGTGCAATTGTCTCGGTTCTTATACGCATTTTATATCATGTAACTTTTTTCTTTTCTTTTTTTTCGTGCTTGACAGGCCTTCACGACCTTTTGCACGCTTCCGCCAAGTCTTTCCAACCGCAGTCACGATTCCTTGCCATTTCTATCGTCATCCCATTGTCCACTTCCTTTGCATCCTCGCGATCGCTTTATCTAGCCACGGTTCACGATTATGTATTCAGAGGGTAACTTATTGACGTGTTTACATCACTTTAGGGCGACTCCGGCGGCCCCCTATCGTGTCTGGCCAAGGACAATCGTTTCTACCTGTGCGGCATCGTTAGTTGGGGACTCGGATGTGCTGATTCGAAATATCCCGGCGTGTACACGGCGGTGTCTTGCTACTCGAATTGGATAAGGAACACGGTCACCTACGGATAATATCTACCTATCCCTCCCGACCGCGACGCTCTTTTTTTATTCTCACATTTTTTTGCAAAATCCGATTATGTGTAATCAACATTTGTCTCGTGTACAGTTTTAACTGTGTGCACAATCTATACACGTGAATTTCTAACTTTATTTTATGCTTACGTTTTGTCGACGGTCGATTTTATATTGTATTCACTTTCACGGATAAAAAATAAAAAAAAAAACAATATAACCTAATGAAAATAATATTGTATTCGGGGTTTATATTTTTAGATAATACGCCATTAACGATTCAATAAAAGTATTTTTGATCAAAACGGTTGTTTTTATTTCATTATGTGTCGTGTGACTTTTGCTGAAAACCATTCGTGAACACGTACGCAACGAAAAACGCTGCGAAAACAATATTAATTCGTTGCGTGATCGAAAGGATAATAATTATTTATGTTTTTTTCTATTTTCGTGCTATTCGATGTGCGAAATGACTTAAATAGACGCCAGAGTAATTTATTCAATTGATTGTCAATTATTTTTGTTACCCACCTCAAAAACACTAGTTTTGCCATCGGTCCGCTCCTTTTAGACGGAATCAAAAAAAGGATTGTTTTTTCTAAAGGTGCATAATAATATCTACTATTATGAATAAACAGCGAATAATAATAAATTTAATGCGGTTTGGATGCTATTCCAGTATTAAATAAAATAAATTAATACAAATACAAATAGTGTTCTGCAGTTAGTCGAAGTAAAAAATATTAGTTTTATTTTTTTCCATAAATGCCGATGGGAATTACTGCGTAAAAAGACAATTAGTAGGGTGTGAAAAATGTATTGTCTACAAAATAATTATGGAAAAATATTGTATGTTTTCATCTCTAAACTATTCTTAACGATCAACAACGCCCGGGGTGATATTCAAAACTTTTCATATCATATTGTTATAGACTCGTTCTTGAAAATATGCTATAGGCAAAGTGCCTACGTTTTTAGCGTAACACATCACTTAACGACCTTGTCGTCGTATAAGTAGATAAAGAACGTTTTAAATGTTTTTACGTGCCGTAAATTATATTGTTGTAGACACTATAAGTATTTCGTTGTACTCGAAATGTACCGAGTCCGTCGAAATATACATTTTTCTCGTCGTGAAATTTACAGTTAAACAAAACTAACTTGTTCCAATATTATGAGTAATAAACATAAACTTGTAAGTTATACATTTTTAACTAATACATTATATGAATGTTGAACTAAGAAGAAGATTGTGTCTAATTTAAATATGAATTTAAAAGTGTCTAGAAAGCATTGCACGGTTTAAAATTGAATTGTGTATAAAGATTTATATGAGCAGCGAATTAGGTTCTTAATTTCTTATAGGTACAAAATGTATAAAAGTATTTCTAATATTTTATTTAGTGTTTTTAATATTTAAAAATTGTTATATTTGTATAAAAAGGAAATTACTCTATCATTACATATTTCTTTGGGTAGCATTGATATTTAATATCAATGTAAATATAGTCTATAAATCTACCACTAGTCAATATTTTCAAAATATATTAATACATTCGTTTTCAAATCAGATGGGAAAAACTGACGTTTTATTTATGCGAGGTAGGCATATTATACTTATTTATTTATTTATTTATTTATTTAATATAAACGGACGACTGTCCTAAAACATAATAATATTTACATTGTGTTACACATTGATAAGTAAAACATTAAAGATAAATATATACTTAAAATTAGAGAATGAGTGAAATAATAAAGCTAAAGTAGAAAGAATACAATTAAATATACAAATTATTATTCAAATATAATCAAAAACAAAGGTATTACCTGCAGTCATAAGAAGGTTCGCAGGAGAGTTCAAGATATAATTTTTTGTTGAAAGAAGTGGATAAAAGGGTTTCGGATCTCTAGTATTAATGAAATTAATTTTAAAACGGATTAAAGAGAGAATTTCAGGACAGTCTATTGAACCTGATATTAGTTTTATTAAAAATTTAGAGAGTAAAAGTGTACGACGGTCTGAGAGTAGAGAAATATTAAGAAAATTTAAAACGTTGATATATGTTTATATTATATTACTTACTTATATTACACTTATATACTATGATACTTCTACTTCTTCGGGTATTGAGATCGCATGCAAACAGCCCAGTTGGATTCTCGGTGTTATTGCAATGTTTTTGTTGTTGTTCGACCTTGTATTACAATTTCAAACTTGATAGTCAAAACCACACAAACGTCACAAATAATTCTATAAAAATAATAATAACGTTATTTCGAATTCAAACTTAAATTGTAAATAGTGAACACAGGAAATGGATGTAATTTTAAACGATCTAAAACGATAAAAAAAAATCTTTTATCTAATCATTTTGATTTTTAATAATAGTTGTTATACGAATCATAGTATAGGTTAAACGCGTTCAGTGATTTCAGTTTGTAAAATTAAATTAAGATTGATAATTTATAGATTAAGTGCATACATTAAATGAAATAAACTATATAGATTTACAGATTTTACTGTCAAAGTAAATATATTTAATGCCTAATAAATATACTATAATCATTGATTTTATAATAGAATTTATATAAAATCAATGCTATAATATTAAGTAAGTGCCTATCTATACATTAATTGTATAACTTTCAAAATTGATTAAATTATACGAAATCAAATATTCAAATTCCGTTTTTCATTGAATAAAAAATTAATGCAAAACTAGTTTTAATTAGATCAAATGAGATATATATATATTATTGATTTAGTCCAAGGTAAATATACTGTGTAAGAACCGATTTTGTCGAGTCTCTGTAACATAACTGGATGATCTCATATATTATTCATATAAATTCGATTAGAAGTTTTTTTTTTTATAGATAAACGAATTTATTATAGGTAAAACAAAAAATAAATCGCGTAAGTAAAAACAAACAAACGAGAGAAACGTGTGGTGAAAATAATATAAAAGGACGGAAAAAACAAAAAAAAAAGGCGGAAAAAAACGCAAAAAATTTTAGGACCGCGGTCTGATTGTGTTGGCGAGGCTGCAAACGGGTGCTCTACTCGCAGGCGCTATCCCGCTACTGCTCACCGCGGAGACTTTTGGCTGCTGGGTTTCCCCCCTGGCCCGGTTCGCCTCTCCTTAGCTAACCTGGGCTCCGCAGGCTACCCCGCGGAGTCCATATTGACGACAAGCTTAGCGCGGACGTCCGTTCAACGCGGACCGACCCGCCACAGTTGCCCCCACCTCAAACCATCCACGCAGTCCGACCTCCGAGTAGCTGGATTACAGGAGCGCGCCGCCGCTCCCAGTCGAAAATCATTGGTGAAACGCGGCTATTTGAGTGCCGCAATCGTCGAGACTTCCGGCGCGCCCCGGCAGAGCGCGCGCACCGCGGCGTTTGATAACGTTCCGCGTTATCGCGCGGCGCGCCGCGACACGCCGGGAGGGTAAAAGAGAAAGACGAGTGATCGTCGTGATCGACGACAAAAAATATATTATCATGTTCAACACGCTGAGGTTTTTGTCGAAACACCCGTCGTCCGCCGTCGCCAGACTGCTGAGGAGGCCGACGGTCGCGATCGTCCCGTCTGCCGTCGAATCGCACGCCATTCGCGCCGTCCGCTGCTTCCAATGTCGTCGACAGCGGCCCATTCTCGGGGTGGACGCGTTCCGACTGCCCGAGTACTCGAGCAAACGTTACAAACGTACGAGAAAACAAGTAAATATCGACTGCGCCGGTCGCCGCTCTCTATCTATAACCACGGCGCGTGTTGGCTCGATTTCACGTTGTGTTTACTGTTGTTCTCTTAACTTCTCAGGACGACGACGGTTCCGATTCCGATAACGATTTAGAAATGGACGATTCCAGTCGATTGATCAGATTTAGAACCAGTACGTTGAGGATGGATGCCGTCCTGAAACAGGCGTTGGGAAAATCTAGAAAGTAATCAACACTAATCTCAATGATTGTTTCGTTTATTTATTTTTTTATTTTTTTTCCAGTAAAATTGAAGTTGCTTTCTATGAAAGCCGTATCAGAGTAAATGGAGAAAAAGTCTCGAAGAAAAGCCATACGTTACAAGTTGGGGACGAAGTCGACCTGGTCAAAGGCCCTAGTCCGAACAATCCAGATTTTCTTTTAGTCTCCAGAGTAGAAGTTTTATCCGCTAAATTAGATGGCGACGAATTAGAAGTGAAATTAAAAAGGTATAAGAGCCTTCTTATAGACAATTATGATAATTCATGGAAAGCACCGTCGTCGTAAAATATTGTTTTTTGTTTATGAGTTTTATATATTATATTTTATAATATACTTTGTTATTAATGAGTTCTGAAAATTAAACAGTGTATGTTCAGATAATATGTTGAAAAACTTATTTCATCTCTTCAATAAGATTTTTATCATATTCTTTGTACACAATTCTTTAAACAATTAATTAAATTAGTCATTTTAAATAAAAGTTAAATTTAAGTTATTGTTGAATTGATTTAAAATATCAATGATTAATTAAGTAAGGCTTGTGATATAAGAATTTGCCTACTCGAATTAAATTGTTGATTTATTGTACTGTATAAATAATATTTATTTTGAAATACTGAGCTGTAAAAGATTATAGTATCAACATTGTTAATTTTATACTAATATTTTTTAGTATATTATAAAATTAATGGTATCGACGAAGATGGCTTAAAATTTCTTTTATTTAATTGATTTTTTTAATACACCACATATTTTCAATTTGATATAATATGAGACCATTTAGGATTGGGATGTACAAGACAACTAGAGTGTGAATTTTGATGAAAATGCAAATATTAGAATAATCTATTTGAAATCTAATAAGAAATTTCATTGATTCAGATGATTCTTACTAAACACCAATTGTATTTTACAAATTTAAAGTTTTTACCTTGTATATTATGCGTATTATTCTGTAATTTTATAGTGCATATTTTTATTCATAGAACGTTTTTGTTTTATCTTATATTTTCACATTTTCTTATTTACTGCTACATAAATTTGTCAAACTGCCTGTGAAAGTGTATAATAAATTAATAAAGTAGATCATCGGTTTACAATTTATATCGGCAAAATTACAATCATTCTGAGATGAAATAATAATTTGTCAATTTACCGCACGATTTAAGATATCTTAAATTGGGTGATTTACTCGTATTAATAATATACTTACAAGAGTTTGACCGAAACAAAAAAATGTGAGCTAATATTTTGTAGTTGGAAAATATTTCTGGTGAAAATCAAAATGTATACTGGCAAAAGCGGTACAAAATACCCTATTTTCCATAATTATATCTATTAAAATAAAATGTTTACAATTAAATTTGAAGTGCATATTTTGTAGAATAGTATTTATTATATTTAGATATATTTAGAGGATTTTTTTGTGGATATAAATCCCTTCTCTAGTCATAACATTTTCGATATTTTGTTTACATAAATGGAAAATGATATACAGGTATTTATTTATATTAAAAGCAATGCTTTAAAGACACTAGAAAAAGCCTTGTAAATTTTCATTTCAATGGGATAATTATTGTTAATTGATTATTTTAAATATATTTTATTTGATTTGAAAAAAATCGTTTTAATTATAACTTATCAAAATACATAACAATGTATAGTATAAACTAATTATTCGTCATAAACTAATTATTCACGGATAACTAGTTTCTGGTAAGTTTATAATGTGAAATATTGATCTAATGTCAATTAGATGATATTGAAATTGATTATTTTTTAATCAAAAATTGCTCCGAGACATGTATGAAATGGAGAAAAATGAATAACAGATTTTGTGGTTGACGTTGTATTAAAAAATATTTAACATTCATAAAAACAATTACCTGAAGCCAAATTCATTTAAAATACATTTTTGTTATAAAATAATGGTAACAAATTAAAATTATTTATACCTCACCATCTATCTAATAATCACTATAATTATTAATTTCTAATAGTTAAATTGCTGCTAATTAATAACATAAACAATTTCGTTTCAATAATCCAGGTATATCTTCATTTTCAAAAAAGAATCCAAGCGTAGTATTATAAATAAAAAACAAATGCCAATTTTGACTGAATAAAATTATTATGCCATAGCACTGGCTGGTAGTGAACTATGCTTAGGTTTCATACGATTAATGAACACGCGTATACATCCATTGAAATCTGCGCTCACTAAAACATATCCGTCTTGGCTACTGTTTTCATCAGTTTTCATTTGTCTAAACACCACTTCTGGGTTAGGTGCAAAAATCGCACAAGTCACAACAGCATTATGGGCTTTTATTCCTTCCCAGTAGTCGTTTCGATCTCGTCGTACAGATGTGAATTTCGAATAGTCATGATGTGTTTTCCATACATATATGCATTGATTTTCTGATCCACACACAATGTATTTACCGTCATGGCTAAAACTAGCTTTGATTTGACTACTTATATTCACATAACCTTTATACTTGCAAGATAGGTTCAAGTCTCGGAGATCGTACAGTCTAATGCGACTGTCATTTGATGTTACCAACACCTTATCTTCACCAGGCATTGGTTCAATACCACTAATCTTACGGCCAGTCGAATTTCTACCTCGAGTAGAACGTACGTGTATTTGAGTATGATAACGTAGCTGATCTGTCGTATAGAATATACAACGACCATCATAGGAACCCACTACGGCGAATTTACCGTTCTGACAAAAATTGGCGGCAGTTATAAGTTTTGACTGTCCCTCGACTTCATTCCAGACTGCCACTTTTTTATCAGGAATATTCCAAAGGCGAAGTTTTCCATCTAGCGATCCACTCAAAAAATAACGATCATCTCTTGGATGAAAACATATAGCAGTCACAAAATCAATGTGTTGAAAACAACATAAGCATTCTCGTCTGCTTATATGCCATAACCGAACCGTTTTATCCATTGATGATGATAGGACAAAATAATTTTTCGACCAGGCAATATCCAACAAATCAGAACGATGAGCAGTATATTTACAAAATGGGCGAGACATAAATGGCCCCCGATCATCCGGATCAACAGAAAATGATTGATCATCGACTGATAGTTGAGAAGCTAAAGATTCTGTAGAGGGCGTCGGTGAAACTTTATCAGCATCATATTTTTTACGCATTTCATGAAAATCTTTATAAGCATCTCGTAAAACCCAGATTCGAAGGATGCGATCTTGTCCGGCAGTAGCCAAAAGTCTACCACACATGGAAAATTTCATACACCACACAGCCCCTGTATGTTCATTACAAAATTCCTGGAAAAATAAAAACAATAAGTAAACATATTATACGCAATAAAACTTTTTATTAATGAGGACACTTTATAAAAGCATAAATCTCTACATCAGTTTCTCTAATTTTTTTATCGAGAAAATCCCCATAAATTTTAAGAGCCCTCAAGGTTAAGATTTTTTAAGGGCCAAAATGGCTTAAAAAAAATAATAAAATATTATACTACATTGTAAAAAAATTATGAAAATGCTCAAGTAACAGTTTTATTCATTAGTTTAAAATAGTTCTTAACTTGTGGTTAACGGCGCTCTGCAAGTCAATTATCAATAGTGATGCTATTAATTTTTAGGATTCTGCATAATATTCACTCGAATATCTACTTAGTAGGTATAAATTATTTGTATAAAAGTTAAAAGAAATTTGAATATAATAAAATTATGTGGAAAATTTAATTCATAAATAAATTATTCAAAAAAATTACTGATGATAAATTAAATCTCTACTGATAATACATTTTTTTTCGTTTATAAACTCGAGGGGTTCATGTGATTATTTTTGCTGGGATCCATGTGACACAAAAGGTTAAGAACCGCTGGTTTAATTTTAAATGTACGTTAAAAAATAAAAATAAATATAATTTAATGTATAATATTATTAGTTTTGTTCAGTCTTTTGAGTTTGTATGAAACAGTTTATATTACAAATACACCAATTTTGAATATTACTAACTTGAACATGTTGAACAGAATCAAATTCATAAGGTCCTTTATGGCTATTGGATGCTCTCAATTTAAATGCTTCATTGACTTGTGGTGCATTAGGAACATCAGTTGCAGGTTGTGGCCTTTCTACTAAATCTATAATATCCATAACATCTTCTTTGTGCCTTACATGAGATACTTCATGTGCAATTGTCCTAGCTTTATTTACAGTTTTCTTTACAGTAGTACCCAAAAATCGTTTGATTCTAGCTGTACGACGACGTATAGTAGATTCACCAACAGGATCATCTCTTCCTGTAGCCACAGTATCATTTGATTTACTACCAATGCTTTCTTCATCGGATTCATTAAGTTTTTTTACAGAAATGGATCTAAATGAATGTGAATCTAAATTAGGAGTGCTCACATATTCTGATGTCAATCGCATTATATGTAAGGATAATGGGTTAATGCATTGTGGTAATTTATCCTCGGCTATACTTAGTGGCACTCTTTCTCCAGTATCCAAATTTAATACAGTTATTTGTTCCAATATTTCCTAAATTAAAAATAAATTTATCACATTGAGTCACATATGTCAAATATAAGTACTTACTATATCGGTTAGTTTTTTCCCCGAATCAGTATGAGTTTTTAAAAACATATTTAATTGCTGATCTCTCAATTCTTGTTCATCACCAGCAGATCTCCGACGTTCTCTTGAAGCGACACGGTTACATGCTCTACTGGAAGTTATACCACTTGTACCAGCCATAGGGTAAGTATTACTATGAGAAGCAAGTGTTTTGGATTTTTCTTTAACTTCTTCGATAGCTTCTTTTATCATACTAAGAACTGGTTTTTCTCTAACCTAATAATATAAAACCATTTATTTATTTATTTACAACAATAATAAAAAAACATACCTCATGGTTAACAATATATTGGCCTTTAGTTGCAGAATGAAGATCTAGTGAATGTTCTAATTCTCTTGTCAATGATTCTATAGTACTCGCAGGACTTGTTAAACAATCCGCATTAGTTTCATCTTTTTCAACATTCAATTGCTATAAGAAAACATATACATATATAATGAAATAAATTAATGTAGTATTTAAGTTAGTTTTAAATTTAAATAATAATAATTACACTTGAGTTATCTTCAATTTTAGCACCATCATTTTCAATTGTTTGTTTACGTCTTCGCCGTCTTGGAGGAGCAATAGGTCTATCGGCTTCTATACTAACATTTCCATTATTAGAAAATTTTGTGCTTGCTATCACATCGGGTTCATGGAAAGCGCTAAGAGGTTCAGAAGGTACAATAGGTTTATCTTCACAGGAAACCGGTGTAGACGGTTCAGATGATTTATTGTTTTCTGATGGCCGCAGAGCAGTTTCTTTTCCTAAAAGTAATTTAATTATAAAATGTCTTTTAAAATGATTTAAAATTTATAATAAAACCTGCGATATTATCTGAAGGATTGCTTCCTAACAATCGGCCAACTTTTCCTAAGGATAATATACTCTGCACTGATACACCATCTGGTTCAATAACTCTGAAAGGATGACTAGGTCTATGTGAAGGTGCTAGGAATACTCCATCAGCTGATGAGGCTTGACTTTCAGTCGGTGATACGGCTTGCATTTCATCTTCATCAATTTGCATATGTTGTCGAATTTCATTGAATTTACGACGACCATTGTGCTCTGAAGCCTATTAATTGTTATAAATAATTTGTAAATTACTACAGAAAAATAATTTTATAAATAATCATACTGATTTAGAAGTACTAGATATTTTGAATGTCATATTTTTTTTCTTTTCTTCCAATAGTTCTTTTTCATTTTTGACAATTTGCTTCGTTTGCCCACTACAAAATTAAATTGAAATTAAATTGAAAATTGTTGTTTGGGTGAAAACAGAGAAAATAAAAAAGAAAGAAAGAAGAAAACAATTTACTTTTGATCACGAACGGTGAAGTCTTCAGCATCAAAAAACTCGTCTGTATCACTGCTAGTATTTGACATATTTATTATAAAAACATTGTAGATAATCAATGATTTATTGGTTTTAAAATAATATATTTAAAATAAATTGATTAAAAATAATAAATAGATTTTTAGAAGTTTTTATGACTGGTTTGATTATGACGAATAATAAATCATTAGGTTTTATTCATTTAAATTCGAGATAAGAATGTTTTTATAAATGAATAATGATTACTTCAGTAGTTCAGTGATCTAATGATTAAAGTCAAAATCCAAATACACCTGGGCCTTATCCGAAAAATATTCTACTCACAATTAATAATCTACTATCTTATCAATTAAAAAAAAAAAACCGTTCGAGATAATTCAGTGTGATTGTAAGTACAATATTTTAATTATTAGTGACGACAACACTGAAACTACAGAGTTTAAATTAAAATTTTACACGAAAAATTTTCGTTTTCGTTTGAACAGGGAGTTAAATTAAACGTATGATTCATTGTTGGGATGTAATAATGAATACGAGGGGCGTGTTAGCGGATAAATCGTGGGTTTGAATCTTTGTTGTTTTTTCTTTACAATGCAATCCACACCCACCCGTCACTATACTGTCAATCGATATCAATTTACAAATAAAACGATTATAACAATATGAATAACTACGCCCGAAAATGAGAAAAATCCTTGACACTATCACTGAATCAATAATTAGGTATGTTGCTTAAAACGTACGTAACTGGGCAATGCCTAAGCTCTTTTTTTATGATATTAAATTTGTTTATACTGTGCACTGCTTGGTTTAATTTTTTCACATTGGCAATGCAATATTATTTTAAAGACCCTGAAACTAAAACTTATATTTACCTTTATATACCTAAATATATTTATTTATTGGGAGTCCAATTTGAGACTTATATGAATCAAATACTCCAAGATATTAATTTATTATATAATAATTAAAACTAATATCATAATATTATTTACTATAATTAAGTTCCAGCGGATGGCACTATTTACTGTAACAAAAGAAGTCACACCTGGTAAAAATGTACAACAGTTATGAGTTATAAATTATAATATTATGTAGTAATAATCGAATATCTATCAAATAAATATAAGTATTTATATAGGAACAAGCCTTTCCCTACATACGCCACTGTATTGAGTCGAGTACTAATAGTATTTATAGTAATTATTATAAAAAAAATAAATGAAGGTATAATGAGTATTCGTTAATCGTAATTCGGGCAGTAACCTATTTTTTTATAACACACTAATTACTACTGAATAGCGGATTCACTCGTTCGCAAAGTCTACGCCGGAAACTTCGGTTAAGCGCACACGTTATGGTGAAGTTCGCTCTGCGCCTGCGCGTGTTAAGTGCGGTGCAGTGGACTGTGGTATATTATATAGAAGCAGCTACCTATATGATCCGTTCGTCGACCGAAAGTGTTAATCACATTTACCTACGGTTTTTTTATGTCTCTTTGTCACCATAAAAAATAATTATTCAATAGTCAATACTGGTAAATATATAACGCTTCATACCTGAGAAGTGATAATTTGAAATGAATAACAGTGTTATCTTATACAAATAATAATCATTGATCCAGTAATCGGTGTTGGGAGTTGGTCTTGCTCTTCGTTTACCACACCTTGACACTATAGTGTTGCAGTGCTGTGAAAATATTTTTAAAAGTATTTCAAATTTCAACTACTATAAAAAAAAAGAATTCGACCGTACCTATAATTATTTTACTAATCCGTCATCTCATATTCTTATAAATAACATTGCATTCAATGCCGAGAAATGTATTTCAAATATTTCATCGAACCACTCGAAAAATAAAGTACTTAAAATAGTATTCGATATCATGTGAAGTATTTACATACAGATGAATCTAAATAAAAAATACAGATATCTACTCAAAATATACTCGACAACACTGATCTGCTCTCATTACCTACTTGGGTATTTTAGTGTCGGTTTAATTATACTTATAACATGTTTCAACGACTTATTTTATTAAAAATTATACATCAAAATATGTAATGGAATTTAAAAAAAAACTATCGACCATAAGTATATGATTAAAGTCTGTTCCCAATTACTTTTAGCTGGAATGAATGGGAAATCCGAACACAATAAAACGACGAAATAGGAATATACTTTACTTTATTTACCTTTTTTTTTTTTTTTGAGACATGATTTGTTTCTGCCGTTGGAGCCGAGATCGGTTTGGTAAATATCGAGACTTTATTTAGTATCTATAAATACTAACATTGATTATAAATACTATATAGTATTTATAATCAATGCTACGAACTCACACGAACATAACTGTGTTAGTAAAGTAAAAATAATTTTCGTATTTAATAAAAAAATATTAATTTAATTTTTTCTTACCTCTCGTAGTGTGTAGTGGTCGGTGAACTTATCGAGCCAAGACTAAAACGCGTTTAAACTCTACCTAGGTTAGGTTATGTGGACATCGAGACTTTGTGCGAAATATTTTTGCTTGGTCTATGAAGTGAGTGTTGAGGTATTACTTAGAGACAATCCGATTTTGATGAATTTAAATCATTTGATGAGCACACGAACTAGTTCAATACGTCTGTTAATTCATAGCTACGAACTCACACGAAATAACTGTGTTAGTAAAATAAAAATAATTTTCGTATTTAATAAAAAAATATTAATTTAATTTTTTCTTACCTCTGGTAGTGCGTAGTGGTCGGTGAACTTATCGAGCCAAGACTAAAACGCGTTTAAACACTACCTAGGTTAGGTTATGTGGACATGGTTAAGGGTTTCTTTTTCCAATTCAAATGTCGTTATTATGGCGCTTTCGACACAGCAGTGGTTGGCAAAACAATGTGTCCGGGAAATGGGAATTTTACTTTTCTAAAAGCCACACTGTATGAAAATTTGTTTTGATGTTTTTTTTTTTTTGCGTGTAATCTTGTGTTTCGGAAATTTTTAGATTACTGAAATTGAATTCACTGATCAAACGAAATATCGTTGTACCTTGAACGTTGAACTGTGATTTAGTGAACTTTCACACGTTAGTTTTATATCTACAGCCAATAGACTTCGTCGAACGCTCTCCACAAAATGTATTTCAAACGATGACTGCAGTAAGTGATCGCTTTGTCCACTGGCTAATTTGTTATTCAGTAAATTTAACTGAAAAAATCATTCCGCTCTAAATACCCCGTGTCCGTCAACAGGCCGTAATCCGCGTTGCGATCACACGGACGTAGGGATGGCGTCGTCCAGTCGAGGGATTCAAATTGGTTCTGCGTGGTTTCAACGCAAAATAAATCTAAGACCACAACACAGGGGCGTACATTTAGTAACCGAAGAAATTCTAAAACAGATACCAGAAATATCTCAATTCTCCGTTGGCTTGTGTCACATACAAAGTAACCATTTTTCAATATTCTATATGTTTGGCTATGGCATTTGTAAAAGAATTGTGTATCAAAATGATTATAGCAGCATCCTTCTTAATTATTGTTGATACGACAATACAATTGGCAAGGTTAAACAATAATGTCTGAATGTCTCGTTTTATTATTTTAAAAGTATTTTGGTATGCTTATTGATGATTTTTCTCGTTTTAGTTTTGCACACGTCAGCGAGTCTTGCCATAAACGAAAGTTGGGATCCAAATGTCCGGTAAGAACATTACATAATATATTAAAATGTTGTCTAAAAGAACAAAGTAAAAGTTTAATACCTAACTTATTTGTTCAATGTTTGACAATTTAAAAGATTTAGCATACTTACATAAGCTCTTATATTTAATGAATCGCTCTGCCATAAGTAATATAAGTTATTCTTCTGGAGATATGTTGTTAACTTGTTATTATAATTCTTATGTTTGGTATTTTTATTATCAGAGACGACATGGAGATGATGTTGAATAAAATCGTGCCAGAAGTAAGTAATAATGAAAAAAGCATTATTAAATAATTAGAATAAGATAATTATACATTTGCTTAGCGGATATGTTAAATAGTCTTGTCTACCCATATATAATTGATTCTGTATTTTGATTTAGTATTTGGTTTAGTTATTTATCAGCCGAAAACATATTTGATATCTAGATTGCTCCAAGACCATTATGTTGAATGTTTGTTCAAATATTTGTGAAAGAGCTTTTTTTCAATTTAAGATAAAACCTAGACAAGAAATTCCACTATAGTTATTTACATTTTATAAAAAAAGTTGTAGAGAGTTGCTGAATTGTAATACATATGCTGTCAAATTTCAGAAAAAATAGATTTAATTTAAAATATTTACCATAATATTTACTTATTTATTACTTACCACCTTATTTCTATTAGTTTTTAATAATAACAATTATGTTTTAGTGGAGTAGTGGCAAAGGATGCACTGTTTAAAAAGTTCTTTATTTTTCAAATTCGATCCCAACCCATAAATCTTATTTATTTAAATACATCACTTTTTTTTCCTTTTTACGAATGAAATTTACTAACAATAGTAATATGAATTGATCATTAAAAAATATTTAAAAGTAATGTATGTATTTAATGTATTAAGTAAAATTTGTATGTATTTTGGTTGTTTTGTAGGGTTTACCTTATCGACATTCATGTGAAGGACCAGATGATATGGTAAATCAATTATATTTATTTTACTTATTATAAATATAACAATAGCTTTTCATAGAAGATAAGCTTTTATTTGTTATTCCGAAAAAAAAAATTATCAAGTTGATTAATATTAAGATTATTAATTTTAGCCGGCCCATGTAAAAGCATGTTTTCTTGGTTCGTCGATAACTGTGCCCATTACTGAAGGAAAATTGAATCTTGGCACATGGCAAGGTATTTGGCTGTGTGAGCATCGAAATCAAGCTGGTAGTCGTAAGCTAGTGATAACGTTAAATGGATCACCAAACTCATCTGCAAGTGATTGTAATCGGTCACCAATGTCTCCGTCCTCGCCAATGGCTTCGTTAAGCAGTTAGGCACATTATACACACACAGTTACACAAAGACAAACGTTATTTCTAAACATCATAACCGACAATGGATTTAGAGACAATTGTTAGCCGCTGCCTCTAGTCAAATGTAATATAAGCACATTTAATGCAAATTGGTATCATACCTCATCATGAATAGTTTATTAAATATTTTAATGTAATACAGTGCATTCTGAAACATAATTACACATTCCAGAAAAAAAAAAAAAAACTAATTATTGATTATGAATATATTTAAATATATTTATAAAATATAAATAATTATAAATTAGCAAAATACATTAAAGATATAACGTTACCTTTTAAAATGTATAACAATAATTACCATTTATAACATAAGCCACGCTTACAATAAGATGAAAATAATTATAGGACGTTTTAAAAAGTTAATACAATGAAAATATTAATTCAATAATTTCTTAAATGTATATTTAAGTAATTCGATTATTATTATTATTATTTTTTTTTTTTGTTACTCAGTCATAATTTACCTTAATTTTGTATTAATTTAATTTTTCAAATTATTACACAATGATGTTACTTATACAAAAAATGTTTAATAGCTTACAGTGCAATGCATTGTAAAAATAAATTTTGTACAAAAATTATATTATGGTATTCTATATATGTTGTAACATTGATTAATCAAATAATTTTAAACGTCCGTTTTTAGATAAATATGAATTTCTTAATTATAATTTTTAAAAATTGCTTGTTTTAAAAATATATTTGAAAATAACAAATTGTATTGTAATTGTTGTGTTTTTGCATGATTATTTTGTGTAAATTAAAAATAATTTGTAACATTTATCACAGAACAGTAAATAGTAAACCACTTAACATCATAAAATCCATAACATTTCGAACATCGAGATAAAAAAAAGAAAGAAAATTAAAAATACAGACAGATTGAATCCATAGTGTTATCTATATTTGTAATGTCCTAAACAGTTAATATAACAATTTAATGAGATAATTTATTTTTAACATTATTTCAACCGCTAACCAACTTGAGGTTATAATATATCTTAGGCAATATGAAAGGTCATGAAATGTATTGACGAACAAATGGAGAATTACTCGTTTTAAATGTTATACCGTTTTATAATCAAACGGTTGCCTTTCTTTTTCTTTTAATACATAACGAATAGATCATGTTTATTTTGAATATATTTATGATGATAAATTAAAAAGTACTTAGAGAGAATATCTATTAGTCCTATGTTTATAACATACTATGAATTATTGTTATTAGTTAATAACAATATGCATACAAAACAATTTAAATTATGGTATTTAATTTAACCGGTCTGTGAAACCGGTACAATCTAAACAAAATACTAGTTTTAACAACAGTCTCTAGTTTACCACGGCTAAAAACAATAACGGCTGGTAGATTATCATTAACAATTAACAAGAGGTTGTGTGAGAAGTTGCACTTGTTTTGGTTATTCTTTATACATTATCATAACATAAAGAATTAAAATAAACTTTAACCTATTAATATCGAATCAAATGCGAAATAGAAACTTTCTTTGGCCCCGTTTCATTTTGTTTTAAAATACTTATTATTTTAAAAAAAAATCTTCATATTAATTTACTAAACAATATCGATTATAAACAGTTATGGAAAAAAATTAACTAATATTCTTTAATCTTTATTATGTCTATAAGATTTCACCGTGCTTTAAAAAGCTTAAATAATATTAGAACAACCGTATTTTAATTTTATTGATAGTAAATATTAAATAATAATACTTAACAGTAACATACCCATTGTTTAAACAAATTCATTATACGCCGTTCGTATCATAATCATCATTGGTTTTGTGCAAAAATATATTTCAACGAGTAACAAAATAAAGCAATAGCATCATGGGAGAGAAATGTATAAGAGGAAATATATAAATATTAATAAAAAATGTAAAAATAGTTATAATATCGTATACGGAAAGAAGTATAGGTAAATAATGAACTAAATAAAAATGTCTTTAGAATATATCTAATGGTGAAAGGAACGCTAAAAGTTTGTACGTTTTAGATTTTATAAATATTTATAATCTATGTACTGATAATAATTTATATATTAACACAATTAGTATAATAATTTAAATTTGATTTGAAGATATAAAAAATAAGTTTTATATTATGGTGCACATTGATTGTTTTCATATGTTTATATAACAGCAAATATGTCAAATTAGTTTGAAAAACTATATAATATATATTATGGGTTATGAACCAAGCGATAATAAAAAACAACCAAATAATTTTGGTTGATGTAATAAATTAATGCAATTAATACTCTAAAAACTACTCATAGGACAAAAAAGAACCAAGTAGAGCAATTTCAAGTCAAAAATAATGTAAAAAGTTATTATTTTAACCATTATTTTAGGACAGCAGTATCGTTGTGGTCCCTGAGATATTGCTGTTTTTAGGTCAAGAGTATCATAGTTCTACAGTCATATGTATCAAAGGGCTCAAGTGACATTTTATTTATCAGGTAGAGGAGACAGATGAATAGTCTGGACCAACTGGTACTTAAGTAAAGTCGTTTTATAATGAATAATATATAAACGATATATATAGACGTTTCATAATATGTTAGCTTTAAACTACAGGCCTAAACGACATTTTTAGAGATTAAACACCAATAGAATAAAGTATATAGGGTCAATGGAATAATATTTAAATAGATGACAATAAGGTCATATTATCACAAACAACAAATTTAACAAGAATTTGAATTATTTAATAAAATTTGTATTTGATATTTCAATAATAGTGATAATTCATAGAGAATCCCTGGGTTGTAAAAGCAACAAAAATCTACACAGCAAATTTCTTTGAAGAAAATCTCGAAAATCACTTAGAAAAATTTATTGGAGTTCAAAATGTAAAATAATGTAAGAACAGTTATTTTGCTGCCCCGAAAACCTAGAATAGTGTCACTTGGGCTTTTTTTTTCTGACTTATTGATATGCATAGGTTTATATTAGTGGAAATATAATTCAGCAAGAAATTAATCGTACTAACCAAAGAATGATAATAAAATATACATTACTAGTTGGTATGAAAATTGAAAAATCATAAATTATTAATCGTACTAACCAAAATCATTTAAGTGGTTCTATAAAATAACTAATTACAATTAGGCGCAGATTCGGGAATCAAAAATAGAAAGGGGTGCTAAACCAAGATTAGCTAATGAAAATTATATCTATTTGGGAATCTGTGTACAGGTGCACAAATAATAACTACAAAAACTACAGCCAAAGGGGGAGGGGGGGGGCTAAAGCTTTTTAACTTCATTATAACATAGACTCAATAATTTTATCAGATTAGCTGTAACATATCAAAACAAAATAGGTATTAATTAATAGGTGTTATCATTTTGGTGCACCATAATGAGAATAAAATTATTCAAATTGACTTATAAATGTTAATTAAGGCATCCAAATATTAAATTAATAGTATATCTTTAACAGTTAATCTAAAACTTAATTTAATAATTACCTTAAAAAATAAGCTCGACAAATTAATGCAGGTAAGAATATTTATTGCCCTTCTTTAGAATTGTTTAAAACTGCAAGATCAATTACTGATTTTGATTTTTTGACATCACACTGATCCTAAAGTATAAAAACAAAAACAATTATTTAACAAAATAATATTATATTACATTACATTAAATTATCCTTAAAATGTCCATTATTTGTACTATTTTAAATAAAAACACAAAATTAAATAGTTAAGAAAACTTAAGATTTAGAAACAATTAAGAGGTTTATATGTATCTATATATCTATGTATTTATATGTATATATATATATATATATATATATAATATCTTGTCAATTTATTAATAAAAACAAAATTATTAAAGCGTTAATATCAGTAAGTATCACATAATTTTTTTAATAATAATGAAATTTGTTGAAAAACTAGAAATCACAACATAAAATACTTCTGTTAATGCAAATATCTAATAGTTCATTTAGTATTTGAAATTTAAAACTAAGAAAATAGACTATAAAATTATTAGAAATACTTGAATATACTATTCAAAAGTATTATATATATATGAATTTTCTCAATAACTCATACTGATAAGATTTTAAAATTTAAGTTAAAGAAAAATATAATATTTCTTTTTGAGCTTTTTTTACACATTAATTATTTTATCTTTTGTATAGATTTTATTTGACACCTAAAAATATAAAGAATCGTATAAAAATGTTAAATCTAAAGAAAAAATATACCTTGATGAATATTTTGAGATATTAGTTATTTATATATCTTTAAAAATATTATTATAAAAAACCATTTTTTATTCAATAATAAATTAAACAAAATTTATTAATTTATTATACATTAAAGTTTTAAATTATATTAAATTCAATAAACTCATGCAGCTGAAATTATAATAATTGAAAAATTATAATTAAAAGAAAGTTATTATAAAAAAGTATAAAAGTCTTTATAAATTCTGTATATTTTGAAAATATTTAATAATTTTGATAAATCCAACAATTGAATAAAATTTAATTTGTGAATTTAAGGTATCATTAGTAGATTATAGATGTATAAAATAAAATCATTCTGATGTTATGTTCTTTTAATTTATATCAAAAAATAATGAATGTTAATAATCAGATATTTACTATTGTTATGAAAAGTTTTTTAATTTTGATGTATACTCACATTTAAGTTTAATTTTTCACACAAAGCTTCAGGCATAGATTGTGTTGTAATTAATTGATGGTTAAGTTTGACCGATTCATCTACATTAACCCCAATGTAGATTAAAATTTCTGATAACTTTTGAGGATAGTCAGAATGACCTGTAAATTAATAACAAATTATATTATATAAATGAATATATAATTAAATAATAATCATATTGTGAAAAATCATTGAAGGTTCAATATTCTATAGAGACAATATAGTCTTATTTAAATCAATAGATGGATAGTGTTAGTACCTTTAAACTATTAATAAAAGATTTACTCCTCAAGATAAGAAATCATTTTAGTCAATTTTTAATGTTATTCTTTTTTGGAACATTCAATACATAAAAAATGTTTTATTGCATATAACATAAAGTTGGCACATTCTAGAATATTGAAAATTGTACTATTAAATATTTTACAAAGGTAAATAAGTATATATTAGATGTTTTTTTAAATAATACCCTTCAAAACTAATGAAAATCGAAACTAATGAGAATTTTAATCAATTAGATTATTACAACCATAATGTATGCATTAACAATATAAATGCATATTAAACCACAGTTTTAAAGTTATACTTTAAAATTTAATAACCATAAAGAAGGCATGGTATGATGAAGAAGTTTTTGTTGTATCTAATCGATATTTTATATGACATTGTTAACTCAAAAGGTGAACCACTTAGGTTTTTAGTGACATAATTATACTTTTATAAATCACTAGTGCTTATAAACTAACACTCTAACAAACAGACACCCACCTATACACTCAACAGGTTGGGCTTAAGGTTCTTTAACTTATAATCTTTGTAGTCAAATAAACGGATCAAAACAAAAATAATACCATTATAATGGTTTTACTTATTATTATTATTATTATTTTATAATATAATACTGAAGTATTATTTAAATGTATTGTGTTCTAATTCAACGACAAACCAACTAATAAAGAAAAATAATTCTGAGTATCAGTCAGTGTAGTAAATTTTAACTAAAAATGCAAACAGAATTGGTTGGTCTGATTTTTATGAAATTCGTATAGTACATAAAATATAAAAACACTTTCAACAATGAAATTGTGAACATTTCAAGACTTACGGATTTTTATTTTCAGAGTTATGGTAAAAAGAAAACTAAAAAAGTGTGATTTTCCTATTTTTCGCATTTATAATTATAATTTAGTATTCAATAGTATTACCAAGTATAACGACCAACTAAAAAATTAGAATTTAAATTGCAATGCTCTATTGAGTGTAATCAATTAATATTTACACATTGTGTGTGTGTATATAATATAAATACTAAATTTTAATTTGTTTTTTAAATAAACTTAGATCGTGATAAAACATATTTTAAACTTGAAAAAATGTAATAATTAAACATTGAATCAAATAATATAATTTAGGCAACTTACAGAATCTAATTATCATTAAGTTTTAAATGTTAATGATTTTATCGTAGTTTACCTGAAACAATATTGGTCAAATCAATATTTTCTATTCTATTGCCACTTGATTCGACAGCTTGAAGTCCAGCAACTCCATTAGCTTGCATAGAAAGTGTTCTATATAAGAACTTAAGTAACCAATCACTCCTAATATTTAATAAAAATTGTATTTGTTAATACATATTTAAATGACTCAATGATTTGGTGTAAATAATTTATGTACCTGCAATATGCATTTACTACTCTTCCAGCTACAATTTTTGAAATTTTATTCCATTCTGAAGAATTTCTAGTACATGGAGCTCCAATTAAGATGGCATCTTGAACAATACCGTGACATTTTTCTCTTTCGGACATTTCCTAAGAATATAAACACAAGGTTAATATTAGTATTAAATAATAAATAATACTTATATAAAGACTTACTCGCAAACAGTAGTAAATAACTCGAGCTCCAAGACTAAAACCAATCAGCGTAACTGGACGATTACCATGGCTACGTGTAAGTAGAGTTTCAGCTAATTGTTTTCCAACTTGAGCTGATCGTCGGCAGCATACACCCCATGGGTTATCGATAACAGAAGCCAAACCTAAAATTCCTGCAGGCCATGCAATCGCTGCCATAAGACCTGAGAGTACAGTGTATTTTAGAGACTCTTGTACTGCTACAGTAACAGCAAAACTAAGAAAGTAATCCATAGCTCTTCCGAGTTCTATCAAGTATGAAGATTCATACCGTAAATAATATTGTTCAGGACTGTCCTAAAAATGGGATAGAATTTTATAAATACAGAACAATTATGCACTTAAAAAATATATAATGCAAATACATTTAAAGAATTAGAATTGCATGCGAAGCACGAACTTATAACAGTCTGCAATTTGTGTTAACTTAGGTTTTTAGAATAATTAGGCATTATTATTTAAGATAATGTTTTATTTTGGGTAATATTATATAATTTATTATTACATCACCTAACAAATTTAAGTAATGAATGTATGTTAATAATTTTTATTAAATAATGAAATCACATATTACTGACAATTGTCAACAATTTATCCAAAACTAATATTTAAATTCAATTAAAAATCTATTATTGTATTTTAATTTCTCATATTATACAACAAATGCGCACTAAACTAAATATCTATTTTACTATTTTTATCAATTTTAAAAAGTTGTTAGCAAAAATGACCAAAACAATGTTTTAAAAGTTGTGATGAAAATCTTTTTTTAAAACAATTTTAAGTTAATAACATTATTTTTGTTTAATTCACAATATTTTATTTATAATTACACACTGAGCTGTCCAAAGCACTAAATAACTACTTTACTAACTACATTTTATAAAACTATACCCATCACCACACTTCAAACATGTTTGCAATATCTATACGATTACTAATGTGCAAAGCAGCTATTCTTAAAATATAAAAGCGCCAAATTCAATATTATTATACAAAGAGAAGCACTTATTGAATTTCATTTAAAATTTATTTTTGAAAATACAAAGACAGTTTGTAAATCTACAATAAATCACGAACATATTATGCAACATAGTTTTGAATATATATACCTTCTCTTTGTATTTATTTATTTTTTGAGTTTTGTATTTTAGTTAACAACACATTGAGCATTAAATAAATAAATTTTATACTCTAAGAAATTCCCAGGGTCTAGTATAGCTGCTTTCTTTTTCATCACTGAGCCATCCAGATATTACAATGCTAATATGTAAATGAACATCTCCTGCTTGGTTATTTGTATTTAATTTATGAAATTGGAACTCTTCAATGTCACCAACTCTTTTATGCATTTTATATCCTACAAATAGAATTTAGAGTATTTAACAATACTTATCATATACACAAACAATCTCTTGGATGTTACCAGTTAAACTTGCCCCTGCAACGCCAAAAAGTGATCCTACAACAGCTGAACCTCCAATTGTTCCAATTGCTCCAAAAATGGCAGATGAACCTAATACACTAGCTAGTCCAGAACCAATAAGAGGAGCTGCTAATCCACCAGTTAAGCCAATAAGAATTCCACCACCAACTGATGCTAATCCAATCATAGCAAAACGTTTAGTCTTAGATACATGGACACGACGAGCAGCATCAGCTTGTTCTTGTCTATTTTGTAAAATATTAATTTAAATATTTAATAATACTTGATTAATTTTCAGCAAAATCAATAAAAATTGGTGAAAATGCTTACTCAGTTTGTGCTGGCAAAAAATTTGATAGACAATTTACAACGCTCAACTCGAAATTATCTACTATACGTAAGTCAAGATCAAAAACACGAGTAACATATAAAATGAGAACTCTCCAACGAGCATCATAGACACCTAAAATATAATAATGTTTGAAAAATATGTTTATTGTTAACATTTTTTAATGTGAGATAAAATTGTATTCTGAAATAACAAATGTCAACAAATAAATAATAACTTTTTAAATACTTACCTACTCTTAATCCTTTTGTTACGCATCAACATATTATTTTATATTATCATTACAATTAAAGATAAAAATACAATTCAAAACGATTTAAGTAAGAAAATAATTATTACCATTTGTAATAGATAGTAATAGTAGATCTTGTACAATGAACATCAAACCTTCATCAAGAGCTTCTTCTTTTTTAAGAGCCCTAACATATACTTTAGCATCTAAGGGTAGTTCACAACTAGCCATCTCTTGCATGGTAGGTAGTTGCAACATTAGTCGTAAATGATTGCATAAAGTACGAAGACAATCTAATTTAAAACCTTTATGTACGGGATCTTTGTAAAGGCAGCTTAATGAAGTAGCACATAAAGCACAGTATGAGAAACGGCCTGTTTGTGATAGACATTCTGGAAGGTTTTTAGTTTGTAAAGAATCTGTAAAAAAAATACGAAACATTAATTTTGAAACACTTAACAATATTGAAATATATAATAAAAAGTTATACGGAATGGCCCAAAAGTTCCAGCGTTATTTCGATAAAAAAAATGGATATGATCACTCTATGTCAGTTTATAATCAAAAACATGAACTACTGAATATTAGATATTATTAGATATATTATGAATTATTAACAAAATAATAATTAATCAACATTTTTAAGTGTTTTTGAAACAGGGTAGGCCCGGGGACCTGTTAGGCCTTACCTACAGACTACCCTGTATGTATTGAAGTAAAGTATATAATATTATATGATATAATATGTTATAATTATATAATAAGAGATAACATATTTTAATTTTTATAAATTAATGGTACCTACTGTATGGTACGGATTGTTATAATATTTATTATTATGGAAGTTATGTAAAGTATTATTATATTGATTACTGATTAGTATTTAAATTAATTATAATTAGGTTCATTATTTAAACGGTCGTTATCTTGTTTGTCCAGCGACAAATATAGTGCTAATTTAATATTTATCTGCCTAAACGTTTGATTTAGAATACTTTGAGATGTATAAATAAAAAGCTTTGACAATTAATATTACTTTCGAAAATAAAATTTAGTGCCCACAAAAACAATAATCAAAAATAGTTAATAGCACACGATAGTCCGTTACTTCTTCATGAAAAGAGCAGCCCTCCTCTCGTCCAGGCCACCATCTTAAATGTCGAAACCATACTCGGCATTTTTTTATCGAGACCAGACGTGTCTATTACTATGAATTTCTATACGTTTAAAAATTTGCTTACATACTAATATTCCGATTTCCGATATATCTACAACAGAGTACACACAAATGTGTACTCGCGTTGTGGAGATATGTAATACAATTGTCCATATGTTAAATAGAATGAACAGAGGCACTCGGAAAACACATCTGTCACAGTCAGAATGACTCATAATCGTATGCGTAGCTAGTTTGGCTCAAGGTTTTTAAGTATAGGAAAATCCACCGGGATCGATGTGTATTTTTTTTACGCGCATATAAAAAAAAAAATAAAAATAAAAGGATTATTACCTTTAATGTGTTGCGATGTTTTTTCGTGTTCGTCCATTGTAACAGAATTGAAGGTGCCCAGTACTCATAATAATGAAGTCACGACCAGATAATACGTTGAGGGTTTACGACTCAGAAGAAATGACTAATGAATAGAAAAATAATTCAAATTGATTACGAATGATAAATATTGGCGAACAAAAAAACCTTTGGCGCGGTTGTAATGTCGTAGGTGGACGGTCTGAGGAAACTACTAACCATTAGTACGACTTACGCTAGGCTACTAACTACAAGAAACGTCTGGTTGTTATAGCTTAAAGATAATACGAATGACGATAAGAGCGGCTCGATAAGACCAAAAGTCCGTGTTTGTTTATTTTCATTAAATCCACAGGTAAACACGACGATCGAAATTCTCTTATCTACGCGAAATAGCTGACGCATTATCTTTCGCCCGCTACCGCGGTCGTTGTAGTTAACCACGTGCGACGTTAACAGCTAGAGTCGTGATAGCGAGTTTTATCACCGTCTATCAATAGTCTGGGCGGCTGATAACGGCAAGCCTGCGACAGCAGTGTAGCCAACCCCGGGTGGCGACGGACGCGACGGGACTTTCGACACGAGGCCGCGTGGTCAGCATGCCGTGGTTTTGCGGCCATCGCGTCTTCCTTTCTTAATTCTCTCTTTTCCATTCCGCGATCCGTCCGCGCTACGGTCGTGTTCGCTGCCTAGTCTCGTCGCCGTCGTCGTCGTCCGGTGACACTCGCGAATACAATCCGCCGTTCGCATTGCTTTTATATATTCGGTTATTGTTTTTTTTTTCGTTTTTTACTATTCCATTTTTTTTTTCGTTTTTGTTGCGTTCGTATCCGAGTGAACGCGTTATCCTTTGTGACCGCCACGGCTACCCTGTCACCGCAAATGCAGTGTCACACCTCCGCCATGGCGTCCGATTCGCGATTGTGATATTCACCGTCACCGGATTTTGTGTGTGCGCGACGCCTACCCACCACCACCATCGTTCCTCGTTTCTCGCCCGTAAAGTAATAACATCGCCTACCTAATAATATTATCACAGTAATATACAATTCTATCATACGTAGCGTATACATAACATTCATATTCGTTCTCACATATTATTACTCAGAATCGCGCAATTACCTATAGATAATACTACTCGATTTCATACGCGTAAATATTATCATTTCAACCGTCGATATTATTATTAAATAATCGCGTGCGCACACGTAAATTTTCTATCGAATAACCGACGAGACGCGATGGAAGGCAGCAGCAGCAGCAGTAGCAACAACGACGAGGCGAAATCCGGGTGCGGTTGCAGCGGTACCGCGGTGGACAACAACAACGACGCCTCGGCGACCGCGGCGGCGGTGTCCACGAAGACGGCCAGAAGGACGGCGGCCTTGGTGGCGGCGAAACGAGCACAGGTTGTGGCGAAGGCGAAGGCGGCGGCGCTGAGAGCGGCCGCGTCGGCCGCCGATTTGCTGAGACACCGGGCACACCTGAAGATACAAGACGACATGGACCAGCAACAGCAGGACGACCATCAGACGTCCACCGCGAACGCGATCGCCGCCGCAGCCGCGGCTGGCGCGATCGCTGCCGCGGCCGCGGCCACCACCAACGGTGGCCACGCGTCCGCCGGCGCCAACTCGCCCGCAGCCAATAGTAATAGTTCGTCCGCCGTCGCCATGGACGAAGCGTCCGAAATTACCATTACCGTTTCGCCGACCACCGGCGGCCAGTTCGACCTGTCCGTGCTCAAGACCGACTCGGTGGAAAGTCTCAAGAAAGTGATCTCCAAACGGCTGAGAGTGCCCAAAGAGCGGATATGCTTGTTGTATCGCGAAAGGTAAGAATGACCCGTTACTTTTGTTATTTTTTAAAAAAATGTTGTGTTTTCGTTTCCACATTTTCCATCGATCTCCTCCCCGCCTTCCCCCGAGAGCTTAGCCGTCTCGAGACTACGTCATATTGCCGGATGTACGCGAAACAACATTGATAAAAATTACGCGATAGAATGTACGCATCGTTTTTGTTGGGCGAATGAGTGTACGGGCAGAGGGCACCCGCCGTGTACACAAGAGAGGTACGTGTACGAGAGGTCGAACCGGCGGCGGCACTCCAAAGTGCGAACTCCAGTCCGGGCAAACTTCGAGACCTCCGGCACTTCCGTCCGATAACTAAGACTACGCGCGCCCGGGGGTCACGACCCGTGTCTTACGCGCGTGCGTCTTTTGTTCCGTACCCTCGAAAACCCGAGAAGGATTCAGGTTTATATGGTCGTAATTACATTAAACATACCTATAAGGTCTTTTAAACATTCGATTCGTCCGTTTATTTTCAAAATAATATAAATGATATATATGATTTTACATTTTGTATTGAAAACGTTCTTTCTTTTTCTTCGAAATTTTGGACCCTAAGCAATATTACTCATTTTTCCTACCCGTTGATTCAACTCCGGCAATAGCAGCTGGCCTCCTGTCGGTGCTGTTGCTCGGGCGAGATAAATACATTCTTCGATCGCGTTTGTTCCCCGAATCTCAGGGACAAAGGGCGACAGACCGATGCAGTGTCGAGTGTCGGCGGGACGACCGTGCTCCTCTGCGACGTTGCCGTTTCATGTCCAGCACGCGTTCGTCGCGCGGTGTACGGGGCGGGGGGTGGGGAGAACAAACCTATATTTTAATAATAATGTTTCCGCCGCTCCCTTTTGTGCGAGGAGACTGTACCTTTTTTTTCCGATCGACTTTTTGGACTTTTTCTCTCTTGATTTTGCGCTACTTTTAGTACCATCTACGTGACATTGAAACAATGCGTCTCGTGCGCGTGAAACGATGTGTGTCAACAGGATTCGCGGGTGTGCGAGTGCGGCATATTGTTCGCAGATTTCTTTTCCGCTCGTTCGCCGTAGGTGTCCCCGGCGGCGGCGCAAGTCTAGTCGTCCCGGAGCTCTTTTCGTCGATTTTTTTTATCTTCCGACACATCAATCGCGCCGCCGCCCTGTTTCTGTCTCGTTACGACAACAACAACAACGACAACAAAAATAAAAATTGGTGTACGCGCGTTTCCCGGAAGTCTCGTTTATTACAGTATAATATAATTTAGCACGTTTCGAAATCGACGACGATCCACACCAGCCGCGTACGTTGACTGATTTTAACGCTTTCGAAACGTTTTGTTGACGACGTTTGCTTGAAAATAATAATTTGTCCCAATTCTTCTTTGTTACGGACGTTTCAAAACGATTACGTGTTTTTTTTTTCCCTTTTTCTCCGAACCCTTCGCAGGTAACCCGAACGTAATAAAAGGTTATGTGTGTAATCATGGCAATAACAATATTCTTCGAAATATCGTGTGGTTACGCAAGTATCGGCGGAGTCGTCTCCGCCGAGCGTGGGATCGAAATCCCAACAGCTGACACGCCGTCGCCGCCGCTCCCCTATCGCTGGATGCCGCCGCCATTACAATTTGGGGGTGAATAACCCGAACTGCCGCCTCGGCCGCAGCCGCACGGGTCCCTTTTTAGACAAGTGTAGAACAGCTGCTTTGTGTGATCGTCGGGCAGCCCTCTTCTTTCCATTGTGTGTTCAAAGAAACACGTCATCGTCTCTCTCTCTCTCTCTTTCGGCCACGACGAGTTAGCTATTAAGCTACGCTCAGAACATCTGGCAGACATTATTGTGTGTGTGCCTGCGTGTGTGTGTGTGTGTGTGTGTGTGTGTTTATGCATGTATTTATATATATATATGTAACGAGCGTGATATTTTGCAAAACTTCTGGAAATCGAGCGTCGCGGAAAGTCGCTTTCTCTCGTCCTGGAAAACTAGGGGTTCCCAAAACACGAGCGTAGTTCTATTGTTTTCCCCTATTAACTCCCGCCCGTCCAAACCGGAACGTGAATGTGATCCTTCTCTCGGGTTATATGTTTTCTTATTTGATTGGACGTTGTTTGTGTGCGTGTAAAAAAATAAAGCAATAATAAAACCTCTGGTTACAGCAACATTGTGCTGTTTATCCACACGTTACGACAATCGCGGTAGATGCAAACTATACGTAATTTGACGCATTTATGTAACGCACCTGTAATTATTATTATTGCGTTAAACCTTGAAAAACGTATTGTTGCTCACAATCAGTATTTATCGTTGTTGTTATTATTTTCACGGCATGAAAATCGTTTCATTTCATTTTTTCGAGTTTTCGCGCGACTAATATCTCCTCGATAATAATGATTGTAAGACGATATTTTTACCTCGTACGTTATGGGACGAAACAAACGTTTATTGATTTATGGGCTTTGTTTTTTTTTTTTGTCTCGCAGGCAACTTAGAGATGGCTCGTTGGACGACAACCAGTTGATGCAAGGAAGCCGCCTCACCCTTTTGCCCAGCGTAGAAACCGGTCTTCTGGTAAGTACCGAGTAAATCTTCGTTTTCGTCTCTTTTATTCTGGGCCTCCCACCCTTTTCCATAACTATAAACCAGTTTAAAATATAAAATAATACGCGTGTATTGTATGTCCTTATTGCCACACATCTTGATGATCACGATATATTACATATATTATATTATTATACACAGAACAGCAATGCATATATTGTGCTCGCGCTGCAAGGACATATCATCTCAGCTTGAGATTTTAGAATGTTTAAGGAGAGGGAAATCAAGTAGGCCTTGTTCTCCATTACTCCTTCTTCTTTTATGAATTTTTTTTTTTAATTTCCATAGGCCCAATCATCTTATAATAGATTTAGTACAATAAATTATAATTAATACCAAATCATATCGATAGTCAATACTATTGGTTTTATATAATATTTATACCATAATATTAAAAAGAAAACTTGCTATGCATATACGAAACATTTGTAAAATTAATGTTGTGATTGTATTAAATAAGTTTTGACTTATTTCGTTGTTATGGGCACCGGCATACGTTTGCATTACGGTCGCTACGGTATTATTGTTATTATAAATTTATAATTTATAGATACACGTAGACTACTGTTGACGTTAAATACCCTCCCTCCCTCCATAATGTATAGCTTGGTGAAAAATAATTATTTACACAATATAATAGGTAATATTAAGTTTGAAAATTGTATTCACTTTACAGTTTCTGTGTATTTGGTATCAGGTATACACGAGTATCCGGAGTATCTACACATTATATTATAGCGAAATTAATTTAGACAGTTAGTTTTTTCGACAGTTATTTGTCAAAATTTGTTGAAACAACTTGGTTTAAAAATGTATTTAATTATAAATTGTTAAGAACATTTATAGATTGTATCTTATAATTGTATGGAACTATCTCGTTATTTTGTGGTTTATGTTAATACATACTAACTAAATAACCCCATTTTATTTTAAAAATAATATTTATTTTTCTATTTTATTTTTATTTCATTAGTTGCTCGGTGTACTTAAATGCATATGTATGTATTAAAGTATTGCAAGACGGTTTAATAAAAAGGCAACGAAATTTTTTTTTTAATTTATGGAAATTTCTTATTGAAATTTAAGCCAATAGCATAAACTATACGAGATAGTAATATTTCAAAGACAATCTAAATTGTGTTCTTTGTAATTTTTGTTTAATATTGCGCACAATAATTATGCATAATGATGCTTGTGAATTTAAAACTCGAAAATAATAATGTTTGTGCACACTAGTATAAACAAACACGTTGAATCGAAATATATTATAAATAAAAAAAACACTAAAATAAATCATTAAGTATTAAGTCTACGATAATACTCGTACCTATATTATGATTTGTATGCGTATAATACACACGTCCATGCAAAGGTATTTTTTACAAAATATTGCTAGTCAAAGTTTTTTATCCATTCGTGTTTACTTATTGATAAGTAATGTAACTAAATTCATTAGTCACGAGTGAATAAAAATAAATGAGTGGATTTATTTTCCCATGTATTTAAATTATAATATTGAAAACTAAGTTTATGTAGGTTGAAATCGTTGAAGAATAATATTTTTAAATTGATAATTTTTGTTATGTTATTCTTATTTATCATGTACTTATAAAATACTTAATGTATTTGTTTAGTGTATTAACCATCGTCAAGTTGGTATTCAAGTACACGTTTCTTACTCAAAATTTCATAATAAATTTCATAATATTTATATTATGAGTACCTACTTTAAAATATTTTGTTCCAAAATTCTTCATGATTTTATTCTATAAAATCGGTATTTATTATGTTATAAGCTGTAGTAGCATATTTAGTATTTTTTTGCGAAATAAACAATAATATAATCACATCGATCAGTATGAAATTACAAACTACACCTATCGTCTACTATAATATATTATATACTCGTTTCTATTAGTGTATCAATTAAAATTCTGAAACTAATCATACATTTAGAGTTAAAACTGTCACCGTCGTGTCACATTTATCTTGGTCTTGTAGGTTTGTTCCAAAAATGTACGTCTATAATTTTCAGTTGTTTAATAATATAAAATACCTGCTATTGGTATTGTGGTGAACGCTCATCTAATTTTTAAAATATGTTTTGATAACTAGGGCCCAAACTTTAATATTTAACGATTTATTACTTAATATATTTATATATGTACATACCATCGTGGTAAAAAGTATGCTATATTTGTATAATTTTTATCTCAATGATATATACAATAAATACGTACAATATATCGTATAAAAGTACGTCAGATCACTCGGAAATAAAAATAAAAACCAATAAAAATAAACAATGTTCGGTGGTTAATACTCATGTAATAATAAAAAAGTATTATCAAATATATAAAATAATTTATTAAATATATAAAGGATATGAATAAAAATAAAATAAATAGGCCTGGAGTATTATAATAAAGAGAACAAAAATTGTTACGGTTAGTTTCGAATAAAATTCATCATCAGGTGTAAAAAACACACTAATAGTGTGCACTACTTAATAATAATTTAATGGTTATGGTAAATTATTTTATATATTTAATAATACTTTGTTATTAATGACTATTGTTATGACGCGTATCGTGTGTGTACATATATGTCGAACTTGTAAATCTTTCACGATACGTCGTGTCGACGAAAAAAAAAAATCGTATTCGACGACGTGTAGTTTATGCGATTATATGATCGGAGCGACGACGCTCGCTCGACACGCTGACGATTGGTCAATTCGGATTTTAACGAATTTAAGTACGAATATTGTGTGTGTGCGTGTGTTATAGAACAAACTGTGCGAAATGTAAATCGTTATTATTATTATTATTATTGGAACGCGCGTTGTATACGTTTTCCAAAAACAAATTTCCTCGCAAAAATGGCCAACGCGCACAGGGCGCGGCGGTGTTGTCGGCGTGTGCAACGTGTGCTAGACTTAATGGGCATTGTGCTCGCTGTGCAAAGCGAGGACCGTTATGTCTTTTTTTCGAGGTACCCTGTAACGGGGCGGCGGCCCGTTATGACGATCTGCCGACGGTCCCGTTGCCCGGGTAACGGGATCCGGGCAACGGTATACACCGCGTGTCGGCGGCGGCGGCGGCGGCGACGACGACGACGACGTCGGCGGCATATATTCTCTCTCTTCGCGCGAACCAAAACGCCACCAAACGCCAACGGTCAACACCGTTATGACCCGATCGTCCGCGGGGCCGGAGGTGGTTCCTCCGTTTCGTTTCGTTCTTTTAAAACATTTAATGAATTCCAGCCGCCTGTCCGAATTAAAAACGTTATTTTCTAGCCATTATTATTATTATTATTATTATTTTATTATCGAGTAGACACTACACCTATCATATAAACCTATCGGCCGACCGTAAATATTACGTGATAATGTGTGTGTGTGTGTGTAAATTGTTTTATTATAATATAATTAAAAGAAAAAAGTAATTTACTCCCCGTCGTTGTTTCGTATGATATTTAATCCGATGACTAATTTTTGTATTTGTCAAACGATTAATTTCAAATCTCCTCCTAGTCTCGATAACGTCGTTTTATATGTGTTATATTAATATTATTTTTAATATAATTCTTTTAATAATTAAACGTGTATCATTGTTATTTATTATCTTTCGTTGCTCTTTGTTACGATTTAAAATCTTGTTAAAATTTAGTTCATTGCTGATATCATTATTTTAATATTTACCTTGAATACTACAGTAGATATGTTACTTGTCATAAAAAAAAAAAAAATTACTAAAGGTTTTTTATGACTGCTATTAGAATTTTTATCTACAAAACATAATGAATACTTAAAGTAAACAGTAATTCTTCTATACACGTGTAATATTTTGTCACATTCGATTTTATCATTTTGAACGCAACTCGATCTGACTTATTATTTTAATATTTTTTCGAATCGTATATATACATCAGAAATATATGTATATTACAGTATTTACAAATTTCATGTAACGATTTAAAAATGATTATATACTAAAATAATAATCATAAAAATATTTACAACAAATTATTTCATTTAACATTACTGAATACATGTTTATAGTTTATTTCATCAGTTCTATTATTTCTGTTTTTTAATTTAGGAAACTAATGATTTCAAATTTTCATAGATATTTAAATGATTTAGTTATAATTTTACATTTAATTACAGAAAAGTTAATATTTAAAACAAGATTTTCTTGTATCTTATTTTTAATTTTTAATTTTTCTTCCATCTATATTTGCCTAATCTACCTACTATCAAATTTAGTTTAGCTGTTTATTTATACCACCTACTTAATTTATTTGGTACAATACTATATAATACTATACTTTTATGTACTCAAAATATAATACAAAAATTCATAAAATAAAATACATTTGAATTAATAAAATGGATAAATATAGTATAGATATATAATAATATATATATTATGATATATTAAATTCGATTGAGTTTTAGGTATAAAATTTAAAAAAAATGTACATTAAGCAATAAAAATAAACGCCTTCCTCTATATATGGTTAAACAATATTGCTATTCAAATTGCAATTCTTCGTTTTCATTTTTAACAACCTACGTTTCTTAAGTATACGTTATAATATAATATTTGAACTAAATGTAATACTTATATAAATAGTATGTCTTAATTTCATAGAGGTCATGTTTAAGGTCAAACAAACATAGTATGTACGAGGTAAATTATAATTTACAAGTCCAAACATTTTTAAATTTAAGTGGTAATAAATAATAGTTTTAATTTGATATTATTGGTTTGTTTTGCTCAATTTTTACGAGTCTTTTGATAAGCAGACGGTAAAAAAATCACTATTCAGTAAAGAAACGTCTTTTCAGTTGTTTTAATAATTTTAACATCAAACAACCGAGAAGTTTATTTCTTACATCGACCAACAATTACGTATATTTTATTGTAGAAACTATTTCATATTAGTATATTAAACATGTATACACGGTTTTGAATACGTTTACCGTTATAAATTTATAATGTCTGCTGGGTCTATATTTCCATCGCCACGTTGAAGTCGCCCCCGACGATACTTTCTTTTACCTTGAAAGTATAGTTCGTCAATTTCTACTACACACCCATTCTATCTAGTCTTCTCGTGTTGTGGCGTGTGTTCAAACGTATAAGCTAAAACATTGCGATAAGAATAATTATAATAGTCAATTACAGTATTTTTATAACAATACGACATTGATTGAATAGTAGAAAACGCAACACTTTTTGATAGGTGACGAAACATTGTAGATCAGATAATGCTCGAAAATAGACTAAATCTAAATGAATCGATAATCTTACCTAACTACTTATTTTCGCCGAACGATATAAATATGAACGTATTATGAGCAGATAGTTTATTATATTATGTCGCAGTGTAACACAGTTTAAATACTATACTTGTAGTTGCAGCAACATAAAAGTTATTATAGTTTGATAAATTATTTAATTTTAATTGAATTATAATTTTGTTATTTGACTGTTTTATGTATAATATTTAAATATATATGTAATATGTGCGTATGTTTTACAATCACAACTATTTAAAAACAGCCTGAAACTTGTTGTATAGGTTTTGTGTAAAAGTAGATCAGCGTTGTATTGCGTTATTCCGTTCTAGATATACGGTCGGCAAAGCGAATCGCGTGGTTTACGTGTATGGGAAAAAAACTACCGATTTTTTTTTTATCATGCAAACACACAGTGTGCCCCAAATACGTGTTTCTGTTCAATAGACATTTTCCAGACCGAAATTAATCATAAAATTCATTTAGACACAAAACCCTAGCAAGATTAAAAATAAACGGCATATTTACAAAATTGGGCGGGCCCAATGGTCTTTTAAACCGGGCGTCGACCTTATCAGAGGGACCTTGTGAATCCAGGACCACACCCTGCCGATAACATTTTATTAATATCTATCAGTAGTTGTTGTACTAGACAATTTCTGTGTACACAAATCATAAGCGCTTAATTGTATAATAAAAAAAGTGCCCGTATATATTTAGTGAATTTATTGTACTATATAGCCTAATTTTTTATTTTTAGGTTCAGAGACCAGAACAAAGCGTTATGCAGGCGTTGGAAAGTTTGAACGATTCTCAGGTAATTTCACCGTTTAATGCATTTCTTTCATGTTATATATTAAAAATTCATAATATTTCGCTGTTTAACTGTACAGCATAACGTTGTTTTTTTTACACCGTTATATGCTTTTGGAATGTGTATACATATTTAAAAAGGTGTTGGTTCAATCGTATATTTTATTGCAAATGATTTCAATCCTGTTAAACATTTATTCACAAACGAGGTTTTAGCATACAAGTATTGAAATAGTTTAAAATAAATTTTCATATTTTTACCTTGTTTTTAAGATCTTTTAAAGTAGTAGTAGTACTTATTAGACAACATTTATATGATATTGTTCTTTACACTTTGATTCTTTGCATCCTTAAACTATCTTTTATTAGATCCAAAAAGTTTCTTGTTTTAACCGATATCGTTTAAGTCTATTGTTTTAAGGGATACAAGTATAAAATAAATTTAATACATCAGTCGTTGTATAATGTTGTGTATTTAAATATTTTAAAATAAATTAATAATTGTATTATGATGTTGCACGACACCTTGGAGGTGGTAACGAATTTATAAGATATTCACGCAATTTCTTAATTTATTAGGTACAAATGAGTCTCAAAATTGTTCACGTTTTATCAATATTTATGGATATAGTACTTAGTTTTTTTACCTCTATCTTTTACTAAAGTTGACCGCGTGGATCAATTCAAACTATCCTTTTATTTCAATATTTACTAATACCAATAACAATAAATCATTTAACTTGTAATTTAGTTAATTTTAATTTTTCACTTCTTGTTTAATTTGTCCCATTGTTTAGACTTTATTAATTTCGTAACTATCGATTAGTTTTGTTACATACACTAATTGCGATACTAATAAACCATATTTATAAATTGTTATGTAGATAACATAATAATGTTGATTATAGAATCTATTTGTAAAATAATAATGATAATATACAGTGTATATTTTAATTAATTTCATGTAATTCTGTGTTGATATAATTCATTAGCAATGACATAATCTGATGTGGTAACTAAAAGCAGTTATTAAAAGGGGGCTTCAAAAGTGTAGTGTATGATTTGCATTTCTATGAATTTTGGGAAGTTGAAAATAGACGTTAATTTTTTTATTTTAATTCTAAAACTATAATATTTAAAGTTTAAAATTTAGAATCTTTTCTTTAAATAATATCATAAAATTATTACTTGATAGCTCTGACTGAAATTGCAAAGTGTCCAACAGCCTATATTTATTCTAGTCCATAATTTTATAATTTTCCAGAACAACACTATTAACATAGATAAATGCTTAGTAAATATGATTTACTCTAGGTACACACATTTATACAGGTTTTTTTTTATCATTTTCGGTAAATCTGTTTTAATACTTCCGTGGGTAATTTTACTAAAAACGACTTTACGGGTATATCATATCTGATTCAAATTAATAGTTATACAACGACACCTATATTAACTTGAAATTTTAATTCGATTCTTTGTCTAGTGTAATAATAACTAGGGCAGATTGCCCTAAAAATCTATTAAAATCTATTAGACTTATATGCAATTATACCCTAAAATAGCCAAAATATACTCCTAAACAATTTAAAATTCTAATGTTTTAATTTGGTACAAAAATTTAATGAGCACATAATAGAACTACTAACCATTACATCACGAACAGTATTATTATTATGCGTTGAACGATTTTTTAAGTTACAAAGATGAGCGCTGAAATAGAAAATTAAAAACAAATTAAAAAAAAAAACCTTAAAATATATTCAGAAAACGACGCGAGAAACCTCATCAACGTTTGCGAAATAATTGTCGTTTTTTTTTTATACAGAACCGTTAGATCACCGTTAT